>JAOUZG010053381.1:180831-210075 GCA_026289955.1 Argiope argentata | reverse complement strand
TATATATATATATATATATATATATATATATATATATATATATAATTGTCATACCTTTTGCAATTTGAGTTATAATATTAAAAATGTATATATTGTGTAAATTTTAGATTATTAATCAAACAATTGTTTGATTTATAATTTTCATCACAAGAAATTGGTATAAAAATTCCCAATATATTTACATCTTCTTTCTCTAAATAAAATACAAAACTTGGAAATTTTTGAAAATTCAAATTGAAGATTTCTGCAAATCAAAGTATGTTTGAATAAGTTCAAAAAATGAATTTCAAATAAAAGTAATATCCCTCAAAATGCTAAAAATAATTATATTTGATGTAAATTTTGAATTACAGTATTAAAAATGTATACATTGGCTAAGTTTTTCAAGTTTGACAGCAAGCAATGTTTGATTAATAATTGTCATCATAAGAAATTATGCATTTGATTTATGAGTATCAACAATTTAAAGAAAATTCAAGGATATAAATTAAAAATTTTAAATTATGAAAGAACAGGTTAAATTTATCACCTGTTCCAAGTCTATAAACAGAAATAAATTTCTGTGATCAAACAGTTTAGAATTTTGTCTATAAATAATTCCTAACACATTACTACATACACACTTCAATTTACTTGCAAAAAAATATAAGTACACACAGAAATATGCAAAAAAGAAATTTATTAGAAGCTTAAATATAATATTTTGTGTATTTTTAACTTATAAGCTCTTATGCAGTGAACATATATATATATTTCATTTAAAAAATAAATGTACAATTCATTAAGCACAATTTATAAATTTCAAACCTAATTATAATGTATATCCACTTTCAACAATAAGCCAAATATGGCTATGATTTTCAATTAAAAATCTAGATTTACAGCTTTGTTATTAGGTCAAATGCATTTAATAGATATAGAACAGCAATGCTTCAAACTGACATTCTGTTATTTGCATATCATTTAAAAGTACTCAATAACTTATTACATGCTTTGTCTTTTAATCATTAATCTAGTAAAAACAAGGTTAACAATTATTTAAGTGCATATTTATTTGCAAAACCTATAAACATAAAAAATTATCACATTAAAAAAATGGCATGGTACATTAGAATCTGATAAAAATCAGCTCCATGTTTGATATTTTTCAGCATCTAGAAAATACCAATTAGGAGATGGTGTACCAATAACTAGCCAGTTAAAGTCATCAATAGAATCCCAGTTATTTTTAGTTTTATCAATTCCAGATACAATAAAATCCTCATCTTGACCATCATATGTCCAGTTATAAGGAGCAAAATATAATTCCTTGCAGTCTTCAATAATAGTTCTACTTGTTACATGTAAATAAAAGTAACAGTCTACACAAGAATGCACCCTAAGTTGTTGACAAGCAAAAATAAAAGTACAGTCTTTGCAATTCTCTATAAAAACCGATGTTGATACAGGACCAGCAAATATAAAACAATCGGTTAAACCACTAATAAATATAGTGCTTGGAGCACCATATAGATGGACAGTGCAATTTTTCAAATGATGGAGACCAACATCTTGCTTTTCAATCTCTTCTCTGAATTTGACTAAATTCTGATTAGATATATCTTTGAAACCACATTTGCAAAGCTTAATCATTGACATAGGTTCAATGATGTTATTAGGTTGAATCTTTTCTGGACAAGATGGAGCCTTAACACCATTTGGAATCTTCTTTTTATTTTTAAAGGCAAATTTTTTTTTAGGAATTAAATCATTTTGAGCTGCCTGAATTTCATCCTGTAACACCTTAAGACTTTCTTGACCTTTCTTAATATCATAAGTAGGCAAAAATAATGTAGAATCAGACAAAAACTTTTGTAATTCTTGGAAATCTCTCACTATTTCATCAAAATAAGAAATTAGATGGCTTTTATCTATATTAGGAGCATTTAATAACTTGGATTCAATTTGTTGCTTCTGGTAATTAAATGTAACATTGAAGTAGTCAGTTTGTTCATAAACAGATGCTCTAGTGTCCTTTTCATATTTTTTCCTTTCCATCTCAGCAATTCGTGCTTCGGATCGTTGAACCAATTTGTCAACAACCTCTTTCCTTTCAGGAGTGCAGTCCTGCACAATAACTTCAAAGCTTTTTTGATCCTTCATAGCTGCTGGTATACTATTGCACATTTTATAGAACAACAAACATACAATTGCAGAATTTATCTGAGCAAAATATGCAACATAATTTGTTTTTAGTGAATATGCAGTCTAAAATTCAAAACCTGAAAAAAAAATTATTCTGTTAAAAAACATATTGTTCTAAATCATACATTGAAAATTTAATCAAGGCTATAAGATAAGAAAGGTTTGTAATAGTACTGCAATACAAAACAATAAGTTATTATTTACCATGAAAAATTTGCAATAAAATAATCTACAAAATATTCCAACACAAAGATCTCAAATATTGAACATTAGTGTCAAAGATGAAAGCTTTAATGCCAGCCATACTACATTTAGATACATATGATCTGTATTAGATATCTGATTAAGAAATTATCTAAGGCTGATTCGTGAACAGACCAGAAATATGTAGAGGGAAAAATTGTTAGAGTAGTTAGTAAAAAAAATATATGGGCATAGGAATTAAAAATTCTACCAATTATAAAATATCAAGATAATACTTATTATAAATATTAAGATATCTCATTGCACAATATTATTAATCAACCTCCCAATTACTGCACTATATTTTCTTAGTTATTTCAATATTCATAAACACTATATATATATATATTTAAATATTATTAAATACAAACCTGTAAAGAAATTAGCCAAAATTAAATAATTAATTTTTAAAACCATAAAACTAAATTGGTGATCAGTTTATTAAAAGGGAGGAACTACTGAAGCCTGCTGACAATCTAAATTCACTGTTGCATGCAATCAATCATATGTCATTCTACTAGCAATAAGCTTATTGTTTTATATTATGGAAATATTATTTTCAAAATTAAAGATTTTCATTACCTTACTATTTTTTTTCTCTTGAAATCTTGTCTTTCTGAATGTTTACTAACACAGTATAATGTTTGCAATGTAGAACTATTGAGTGCAATCTTGCAATAAATAATTATTATATTTCAGCTGTTTAATATTTTGCTTCAAAGTAAAAAAATAATCAATACTCAGCTTGTTTAGTACCATAGATACAAGCAGATGTGAATGGAAGGAAATTAATTACTAACTTTTCTTAATAATTTTAGATAGTACAAAAATCCCAGTCATAACTAGTATATTAAGAAGTCGTGAAAAGCCATATCTCAAGCAATATAATGTTTGGATGAACGATACAAAAGTCAATACCGGCTTAAAAAATTATTTGACGAAAAAGGGAAAATTACGAATTTATATTCATGTACCTGTTAAGATCAGCAATATATTTTGTAGATGAAATTTTTCTTTTGAAGCGAATCAGACTGCCATATGAATCAATACTTACATATTAAATAACTAACTGAGTCGTACTAGAGAAAAACAGAAAGATAACAAATATCGGTAAAATAATTTATTTTTAAAAAATAATTTGATAGGCGTGGTCTTTTTTGACAGTCTTCATGTCTAGATAATATTACACAAATACCAATAATAAAAACACAGATATTCAACAAAAATATTTAAAATTAGCCAAAGAAAAATCAGTAACTTACTCGATGTAATATATGGCCTTATATAGAAAATTTTTAAATCACTACCTCATCACACATTTGAAACAAAAAACAAAAACTTTACTGAATGGAAGTACTCAGCTTGGAAACACATTTAGATTTCTGTTTCCGATTTTTCAAATGAAATGTAAGACAAAATTTAACTTAAAGTTTATGAATAAATTTCTTGAAAATAAAAACTATTAAATTTTCCCTTTTTACTCTGAAAATTTATTTTAAGGTTAAAATTTTACAAGGCTTATAAGCCGGCAAATTCGCACAGTAACTAATATCCTGCTGTGTTCACGATAAAAATACTTGTTAAGTCTAACCAACTATAATTTAATATTTGCTTTTTTATTTATTCTTCGATATATGATATAATGAAGTTAATTTCCCTCTATTTGGTCTTACATAACACTATTTAATAAGATAACTTCTATTTAAATTATATTATTTTCCAAACACTTATTTCATGAAGTTAAACTTTGACTGCAATCACAACAAGCATGACAGCAAATTGTAAATACGGAACATATGTATTATTTTCACAAATTGCCTTGCCGTGAAATAAAATTATCAGTTAATATTTCTGTGCACTTTTTAAATCTTGATTTACGTGTATTAATCTAAATAATTGAAAATGGAAAATTCTGATTGTTCCGAAGACCGGAAAAAGCCACAATTTGGTACTCGATATTTGAATGAACCTGATAAAGTATTCCAGCACAATGCATGGTAAATAATAATGAGCGTATATTATTACTTTAACTGAAATGAATTTTAAACCGCCTTTTTTGTGTGAGATTATAAGTTCATGAAAATTAACTTTTTTTCTAGCAAATATATTGAGGATTTTAATATTTTCAATTAACATTTTGAAACAAAGAAAAATCTCACACATAAATTTAAAAAACAGAAAATACAGTTTTCTTTCATATTTTTTACTTAAATTTAGAATTGCTGTGATTATCAAGCATTCATACGCTATGATTGAATGGTAAATAAATCACCGTGGGAAAATAGATAGGTAATAGTTTAATTTTTGTTATGAAAAAGTCAATACATTTTAAAAATTTACTCATTATAATGTTTATTAAGTATATTTAAAACATTATAATAATATTTTTTAAATAAAATGTGATAGGGGCTATAATGAAAATGTGTTTTTAATCTTTTTTACTTAATCATATTTTTTCCAATTGATTTTACTTTCTTAAGTATCTAAATTTCCTTATTCTCATTTTTATTGGGCTCATACTGATTGGCATTTAATATTAGGCATAAATAATCATAACATTATAAGGGCAAATCAAAATTATTATTGTCGTCTGTATTGGCAACTTATTTCATTTTTCTAGTAATTGTGAGAAATATTTGTTCTTCATTTGCATGTTGTTATCTTTGTCACTGAATGTAGCAGTGAAAACTTTATTATTACCCTATCTGTTCAATTTTTTTAAATTGCATTTATTTATATTCTGTGTGCTAAAAATTGAAAGAAACTTATGTTAAGAAATACTTAAGTTTTAGTGAATAAAAAAGTAATAAAGAAACTAAAATTAACAATTAGTGCAATCAAAATATTGAAATCTCCAAATAATATTCTCAATTAATGTTCATAAGCTATTGATTTTTTAAAAACTTTCTAATTATTTTTTATTGATTACATAGCTTTTATAGAATTTTTTTGGGTGAATGGGTGAGGTAGAATGTGTAATTGAAACGCCACATTATTTTCTGTAGAACCTCCATTAATTTTACCAACCATGTATTTAAAATCAAACTTCTCTCATTAATGAAATAAAATTGGCAAGTGAGTCTTACTTTATTGATTGTTTTATATTTTATGTATTTATTAAAATATTGTTTTAAGTATTTCTCATTTTCTTAGGGATGACGTTGAATGGGATGAAGAACTTAAACAAAATGCCGAAGAAAAAATAAAATACAACTCTCAGAGATTGGTATCTGAAGAAGAGCAAAGTAATATTTTTTAGAAACTATGATACTTCAATTTGAATTCAGTGATGCTTATGATGAAATTATAAAATTATTGTTATATATTAGTGATATGCAAATTAGATTGTACAGAATTCTTGAGTGCAGTGCTCCAAGACGTCTTTAGAAAGTGTTATAGTGGGAATAATCTTTCTAAAAATTTCTTGCATATATTTTAATAAGAATTTGTCCCCATCCTTCACAGAAAATTACTGATCTTAAATAAGATAGAAAATGCCTTATATAGCATTGGTGTATAATAGTTATGAAATTATACTCTTTATCGTGAGCTTGGCATTATTATCTGTCGTATCATCCTTTTTCGAACTTTTTTGCAATTAATCCTGGCATGTGATTAATATAATCCTTTAATCACAAAAATCCATACCAAAATTGATATATGTCATTGTGTTTTTGAGTTTTCACTTCTGCATACTTCTAAAAGAATAGATGAACAGGTGTTCATCTATACTTTTCAACAATCTCATCTAGGTCAGCAATCTATTGTTTGATTGGGTTCAAAATTTGATAGTTGTGTGCAATATATATGTTAAAATATGTATACTGAGTTTTTTCCATTTAGGTCTCACTGATTTGTGGTAATTGTATTAACTTATTTGGATCAATTGAACAGACATATTTTTTCTAAATGGATTTTGCTCAGAATTTGATAAAAATCTTCAAATTTAGTGTTAAGACTGTATACTAAATTTCAAGACAGGCAGACATTTTTTTAAAAAAATAGTTTCCTGAAATTAAGAAGGTTTAAAATGTGTAGATTTATTAAAATGTTAAAAATTTTTGATGATTAAAATACCTTCTCTATATATCATATATAAAAAAGTAAAAATACAGAATCCCAAGGGGGAGAATGCTAATTTTAGTGAGTTTAAAAATGAATACAAAATACTCCTACCAATATCAACCATAGATCTGAATTTTTATTATTAATTGGCAATAATGCATTTACATCCTATCACTAGATACAATAAAATAAGAAATGGTGCCAGCACTAACATGAATTTTGCTGTTACTAAGTGTATAAATGAAACATGCAAATTTCAAATTCAGCCTTATCTTTTGTCATTGTTTCTAGCTTTTATATTATTCTTAGTTTAAATGCACTTCTAAAGACGAGTATAGGGCTCCACCAGAATGTAATTCTAAAGGTACCATGAATCTAGACAGTTTTGAAGTCCACTGATGTATAAGACATCTGAATATCTAATTTCTAAAATGTTAGTAATAAGCCTATACATCCAGTTTGACAAAATGTTTAAAACAGTGTAAGTCATATTTTGTTACTTATATTAATAAATGTTTTAAAGAAATAGTGATAACAGAATTTATTAACAGTTGTTCTTAGTTAGCAAAATATGCTAAAAAATTTTTTAAAAAAATTGTACCCTTCCAATTAAAATTGACCAGTTTATGAAGCTTTGAATATTGCATTTTTAGTTGATTTTCAGACTGTTTCTAAGTTTACCTTGGAAAAAAATCCACTAATAATTGCATGGTTCTTCCATTTATTAGTTTAATTTAGCAAATGCTTGCAAATAAACATGAAAGTTGGAATAGTTTTTAACATGTAAATAATAGTAATAAAATTAAACATAAAATTTTTATTTATATGTTAATTGATGATTGATATGTTAATATTTTTACTTTAAAAATTTAACTGCATTACTAATTAGAACTGCAATTAAAAGCATCCTTATTTTGTTTAAGTTAAAATAATAATTATTTTTGTAGCATAAATTTTGATATTGGTGTTCCAAATATTTTTAATTGTGTTGTAATATATGTATATTTTTTTGTGTAAAATGTTTATAAATCAAAAGATATTGTCGACAAACATTCTGTAAAATTCAAAAAATTTATAATTAACACACATATAGACTTATCCCCCACCCTGTTTTTAATTTTCTCCACAACCTTGCATAAATGATTTTGGTATTGAATTTATCGTCTTCAGGCTCTCTATGTAAATAATTATAAAGACATTCAAAAATCATTGCAAAAATAATGTATATTAGTAATATAATACCTTAAATGAAGCATCAGATTATGTTAAAATTTCGATCTTAATTACAGACTTTTTTTCTGTTTTTCATATCAAATTACATGCAATTAAAAATTATTTGATGTAGTGATATTGCTAATAGAAATCTAAATTTTTGAGTAGTTGAATAAGTTTTAGCTATGTTTGATTTAATTAATGATGAGATGATTTTGTACTGATATATTTTTAAAGCTTTGAATTTTGCAAGTATTTTCTATTACTAATTTACTTTGTAATATATTAGTTTAGCCACATCTGTTTCATTTTGGCTTCTATGGTTAGGGTAATTTGATAATATATTCTGATCATTAAGTTAATATAAATTTGACAGAATAAGATTACATTATATAATTTCCATTTTACCAGTAATTATGGCAATCTTGCATGGTTTTTCAGTATTTTGCATGCAAAGTGTAAGCTTCATATGCAATGAGTTATTTCTTAATAATGTTTCTAAAAATATTTAATACCACTGTGATTAAACATTTGAAATTATTTTTTCAAGCATTTTATATTTTTCTTCATAGTGATTTTTAGAATGATATACTTATTTGTAAAACTTTGTCAAAATTTGTTATTCTTTTTTTTTTTAAATTATAGAAAAATATGAAAATGAAGCTAATCAATTTTGGGATAAATTTTACAACATCCATGAAAATCGTTTTTTCAAAGACCGTCATTGGCTGTTTACTGAATTTCCTGATTTATGTATCGATTCAGTGCCAAAGGAAGATAAAAATTCCTCTGAAAATATTTCTAATAAAGTATCTGTCATTCAAGAAAAAGAAAGAATTAACATATTTGAAGTAAGTGTTTATCTCTAAAAGCTAGTGTTATAATTCAGTTATTCTAATTTTAAATTTAAATGATGTTCAATAGGCTATATATATTTGGTATGTTTCAATTATTACATTGTTATGTTAAGGATTAGGGAAGTAATATAAATTTGTTAAGTGTGCATGCTTTTAAAACAGGAAATATTTATTCCATGAAACTGAATTACTTAGCTGAATTGAATTTGTATTATTTGTAATTTTTTTATGTTTCATTTCTAAATTACCTATAAATGGATGCAACCCTAGGTATTATTAACTAAGGCTACATGAGAGCCTTACAAATGAGACGGCTACATTTATATCTAAATTTTAAAAAATCAGCATTTATTTCTAGCTTCTCCATTAGATAAAGCTATGATAAATCCTTACACGATCCTAATTGTTGTACCAACCATTATATAATTTGTCTTTAAAACTGATTTTTATATATCAGAAGTAAATGCAAATTCTTTTTTTTTTCAGTGATTTTTTTCATTTATAATATTTGTAAAGTAAAAATATTTTAAACGTGTAATAAACTTGGATATATTGTTTATAAACCAGTAGTCAAATGAAGCTTAAATGTAGCATACTTTATGTAGTATGCATTTTTTTTAAAAATCTTCTCTGGGAGGATTGAGATATGCTTGATTATATTTTAATACATTTGCTAATAGCTAAATATACTAATAATTAATGTTTTTAAATGTTTCTTAATGTTATTTTTAAAAAATTAGTTGTTGGAGTTTTACAACACAATAGTAGTTTGACGATTTAAAATTTTTATAAATATATAAGTTATTATATATCGTTATGTTACATAAAGCAATAATAAAATAAAATCATGATAATAGTTTTAAAATATCGATTTTTGAATTAAAATTACACTTTTTTTTCAACAATTTATTTAAGAGCACCTATATCCTTAAATATTTTTATTACTCTTTATTTTTTTTCATAATGATATAAATTATAAGTTCATATTGTATCATTTCATATTTAAAAAAAAAAAATTCTTCCCAAAATTCTGTTTACCACTTAATTTCAATCCAGGGAAATTTTATTATAAATATGATGAAAGTATCAAGCAATATAATAAATATTGAGTAATAAAAAAAGTTAACCCGAGTTATGAAAGTCATTTATTAAAGCTTTTATTGCACTAAATTAAAAAAGTACTAATTTCATATAAAATGCAAAGAATATAGAAGAAAAAACATCCAGAAAGAGATAAATATAGTAATGATAACATATTATAATCATTTTGGCATGCCCATAACTCAATGAATAAAGAATATCAAAATACAATATTTATTTAATTTTAATTTCCTCAAACAGAGTTTCAATCCTCCTTTATATGAGTTCCATGTCTAAGGAGGATACATATATGGGTTATTTCTATACAAAATAGACCCTTTCATCCAGAGCTGTAAAATCATAGTTTCTTCGGTAAAAAGGTGTTTTCGATTGATATTAAAATGTTTTTATAAATTTTAAAATTAATTAAAATTAATCTTTTTTTGTATTTGGTATTGTCATGAAGATATAAAGAATAACAGTCCACAAAGTGCCACTATATCAAATTTGTTAGCTTTAAGCAGCTCGTAACATATAGACAAAGAACTGATTCCATTGCTTGTGGAACTCAGAATTCATACCTTTACAGAATAATCTCAAATTATAAAGAAGGTTATAAAAAAATTCTAGAAAATTGATTTGAATTTCTTACTATTCATTTGTTAAAGTTCAATCTTTAAATTAATGCGATAATATGTGATTAATACGATAATGTGATTTACATGTCAGTTAAAAAAAAGTCACGATGAATATTAGACTTAGTTTCTAAAATGATGGTGATAGGTCAAGTCTGAAAAAGTCAACTTCAATACCTGAAAATAAACAAATTTTTAACTTTTTAGATGAAGAACCATCATATAAACCTGAATTTTTATGGGCATTAAAACCTGCTGTCCCACATTTATCCATTAATGCATTCAATGATGTATTGGAAATATTTTCACTGAAAGTGAAGTAGCTAAAAATTGCACATTTGCCATACAAAAATTTTGTATTTTATTTATTAGGGATTAGCTCCATGAAGATGGTAGATAAAAATATCTGCAGAAATTGATTCCAAAATACATAAACTGGTAGAAATGAATAAATAAATAAAAAAAATTTGCTTTGTAATATTTTTTTATGTAATCATTAAATGATTTTTATCATGGTAGCAAAAAAATTATTTCTTCTAATTTCTGAATTTCAAGGGGACTTACAATTAAAGAGCATGAGAAGTTATATATCCCTTTGCCTTTTAATATATAAATTTTGTCTTTGCTAAATTCTAGATTATAAATAAAAATTGTTCTTTTTTTGTATGTAAATATTAAAATTCTTTTAATATACAATTATTTCTAATAATGTTAAATTGTTGCTTTCTTTCCTTGCATTGTCCTATCCTTAAAATCATATAGCATTATAACTTTCATGGGAGTGTTATTTTCGTATTTCATTCTATCTTGAATATACAGGAAAAACACATTATTGTATTTTTCCTGTATATTCAAGATACAGGAATTCAAAATATTCTGTATGATCAGAATTTTTTCCCCAGATTTGAGTGGCAACCCTATAAGACCTGAAATATCATTATTCTAAATTACATATTTTTAAAAATGCATAAAATATATTTTTATATGTAATAAAAAATATTTACATTTACTTTCTTACTGATGTAAGCCTATTTTAATGTAAATTAAGAATTATGTTTAATGTTTCTTATATCTTGAAATATAATTAAAAAATGGGAAATTTCATTTAACAGTTAGAGTTTAAATTTTCATTTGCCTATAACTTTTCATTGCTTACTTAAAATTACAAAAATCTGAAGAATTCAGATAATTATTCAAAATAGCTTTACCTAGTAAAGAAATTGAGTTTGAGTTAATAATAATAATAATAAAACCTTTTCCATGAAAAAAAAAATCTTATTATTATAAGGAACATATTTTTACAGAGATTAACATTAACAGTATTATATAGGAATGGTGGAATGCCTAGATACTTTTTTTATGAATTGCATTAAAAAAATAGAAAACAAATAAGCAACATATCTATGTTTTTAAAGAACTATGGTATTGTTGGACTTAACTATATTGTGATGAATCATGTGCACAATAAGTAGAATTAAAATAACAGAGCTTTAATATTTTGCTTAAAAATAAAAAAAAATTATGTAAAATTATTATAAAAGATTTCATGGAAATTAAACATATTTAATATACCATGCAAACCAGCTATTTGCTAAAGATAACTTGTTTGTTATAAAAGGGAAAAAAAGTTTATTATTAATTAAGATATGGAATAATAAAATTAGAATTAATTCTGTTACCTTTGGGGTGGAATTGAATTTCAAATAGAATAAATTATTTTCGTTCTCTTAATTGTACTAAGACCTGAATAAATTTCTATTTTAACACATGGGATATTTAATGCTAATTAACAAAATAAAATTGTCTATGAATGTTGTCTACCATTATTTCTGTATGTGAATTATTTTAATTTTAATCATTCATACAGTAATAAAACTTTGCATAATCAGTTTTCCATGCTTTTATTGTGATTTTTGATTCATTTCTTCATTACCACCAAAACTCTTCTCTTATCTATTTATCATTGCATTGTCTTCCCTTGCCTTCCACTGTCTGCATAAGAAATTTTGTTTGATTCTGGTCATTAGTTATATTTACAGTTGCTCAAAATAAGGAGCATCTGTAGCTTAACCTTATAACAATCCTGTATATTTAAATAAAAGGAAACAAAAAAATTCTTTGATTTCAAAATCCACAGCTTATTTTTTATTTTCCCCAAAAAATGTAAAATGTATAAATTTGTTGGAAGTATAGTTAGAAGTATTGTTTTGTATAAAAGGAATCTTAAATATTATTTAGAACATTTACAGAAAACCCTCTTTTTACATTTTCAGTTGCATAACTTTATAATATAGTAATCCTAAATAATTATCTTAATTTTAGTATTCTTCAAGTCTAAAACTAAGGACTTGAAAAGAAAACTATGATGAAATTTGCAGCATATTTAATATGTATACTAATAAATTTTTATATTGACATAGTATTTGTAAATATTATATTCTTAAATTAATCTATGTAGCCCTAGAAACAGTTAAGGAAATTCAGAATGTCTTAAAGGTAAATTAAAAATTTGTTTAGAAAAGAGACAGAAATTGAATCTGTGAATATTAAATTGATATTAGTGACATTTCAAGATTTATTAATATCACGTTTTTTAACATTTAGTTCTTAATGTTCACTGAAGAAAAATTATTTGAGTAGCATAAATTTTTCTAGTAAATACAATGTAATATGGCTAAATGAAAAAAAAAAAAAAAAAAAAAAAAAAAGAATTTTTGTGCCTCTTTAATAGCTGAAATTATGTGTTGTGTGAACTTGTATTTTTCTAATTACAGAAATTAAGGTGTGTGTTTTTTTAAATTTTACATTCAATTTTTAATAGTAAATTTTATTTTCTATAGGTTGGATGTGGTGTTGGGAACACAGTTTTTCCAATACTTGAAACAAACATGTAAGTATATAGCTAACTAGAAATCTTTCTACATAATTTTTCTTTGTAAAACATTCTATTTCTTCTTTTAATGAAAAAAATTAAGATGATAAAATTAACAGTTCATTCAGTTTTGTTAATTCTATTCCTTTTCTTTAAAAGTAAATATTCCCATTTCTTTAAAGTAAATATTTAAAAATATAAATTTCTTTAAAAGTAAATATATTAAAAGCAAATATTAAATAAAAACATTATAATATCAATAAATAATTTGTAGTTTATTAAAATTTGAAATGTAAATATATATTGTTAAAAAGATAAGTATATAATACTTTGTAATTTAATGACTAGAATTGATTAAATTTTTTAGCATTCTTCATCTTCTATTTTAAAATATTCAGTGGGTTTGAACAAAAGCAACAATAAATTCTTTTTAAAACTTTGCACAGGGCTACAGTAATAAATGTTTTATTGAATAGTACAAATCTATACATATACAAAATAATACTTAATAAAATGAGATAATTAAATCTCATAATTCACAAAAAAATATCTTGTTTGTTAATTTTTAAGAATATGAATGATGCATTAACAATGTATAACTATAGGAAAAAAAATTAATTCATAAGACACTGTTGATACCTGGGTAAATGCAAAAAGAAAAATCATATGTTTATTTGTATAAATCCCTTCTAGTTTAGAAAGAAAGAAAATCATTTTTATTTGAAAGCAGTACCCCAATTTTTTTTTCTTTTTTCACTCCCACATCTAGGGCCTATTAGCTATTTAATTTTGCTCTTTGAGATGCTAATTCAACATGTTTCACTCATACAACATTGTGACTTTCCTTGAAGGGAAAGACAAAATTGTTTTTTCAGTCCAATAGCATGTTTTGGTCAGACTAAGTTTAACTTACCTAAAGGCGAATTTGTAGATTGTATCTACTAACTCCAGGGCAAGTGGTTATCAACCATGTAAAATTATTCCTTGCTGAAAACACTTCTGATGATAATATGGAGCAGAAAGCAGGAGATATTTTTGACTCCATCCAGCAATACAAACGATGGCAATATGGTAAATGTAATAAATTGTTGATTATGCATAATCACCAGATTAATCACATTTATCATTACATACATTCTGATATATATATATATATATATATATATATTAATTATAAAATCTGTTTAAAGAATAAATTAATTGTGAAATTTCTTAATATTGTACTTTATCTTGATTTCAATATTTCAAGTTTAGCTATTGTAACAGAGGATCTGCAGTGTATGAATTTATAAAGGCCCTAATGATTAAGATATATAGAGAAAGGACTAATCACAGTAATCATCCACAATAGGACATCAATTTGCCTCAACTAACCAAAACCATATTTTTCAGTTTACCTATACATAAATCATGCATGTATGAATCTTAATTAGCTTGATGATATTACACAACAAAATTATATTAATTTTTATATTTGTTTCAGGTCTTCAAATGTTTTTGTGAATTGCTGTGATTTCTCTGAAGTTGCTGTATCTTTAGTGAAGGTAAGGAGAGTAAAAAAAAAAATATATCTTTAACTGTAATTTTTTAATATTAAGTTATGTATAAAAATTATTTTATGATTATTTTTTGTAAAATTAAGCATGCAACTATGTGCTTGTGAAAATCTTAAATAGAGAAATTAATTAGAATCCATTCAAAAACTCACAAATTGTTTTGAGCAAAAATATATTGTTCAATATCTAGTACATTTTGAATTTTTTTACAACAATATATAGAGATGGTGTGATTAAATTCTTTTTGAAAAGAGTATAAATGCATCTCTGTTTTCCTTTTTTTGTTTTATTTAAAGTGTATTTAATTGAACAAATATATATCATTTTATTTTTAAATTAAGTATAAAATTACAAATAATTATCAGACAATGTAATCTGTTGAATTTTTCAGAGTAGCTCACTCTACGATCCAGACAGATGCTGTGCTTTTGTTTGTGATATATCCTCGGATGCTTGGGATGTTCCCTTTGAAGAAAATTCTCTTGACTTCATTTTATTAATTTTTGTTTTATCTGCTATTCATCCTGAAAAGTAATTGTGCAGTTTTTTAATTTATAACCAAATAGATGTTACAGATTCATGCTAGTCCTTTAACTGTGTGATCTATGCTGTATTAAATGATTTTTTTATGAGCCTGCAATATATATATATATATATATATATATATATATGATATTATGAGTTGAGCCTACAAAATATGATTTTTTCCCCTTTGTGTTTATTTAAAATGCTAATATTTTCCCCGAATGAAGTTTTATTTTGCTAGCTGGTACTTGGGTGCATTGCTGTCTCAGAAGAAATAATTTTTGAAGTATTGCTTGAAATTTGAAATAGTTATATTCTTTAAATTAGAAATGATAGATGTATTTTCTTGTTGAGGATGATGAATGCATTCATTCAAATTAAATGATATATAAAGTAGAGATATAAATATTTATTTTCTCTGTATATATTAATCTTTAGAAATAAAATATAATTTTCATGCTAGTGCAATAATTTGGCAAGGCTTTATTGCAATTGAATGAATGGTACAACAGTGCATAAAATGCAAACATTCATTTTTATATATTAGATGTGATAATTGCAGTATGTCTATAACCTTCGATCAAAAGCAAGCAATAAGTTGCCCATATTTCACTGCAATCATTTGAATGGTACTGCAGCACATAAGGTACAAATAAACAAAAGTTCATTTCCAAATAAATGTATATATTAGATTGATTTGAATATCTTTTTATTCTTATTGTTTATATATTTTTTTTGTCTAAAGTAAGGTTATTCTTATGAAATGTTAACTGTTAAATCAGATAACCTGTGCTATTTTTTATAACCAAGCTGCATGAAGTTCATGTAAATAACACAGCAATTTATTCCATTTTCATATTAAAGCTACATAATTCCTCATATTTTTTTTCTAGTGCTAGTTAATATTTTAAAATTATAGTTAATTTCTACTATGAATCTTGCAAATTACTGGTCATAATAATAATAATAATTATTATTATTATAGAATGCAGCATGCTGTAAATAGGTTAGCAAAATATTTAAAACCAGGAGGTGAAATCTTATTTCGAGATTACGGGAAGTATGACATGGTTGAACTCCGATTCAAGCCTGGGCGTTGTTTGAGCCAACATTTTTATGTTAGAGGTGATGGCACACGAGTATATTTTTTTTCAGAAGGTAGGTAAATTACAATTTTATTTCTATTGGAAATCTCTATTTCTGTGTGGAGATGAATGACCTCATTTTCTATTTTTTAATGCTTAAATTAAATATGATTTTTTTTCCTGCATCATTTATAGTAATTATGAATACATTTAGTATGGACCTCTATTTTTGAATTATGGCTAGATAAGGAAGATTTTATTTTGTAAATTTCTATATCACATCATAAAGTAGACTTGCGATGCCAGATTTAATGCGTAATAGGCCTGTAGATCTTCAATAGAATATTATATAAAATTGAGATTTGTTAATAAGATCCCAAAATTCAGATTCTACCATCAGTATGTAAACAGTGATTAGAAGTAGATTTTTGGATTTACTTTAGGCATTCATTTTTCTTTACTAAGAAATTAAATAATTCATTCAGTGTATTTTCATTTTGATTAAGCATGCCACATAATTTGTATGATATTAAACCACTAATGAATTAATTGTAGTTCACAATCTTTAAAAGTGTGACCCTATTTGATAAGTGGAGTAATAGAAAAAACATAAATTTCACTATCCTTTCAAAATATTTCTCTAGATGAAGTGCACAACTTATTTACAACAGCTGGGTTAGTAAAGACTCAACTTTATAGCAGTAAAAGATTACAAGTAAACAGAGGAAAACAATTGAAAATGTATAGAATATGGATTCAAGCTAAATATATGAAGCCTTTAAACAGCAGTTGATATTAAATTGGATATTATTTTTTAAATTTATTTTATATAAACTGTGTCAAATAAAAAAAATATCACTAATACTTGTTCTTTCTCCTTCCTTATTTAAATTAAAATATATGGATATGTGATTATTAAAGGTATTTGGACATGTACTACACACATTAAATAAAGAATAATATAGAAACTATATGTTAAATTCAAAAAATTTATTTAACAATATGTAAATATCACAGTAAAAATATCCATTAATTTATGGAAATATCACACTTGAAAAGCAAATATACAATTTATCACAGTTCACAAATGCATTGAATGTGCAAAAGAAAAAAGATTTTTCTTTTGCACTTAAACATTAAAAGGACTTTTGGTAAAAATACAAAAAGTCCATTAAGGACACAATTTTTCCTGATTAACATTGTGTTTTTTCAAATCAGGATTGCATTAAATTTATCACAGGACATTAACAAGTACAGGTATCTGGATTCATCTCATCAAGGGTTTTCTCACAAATTGGGTATAATCTAGAAAGGAAGTAGAAACATTGTTTTAGAAAATTACTATATTTTATTATTTGATGCAAAGAATTATACGCAATCATTTATCATAAATTTTTGTCGAATCATGAATCTGCATCAATGGCACTTGCATTATTATAATACCTAAATATTAATAATGAACATTATTTGATGCTTCTTTTTATCTTTGATATAAAATATTTCAAACAAATTATAATAACAACATTTAAACTTTGTATCATCACTCACCTTCAACTGCTATTCAGTACTCTAAGAATGCTGACTGGAGCCAGAATCTGAAAAGAGCTTTTAAAAAAACAACAATACAGTGCTTTACTACAATGAAGAATTTAAGGCAGCTCTATGTTAACAAATATACATTAATTGAACTGCAAAGTCAAAAATATCAAAATGAGATGAAAACATGATAACATGCTCTAGCAATTTTCTTTACTTTTAGCCTGCACGGAAATTTCCATAAATATTAAAAATATTTGAAAATGCCATTAAATGACTAGTCTGAATCCAATTTAAAATTAGTGATGTCCATAGAAATGGAGTAAACAGCAATTTTGGGATTTAATTAAAAAATATTTTTAAAAAAATCATGAAATAATTTTTATAAAAAAAGTAAGTAAAAAGGCAACATAAATTGTTACCGAACTTTTTGAAAATAGATGAATCAATGAATGTTGCTTAATTTTTAATAATATATATAGTAAATATTATTTAAAAATGAAATTCTTAAAAATATTTCGAATACTAAAACAACTTTAATTGAATCAGTGAGAAGAGTACCAATATGAAATTATCAAATTGTAATATATATATATATATATATATATATATATATATATATATATATATATATATATATATTCAATAATTATTTAAATATTCCAAAAGCAATAAAAGCATTTTGATAAATAATTCCTCTCACTTTATGCCTAGATCTTTTCAATGAACTGATTCATAAAAAAGAAGCAAAATTCATATTTGTTACTTATTTTTTCTCTCACACTAATTCAATTATTTTGTCATTGCAGTTTACTCCCTCCCTAACCAACATAAATGAATCCACATTATTTTTTAGTAATGTCAAAAAATCAAACTATAGTATTAATTGTTTACATTTTAAAATTTAATACAACAGATAAATTCTAATACAATCAATATAAATTATAGTATCTGGCTGTCACCCTGTCAAACGATTTAGACTGATTTAAAATTATACATTAAGTAACTACAACCTTTTTTCTTTGTAATGATCTTTTGAGTCATAGCAAACCACTAAAATTATAAATATTACATAATTTTCTGAAATCTAAAAAATATTTTGTTTCCAACATGATAAATTGACTGACTCATAATAAATTAAATATAATTAAGTACATTTTTTTTTTAGTTTTGTTAACCAAAAAATGACTAGATTATAAGGATATCCCAAAATAAAATGCTGAAAGTAGTACAGTGTCGAAAATGCCTGTATTGAGCTATATGTAAATATTGATTCTTCATCTATTATATATCCACAATTGATACAGAATCAATTGAAATACATTAATCCAAAGCTTGATGTTTTATTTATTTGTTTTGCCCTTGACCAATAATAAAAATTAATGCCATTACATATTTAAATTATTTTTGGCAAATTATGCCAGAAATAATGTAAACATGTAAATTTTTAAAATTCATATGAAATTAAAATTTTAAATGAATTGACATCAAATATTTAAAAAAGAAATTTATAATGCTTAAGATGATGAAATAATTCTCAAAACATACTTTTCCTGCATCACACCACTGTTATTTTCAGCAGATAATAAAATTATAATTTGATTAATTTTTAAAACTTGATTTTCAGTTAACTAAATATAAAATTAAAAACAATCTTACAAAGTTATTAAAAAATAGCTTCTAACTTGTGACTGCTTTTGAAGAACAAGTTAAAATATTCATAAAAATAAATTAAGTAAGAATATAAATTCAGATAACTAAATTAAAATTTTTAAATCTAATTTTTATGCAATATTTTATATAACTTTTTGATAAATACTTAAGCAATGACAGAAGGCACCTACACCAGGACAAATCACTGTATACAATACATTTTCAATATTTATAGCGGTTGGTGATTTGGTGGTGAAAATGCCAGGTATTCCTCATACAGCAATTAAGGTACAAAATCCTCATCACAATTAACAGAATTGTTACTGTACATTAGGATCTAAACACAATATCACAAATAAAAGCATTATCATGAGATTTTATGTCAGAAGGACCAGGTCAACTAGAATGCATCACCTAGAGCTTTACTGCTTAAATTAGAACTAAATATTATTATACTCATCTACATGTGCTCAATAACTTCTTAAGCTCAATAATAAGAATTTTCAAACTACATGCTCAATTAATTTCATATCATTTGACAATAATCAAAATTTGCTGATTAGGGTATGAAAAATGTTTTCTGAAATGTTCATGACTTAAAAATTAGATTAATACTTAGAATTAACTTAACTATATATTTTTATAATTTAGATTCAGAATTAAAAAAAAAAAATTGTTTCAAAGTTATCTCTTCAGAGTTAATGCTGTTTTTTACTTAAAAAGTGCAGAATTAAATTTCATTACAGGAATTTCATATGAGAAGTAAACATATTATGCATCAATACTGGAATAGTCATAAACTTGAATATCAAAAAACATTATGTCAGGGGGAAAAAATGGAATAAACAAAAGAAAAAAAAGTCAAATTATTTTTAAAGCTAATAAAATGTTATATTAATATCTGAAACAAATTGATTTGTATTGAGCAGTAAACTTAATGATTTTATTTATTTGACCTAAAAAAATCATTAAGTAAAACAAATCCCTTTTGTACAAAATCTGTTAAGCATAAATAACAAAAAATATTCAAGAATCCTTTTAGAGAGTTAAAATAGTAGATGCAAATATCTATAATTGATTAAGGAATTTAATTACAATAAAAATTCAATTTTAATGCAACATATTTCTCTAGTTTGAATTAATATGTGATATTTAACTTTTCATTTTTTTTATACATGCAATTTTTAAGCAAACAAAAAATTAACTTAACAAAATCTCCAGGTAAAATAATTTTTAACTAATTAAAATTATTTTTTGTTTTCTAATAAATAATATAATTCTAATGGTAAATGTAAACAAAGTAGTTCTTAAAATAATTTAAAAGAATTCAATTATCCTACTTTAAATTATTTAAGAGAAATTCACAAATAAATACATAGAAGAATGAAGATCATTCATTAAAATAGAACTTAATAATGATAGTCAACTTAAAAATTAAATAAGAACTTACAATTTTAGTATTAATTGAACATTAAATCTATAACAATTGAATGACAATAATATGAAGAAATTAATAGCATGGCAAAACAGTTATCCAGTTTTTGTTTTGACTTAATATGTCTGCTTTGTACTATTATAACAATAACAAAAGATAAGCTATATATTTTGATTTAAATAGGACAAAATTAAAATTCTTATCCTGCAATATAAGTTAATATCATAGGATTTGTTTTCACTTTGTAAGATTTTTGTCTATAATATTAGCAAGGTATTGATCTGATAATTCTGAACTTGATATTTAAGATACAATCATATTTTCAGATTCTAAGCCTCATCAGTTTTCAAGGAAAATCTCAAATTACAATTAAGACAACATTCATAGTGGAAGTGAAACCCAATTTCACATCTTCCTCCAACAGGAAAGTTGAGCTTCAAGGCAAAAAAAAAAAAAAAAAAAAGCTTCAGACTTTATTGAAATTTTATTGTGAATCGTCAATGAATTTGAATCACAGAATCCTAGTTGTTGACTAATGGCTTTAGAATTTAAGAGCTCTGCATAAGACCAGATATAACTAATTACCTGCCCTTGGTTGACACTAAATTTCTTGGGTTAAACATCTGCCAGTTTGAGAAGTGCAGAGGTTTGAAAGAGATACTAATTCTATGTAGGTAGTTCAAAAAGGAAGATAACAAAAGCTTCTAAAGGAGACAAAATTCCCCATGAGTATTAAATTCTGTCTAAATAGAACAGATAATCCCAGTGTTCAAATATTGCCAATAGATAGAGCTATTTGTGCCATAATACTCTGAAATTCCTGACAGAAGTAAGCGGCATTGGCAGATATAGGTTCAACGACTTATGTGTGAAGTACAAAGCAATCTGCAGAAATGATAAAAACTGTCCTCAGATGGTGCCCTTTTATTGGACGACAGAGTTTGACCAAGCACAACCTTGATTGTGCGTAAATCAAAGCATTGTTCTCATTGGAATATCCTCCCTACATCCAGTATCTCAAATCTAGTAATTTTTCTCTTTTTGGAACATTGAAGAAGCACTTAGCAAGTCCTATTTTAGAATTGATGATGAAGTTCAAGAAGCCATTGTTATGTGGCTTTATGAACTGTACCTTAATTTCATCTAAACCAGTTTTGATAGATTGCCTTACCAATGATACAAATGTTTCAAGAATCATAGAGACCATATGCAAAAGTACATATATGTACCAGAATCTTTCTGTGATTTTTTGAATAAACTTTTTCTCTCTGAGGACTTGTTACCTTAATCTTTGAGCCATCCTTGTACTTAAAGGCTATATTCTTACATGAAGTTCAGAATTACAAGATGCAACCATAAATAGATCAATAGTAACTTCAGAACAGTTAATTTAACTGAACAAAACTAAATGAAAACAAACTAAAAAAGCTTATAAGTTTTAAAGAATTGTAAATTTTGCCATGCATATTTTAATAAACATAAAATACTTGCATTTATTAAAGGTTAAATCCAAATTAATTTTTTTCTATACAGTTTTATAAAGTTCTTTTATGAAATAAATATATATATGTGTGAAATTTGCATTAAAAAGTCAAAAAGTTTTAAAACAAAATGCAAAATATTTAAAAAATATTAAACAAATGCAACATTAAAAATTTTTACCTTTAAAAAAAATTAGGTATTCACACAATTTTCTAGCTCAATGAGATATGAAGAACATTTCTCACAGAATCAAATTGAATTAAATTGTTAATGAACTAGTTTCTTATTGTATTTTTATACAGTTAGTTTGCCCCAAACATACATCTTATTGCCAGCAATAAAAATTAATATATAATAAAATAAAATCATATATCATTAAAACATGCATTAATGGATGCTTAAGTAATATAAAGCCTTTAAAAAATACGTTAACCCCACCCCTATCAGCTTGTTTTCAAAAAATTCAACATTGAATACTTTGAAACTAATAAATAATCACTTATAAAAAACCAAATAAATAATAATTATAAAATATCAATGAGAAAAATAAAAATACATTGCTACAAAAGAATATTACATGTTTTAAGAATGCAATTCTTAGTTCACATAGTTGGTATCATGAATTAAAATATAACTGTGTACAAATTTCAATGCTATAAGCAAATGCCTATCAGTATTTTATAAAAAAAATTTTTTGTAAAGCACTTCCCACTTGTTTCTTGCAAGGTATAGTTAATTTTCATTAAAATAATACTTACATATTAAGTATAACATATTCATATAATAAAAGATATACCGATAACATGTATTTTAACAATATTGTAATTTCATTCAGAATAAGTCCAGATTCACTTAAGTGTTTTACTTTTTTTTCACTATTAGATTCTGTTACAACTTATAAACATCAGTATAAAAGAAGGCATAAAAAATCTACCAAGATTGCAAAATCTTTTTGCTCATATTGCTGAAAATTTTATGCTTACTGCCATTACAATAGTTCATATTTTTATTCAATTGTAAAACACTCTTTAAGGTATAAAAGAAAAATAAATTGGAAATGGAAAGAAACTTTTGTAGACATTCAATATTCCATTATTAGATATTAAAAAATAAAATGGTGGTTACATTTTTGCAGAATTTAAATCTTATTAAGTAGGTAAGGTGTTTTTTTTTTAAGGTGTCTTAAAAAGGAGATTATTTATTTATTTTTAGAAAACTTATATTAAAAATTCAATGTATGATATATATTTGATAAAAAAATTTATCACCTGGAATGACAAAAATATAAATTTCAAACAGATATTTCTAATGATTATAATAATTAAAAAGATAAAATGATTTCTAAGGATTAAAATATTAAAAGGATAAATATTTTAATGTTACTAACTGAATGAAAATAACATACATTATACATAAAATTCTTATTTTTGGATTCTACTGATAGTTTTTTCATTTTAAGAGTTATATACATGATACCATGCAGTGAATCTATTCTCTTTACTGAATTTAACAGCAATTATACAATTTCTGAGTACAATGTAAGTTCATATAGGGATAAAAATTGGAAAATGCTGAAATAAATCATCACATCCAATCATATCTTTTTAAAAATATTAATTTGATGAATATAGAAGAAAATTCATTTTCAAAAAACCAGGAATTTTTTGCTTTCTTTGAGAAATAATAGACATTCTTGGAGTTCTCTGAATAACAATACACAAAAAGGTTATAAAAGGGGGGGGAATTAAATTCATCATGTTTTATACTTCAACTAGGATTTCTTCATGTTATTAAAATTAGTAATTAAAATATTAGCAAAAACTTTTTTTAAAGAAAAACCTATATTAAAAAGTTCACTGCATGAAAAATATTTGATTTAAAAAAATCTGTGCTCTGTGATGAGAGTAGTCACATAAGAAGAAAGAGGGGGGGGGAACTATCTAAACTTAAAATCTATATTCAGTAATGTTAAATTATATCACAAACTATAAATAAGCTTTTGTTATTTGATTATTAATAATCAAAACTATAGAAGAAGCTTTAAGCTAAAATGTATAAAAAGCAAATAATTTTTTTAAAAAAATAAATGAAATAAAATAATATGAAAACTGATATATTGAAAAAATGAATTGTAATATATGATAGGTTAACCTTTATTAGGATACTCATGTCTTTCCATACAATTTATTTTTCTTATATAATACCAATTTTTTTTTAAATTAAAATTTACAAAAAATAATTTTAAAGGAAGAGCATTTCTTTTTCTTTCCCAAGATCATTAAATTTCTAATGATAAAAAATAAATAAAATGCAATCAAGTAATATACACATATATACACAAATATCAGTATTCTCAGACAAAAAAAAATTCTTAGGCAGAGCTTCTTAAATTTTCTCAACTTGCTTTTTTCAGAAGAAAAAAACTTTGCAGCAAACATGAATGAGAAAAAAATAAATAAGAACAGGAAGCCTAATTAAAAAGAACATGAAATCCTATTAAAAGATTGTGGCGGATTAGGAAAAAAAAAAAAAGATTACGTACACAAAAAAAATTAAAGAAATAACAATTAAAAATTTGCTGTGATAGAATTTAAAAAAAATTATTTTTAGGATTGATGCATATAGTTTAAGAAGCTCTGTCATAAATGGTCAATTTGAACATACTATTAAAAATACAGTTATTCAGCAAAAAAGTAAAAACAGGAAACAAAAACTCACCTCTTAATGGACAATGATCATCACGTTCAGTAAGGAGATAATGTGTTAAATAAATACGTGTATTTAAACATTGAGAAAACTTGAGCGATTTTGTCATTCAGCAAATGTTTGAATAGCTGTAAAATCTCTCTTCAACAATTTGTCAAATTGTATGAATATCAGCATACACAATTTTTGCAAAATTAGACGAAAAGGTTTTCAGATTCTATGAATGATTCATTCACAGTTCTAAAAGGAAAGCCGATAGTTTTATAAAAATCGATGAAAGATTTTTTTTAAAACATAGTTTTATAAAATACAGATTTGCTCTATTAAAATTTCAGTCAAAAAATAATGTTAGTATATTTAAAAAATTTAAAGTTTAATCTAGAAGAATTGCAATTGCAATTAGAGGTTAATATATTGAGCTAATTTCTTTCAATGAAAATTTAAAATTATATCCCAGTTTAACAAATTAAAAAAATTTATTTTTAAATACTGTCATTGACTAAATGTATTTTAAAATAAAAGAGAAATTAAGACTCTGGGATGCAAGATAAATACTATTCAACACACAGTGATTTGTTTCTTTAAATTGACAAATACAAAACTGATATCAACAAAAAGACATCACATTAATTTATTACATACATTTTACTACAAAAAATTAACTGCGCCTGACTTAAGTATAGTGATCGGTAGTATTTGATGCAATAAATAACATTTTTTAATAAATATATTTTTGTAAGAAATTTCCTAAACTGAATTTTAAAATATTTTTTATAAAAAGCATAAAAATGAGTTTTTTTTAACAAGTTAACCAACCATGTTTGACAAAGTATTACTAAGGTGGAAAAAAGTTCTTGGCTTGTTTAACAAAAAATAAATAAATAAAAAACAACCATGTTATTATCTGACAGTTTAAACACAGAAAGGGCATATTTTAATATTATACAGTACAGCAAAGCAAGCATGTAGTAGATGCATTAACTTTTCAAAGCTGTTTTCACTAAAATTAATTTTAATAAGTATGAAGTCTTATTCTATCCAACTGAATGATATAAGACAATAACTTTAAATTAAAAGCAATTATTTTTATATCAATCTCCATCAGATTATTTCATATATTTCAAAATTATACCCATAATCAAGGTTGTATATTAATTCTAATTATGTCATTTCAATTTGTTTCTAAAATGAAAATCATTTAATGAAGCTATTTTGAAATGAAAATAAATTAACCTGTAAAGAAAATTTTATAACGTAAATTTTTAATATTGAACTAACAAAAGTCACATGTTTCATTCTTATGACAGAAATTTTAAGTAAGCTATTTTTAACGAGCATTAAAGGCTACCACCATTTAATCTGGTTGCAACAATAATGATTTAGAAGTATTTTCTTAAGAGATTTTGCACAGTTTTGTTCTAAAATGGACTGTAATAGATAGCATAGCTGCCTTTTCTATACAGAAATTTTTTAAATTTAAAACAAAATAAATGTTATGTACCTTACGAAGAATACAATTGAAAATATCGTTTTGTACATTTTAAAAAGAGGATTGATTAAATGGAAATTGATTAATAACAATATTATTCTAATAGAATAACAATTTGCAAAGGATGGTGTAAAAAATAAGCAATGAACAATATAAATCAAAACAATCAACTTAAAAAATATTCAAACTAAAGATTTTAAAATTGAAAAGAATTAGAATTTTTTTCTCTGAATTTCAATATAAAAAATATTCTAATTTTACAAAGTTAAATAACTTTTGCACAATTTTCATTTGCCTTTATAAATCAAATAAATAAATCTGAATTAAAAAAATTTACTATGGAAAAAGCAAAGTTTCTTTCTGAAACTTCAGCTTTCATTTTCATGGTAATTTCTCCAATATCAATTAAAAATAGCATTTTAATTCAAATAAAAAAACAAGGTATAAAAAACATTTCCAAACAGTATGTAAGTAAGGAAACAATAAGAATATGTTAAAAATAAGGGACTTTTAAAACAACAAAACAGAGCCATTTTTTTTCTTTAAAATTAAACTTGAGATTCACAAAAATACATTTTAAAGCACTAATTAAAATTTTTAAATATACATGCAAATATTTTTAAAATTTCCAACAATAAAGAAAATATTTTTTTCTAACATTAACTCTTTTCAACAGTAAAAGAATTTTAATTTATATAATTTTAATATCTTGGAAGAAGAATATCTTGGTAGCATCTTAATTTGCTATTTTCATTTACATGCTTTAAATGCAGAATGTACTGCAACTAAAATAACTCATGTTTTTAACAAAAAATTAAGGGCTTTTAGAAAATACTGAAATTTTATAGAAAGAGGTATAAAATGTTTGATGCATTCAAGGCACATAATTATATCTAGATCTCTCTTTATCCTTTCATAAATTAGAAGTTTTAAAAAAGAAAGAAAAGAAGAAATGCAAGTAACAAATATTTGTAAGTACTTGCATAAGAAGTATCCTCATTCATGGTATATAGCTCTCAAACTTTTTCAAAATATCAATTTAAAAATATTTTTGGAAACTATAACTATCGCAAACACATTCTTTAAATAAATAATAATAAGGAAAATATGTTCTCATCAAGCAACATGAAAACATTTTACTTCATAATAAATAACATAACATTTCTATTTATATTAAATTTATAACAGAATATACAAATATAGGCAGAAAAAAAGTAAAATATAAAGTTCTTGAATAGGAAAAGAAGGCACTTTTGTAACAATACATCACAATGCAAGATCAGAAACAAGTAAAATGAAACTGTTGATCATTTTCAAAAATTATCACATTTAAAAACAATTCAAAGGAATATTTTGTAACAAACTGGCTCTCTGAAATTTTGGGCAATCAGTGCAATTAATACTTTTTAATGGAGAAAAATGACATACTTGTCAAAATTTCCCTATTAAAAAATTCAATAATTAGTGCATTTAAAAGAATTATAGAAAATTATCATACATCTAACTAAAAATGAAAAAATATTTATTTTAGTGCAAATTCAAGAGACCTGATCTTAGTAATCTTCCAAATTGAAAGAAAAGGCTTAATTCTATCCAATTGATTTTTTTTTTTTGTATCCACAGAAAATAGTTTAATTCTTAATGCTACTGTGCAGAAAAATTAAACTGCAGATTAAGATTAAAGATTCAAAAAGCATGCAGAAGATTGTTTTGATATCTACTTGTTATTTTAATAAAAAAGAAAAGTAAAATATTAATTCCAAGTCAAGACAACAACTATATACATATATATATATAAGAAAAACTGGTTGATTTATTGGTTAAACTGGTAAAAACTATCAGAGGTATAGACTGATTCCTAAAACTAATTCTAATAAAATTGGGAAAGAGCATGTACCCAAGTACTCATGTGGCTAATTTATCAACATTCATTTTGCCTTTTGAGAGAGAGACAATTTTCATGATGTAGCTTCCTTGTTGCAATTTATATCATAGTTCACATTACATCAATAAGATGTGGAAATATGATTAAGAAATCATTTAAGTTGACATTCCATTTCTTGAAGGATTTTTAGCTTCTCTGATTGCATCTTAATTTATCATATAATTTAGCAATTCAAAAATTATAATTAATTGTGAGATAAAGAAAAACTTCTAATATTATATAATAATTTTTACTATCACTTAATACTGCTTATTATTATTACATAAAACAACTAACTAAATTTTATAATAATCTAAAACGTGGTATCTTAAATAAAACTTGCCAGCATTAAATGAGAAAATTTAATAAAATTTATGTATTTCAAAATCTAAGATATGAGGCTTCTTGTCCAATTATTTAAAACTGGTTAACAAATAAAATTTAAAATGTTACAATTAATAATTCATTATAATTAATCAAATAACAGTTTTAAATTAAATTAAATTTTACTAGCAAATAACATTAAAAACATCTTAATTTTTATTAATATACAAGATAAACAAATAATAATAATAATTTATAACATTTATAAATGAGATGTATCAACTATTTTTAAGAATAAATATTGCACAACTTAAAATGTATGCAATTTTTTTAAATATATATATATATATATATATATATATATATATATATATATATATA
>JAOUZG010053381.1:168671-180821 GCA_026289955.1 Argiope argentata | reverse complement strand
ATATATATATATATATATATATATATATATATATATATATATATATATAACACACAAATTGAATATAAAAGCTGGAATAATGTAGCGAGAATCAACTACATAAAGGATTTACATAAGGAACTCTGAACATTTAAAAATATGCCTGTCTACAGAATGCACAAAATTTTGGAGAAAAAAAAACTGTACCAATTTCAAACATTTGCAATAATTTATAAAAAAGAAAGAAAAATTTAGTGGCATTAAAACAATGATTCAGTTATAATGAGATACACATAGGAATGAAACAAAATTCTTATACAGCAAATACTACAAAGAATGAAAAAGTGATATAAATGCAAGCTTCATAAAGCTCTCAATCATTTCTTAAAATTTTCAAATATTTATCTATACAGCTTTCAGAGAGCTAGATATAATTATGAGCATGAAAGCAGTCACCATGTTTATTCAAACATAATCCTATCAGTATTTTCAAATAAGTGATTAATAACTATCTGTAAAATATCAAGCAAAAAATATTCAAACAAAAATATACATAACAATAAATACAACGAATCAATTAGTTCTTAATGATATTTTAATTTATCCAAATATTACAAGGAATGATACAAGATTTCACTGAATGGTCAGTTTTGAAATACAATAATATAATATGTCAGCAGATTAAAAGAATTGTATCAATTTTAATTCACCGCTTTTAGTGCAAAATTTCGAAAATAAATATTGCTTATAGAGTTTATTTGGAACTAATGATTTTAAGGTGTGTGCACTTATATCCATAACTATATATAGATAAAATCATGAGCATGAAATATAAGGAACAAGCTACAATTCTAGAATGAGATGATTATTCATTCCTTAAAAAAAAGGATAAATATAAATTTTATATAAATTCTAGGTTATTAATTAAAATAAATTTGTTCATTAAAAGAAAAAAATTAAATCAAAGTAAAATAAATATAATAGTTAATTCAAGAGTTAAATGTAAGGTAAAGAGAAATTAACTACAATAAACTAATAGTCAATTAAAGAGAAATATTATATCTATATTAAAATGCATTAATAGAAATACATTTTTTCCATTACAATAAATCATACATATTCCTGCGATCTTTTCATGTTTTATCGATAAGAATTCAGTTCAATAAAATTTATTATTGAAAACATTAAAAAATACATTATTTTTGTAATAATTTTTATATATTTTTATAGAGCTAAATATTTATTCAATTAAAACCCAGCAGGATTTTTTAATATAAAATTCAACATCTTAAGAAAACTCAAATTCTTAATGAATTGGCCGTCATTCCATAAATTAAAAAAGAATTTGTAAATGTTAAACTGCATGGTAAAATAATGTAAATACAAAAAATCCATATTCAAGTACTTAGCCAGTTAAAAGATTAAACATCAAATTTTTACTGATGGTCCTGGCTAGAAGTGGGAGGATAGAAAGAAAAGAGGCAATAAAATTTAATATCCCAGATATGGATGAATTAAAAACAACACAATTCTTTAAAATAAATCATGTTTTAAAAATAAACCTAAACAAAACAAAATAAAGAGCTATCAAATTTATTCACAGACAAATTATTTTATACAAATATTTTCATCTGTAACCATTTCCACACTAATACAATAGTTATTACAATACAATTTTATTTTTGCAATTTTCAATATTATATAAATAAATAATTCCATAATTACATATATAAACAAATGCTAGAAAATATAAACTATAAATACCTGAATGATTGATTTTAAACAAATTAAAATAAAATGCAGTCATATTTCAGTAACCTGTGACAAATAATGAAAATTCTAACCTCTTGTATTACAGAATATCAAAGCAATGTGATAAAGTAATCAATGAACAACTATTCTGGAATTCACGAGAAGAACAAAAATTATATTCGGCAATGAAATTTTTGTACAAAAGATCTTGCATCACCAAAGTCTACATAAAAATTTCATTACATAATAAAATCCATATTTTGACATAATTTTAGATTATTAAAAAGCCAAAAATTAACATTTCAAAATTTATGTAAAATAACCAGAAAAATTTAACAGCTGCAAATAAATCATGAGTATCTTTTTCTAAGAATGTAATAACGACAAATATATAAATATAAAACAGTAAATAAAAAAAATCAATACCAAACAATTAATAATAAGGAAAAGAGATGATCAAAATGATTCTTTCTCATTATCATCATTCACATCTCATTTTAAAACTGCACTTTTTAACCTTTCTTAAAACTTTTCTCAAGAGAATAAAAGTTTTTAGGGGGGGATTGTGTTATGAATTCCAAAATACTGTTCATAATGAATAAACAAAGAAATTTCTGAAAAACAAAATGTTAAGTAAGATAAAATCCTATTTTTATTATTCTAAAAAAAACAACACCTATATCCCAAAGTGCTGTACATTACATCTCTGTTCATTAAAATGCTGGCTGCCATTGATTGTTTAGATTTTTTTTTTTTTTTTTTTCAGAAACCATCTTAAATCTGACCTCCTCTTCATTATAAAAGCTGTCAATACTAGGTAATTCATAACTATGAAAGAGTTAAATAATCATTGGTTGAAGTAGAAAGTAAGTCTAAGTTAATCAAAGTAAATGAACAGCTCTTTTCAACTACAGCAATAATGCTTGTTATTGCTCAATAAGTATGAAATATGTTCAAAAATTTACAATTTTTAGTGAAAGGAAACACAAAACATTTGAATGAAACTAAGCCTGATATATCTGTTATCCAAGCTCATTAAAGCAAATAACAAATAAAAACTACATCATAAAATTTAGACATCTTAAGATTAAATAAATTTTCAAAAGGTACCTTCTCACAATGCACAAATTTTTAGCATTTTATGTCCCAAAATAATAATAAAAAAATTATTATAACTAAACAGAAGCAATATATGAAAAAATATTTCATAAGATACAACATTTTTATATATGTATATATATGATAGTATTTTTGACAGTTATTCCATTTAAAATACAAATAATTAAAATGATTAACAATGGTCAAAAATAATTAAATTTCTTATCTCACATGAAAGATAAAAAGTTTTATACAGCTAATTTAATTTGATTTATTTCTCATAATAAACTCACCTTTTATCTCCTTTATGTAGAGGCACATTAATGTAATCTGAATTCGTTGAATTTTGTGACAGAATTTTTAAGAATAGCATTAAATAATTTGCATAAATTTTACTTTTAATTATTTAAAGGAATTAAAATATCTTTAAAAATAATGCATTTATAATAAATAGAAATTTTAATATTTCACAAGACAGCTAACAAATTTATAATGAAAATCCTCAAAACTTTAATAAGTACATGTGACATTTATAAATAGTTCAAAAACCTCTATGCTAGCTGATGTGAAAAAGACAAAAGATGCATTAGGATATGCATTAGAAAAAAAAATTAACATAAATGAATTTACTTACTTTGATATTTTTTTTTATAATGCAAGTCACTGAAATGGTGATTGCTTATGTTTGTCACTTCCTCAAATCAAATTGGATTCAAAAATTTTTTTAAAACATACATTTCAGCACTAATAAAGATGTTTCAAAATACATAAAACTAACAAAATAAGCAAAGTTTATTCTAATATCAGATATAATGGTTTATCAAAATATTAATGTCCAAAGTCATTCAAATTTCAATAAAAGTGTTCATTGATGACTTTGAAATACATGAAAAGTTGATTGGATTGACAAAAATACAGAAAACAACACTATGTTCATTCAAAATTCATCAAATTTGAAATATCTGTATCAATAATAATGATCATTCATTGATTCAATAATAAGAATAAAAACCAAATACCTTCTTACCGAATTCAAAATAAATGTTATACATTTATTTTTGAAGTCAGTCTCTTTTATTAAATAATAGTAATGAATCATGTATTCATTTGCAAGATTCTGGAATTTTCCATATATTTGGGGGAAGGGGGAATTTCTGTGTTTTGTAAAGTAAAAATAAAATATCAATAGGCTGCAAATATTTGAGACACATATTACAGTTTTCACGTTTAATCATAATTTCTATAAAGAACAAATGCATAGCTCTAAGTTGATAATATTGATTTCAAAAGCAACTGCATAAAAGTAACAAAGAAATGAAATAAATTGGTTTATAGTTTACATAAATAAAAAGTTTCAGTTGTGCAATAAAAATTGAAGAATAGATGAGAAGATACAATCATAATCGATAAGACTTGAAATCGAAGACTCTTTGTTTATTTTCTTTGGAATCCTCTCTGCAATAATGAAGAAGCTGAATAACACGATGATGAAGAAACAGGAAAAACAAAGTAGGGTTTGTGTTTTTTCCTCTTCTGAAACAGCTTTTATAAGCTAAGTTGCCCCTTTTCTCACAACTTTATGACAAATTTATATTTTACAAAAATTATAAACACATAACCTTTATATATCAGGATAACTACCAAAATGTAAAAATTATATTTTATTTACAAATATAAATAATAATTGCTATCATGTGCTTAGATGCTTTTGTTAAGAGTATACATATTTTTTTTAAATATGATGATTAGCAGAAGAAAAATCAAAACCCAAGTTCAAGTGTTTCTAACATAACTGAAAGTAAAAGCATGCATAAGAAACTTCACACATATTTAACATATAAAAAATTCAAATCAAATCATTGTTGTAATTAATGCACAGAAAAGCAGTTCAAAAATACAACTGCTTTCTAGGCAAATCAAACTAAAATTGTAGCTTAAAAATCATGAATAATTAAAATGAAATTCATTGAGTTATCCAGTGATATATATAAAGTTTATACATAAATATTCTTTAAAACATAAATTGAAATTAAACAATTAACAACAAAAAATATGCCCAAAAGTAACAAATTTTTTAATTTACTTTACATAGTTCAGACTTAATGTTTGAATTCATTTTCTATATTGAAAAATATCCTAATTCCTTCTAAAATCAGAAATACAGAAAATAAAACATTTGTTTTTGAATGAGATAGATATTTAAAATAATAATAATCATAATATTTCATTAATATCAATAGTCACTTCTAAAACTAAGAAGGTTTTAGCTATCACATTGCTTTGCATTCTTTTGCAACTGAGAAAAGTTCCAAGAAGTAAATACTGGTTTCCAAGCATATAGTTTCATAAAGATATCATCTTTGATAAATATACAATAGTTTCTTATAAACATCTATAGAAGATCAAACTTTTAAGAGTCTGCACAGAAAAGTAGTATATGCAATTGCTTCCATCATTTAGTGAGCAGAGACACTTGAATCATGGCAAGATCCAGCATATGCCTATGAAAAAGATATATACATTGATATATACTGGTAAAAATTATTAAAATATTTTTATTATCGTTGATCAACATATATTTATAATAAATGAAACTCAATGTACTTGCTTAAATGATATACGGATGCTTAATTTAATTGCACAAATGTCCTGTTTAGGTAATACAAGAAAGTTATTTTAGGTTGGCATCCTGAAGTTGAAATATGAATGATCAGGATAATGACAAAGCTAGCCTGCAATTGACACATACACTGAAGTGCCAAAAAAAAAAAAAAAAAAAAAAAAAAAACCTTGATACATCTAATATTATGTAGAGCTGCTACGAGCACAAAAAAGTGCTGCAATTACTAGTTTATGAAGATATTCTGTAGATAGTTCACACCATGATTCCTGCATGGTCACCCCACAAAGCCATGGATAGTCGAGATCTCCTAAAGACAGCACATTGCAAAACATTCCAGATATGGTTGATAATGTTCATATCAGGAGAATTAAGAGGGAAAGAAATTCAGAACAATGTTCCGCAAGTCACTTGGTGGTGAATTAACTTGTTGGAATTGTTCATGTCCATCAAAATGTGCAGAGGACATGAATGCAAGTAGAGAGTTAGAAAGGATATTAAAGTACCAAGTCTACTCACATCAACAGTCCCATTTCATGCTAACTGCACTTGCCCTATACTCTCACAGAGCCTCCAACAGCTTGAATAGTTCCTTGTAGGCATGAAGGATCTATGGTTTCATTGTTTTTTCTCCACATCCATACACAGCCTCCACCCAAAGCATTTGGAAACATGAATCCTCAGTTCAGACAACGATTTTCCAATCATTAAGAGCTCAATGGCAGTGTTGGCAAACCCTGGTAAGGCGCAGAGCTTTGTTTTGCTGAGTCGCCAATGGTACACAAGATGCAAAAGTACATATAAATTATATCATGTTGCATAGGGATTACACTGACGCTTGTTGATGAGTCTGCATTCAAATCTGCAGCAATTTAAGGAAATGTTCGACGTCTATCTTGTATAACAATTCTTTTTTGGCATCGATGATCCTGTTCTATAAAGGCATTTTCCAAGCTGCACCGCTGTTGGAGGTTTGATGTTTTACTGGAAACCTGGTATTCTCAGTACATCTTAGAAATGGTCAGGTGCGAAAACACAAATTTCAAATTTACTTCGGATAAACTGTGCTCCATCTCTCGTGTGCCGTCAATTAACCACCTTTAAAAATTGCTTACATCTTGATAACTTGCCTCATGACAGCAATAATCGATGTAATAGCCTTCTCAGACACCTGTTGTCTAATATACGCACTATCAATCGTATTCCTCTACGTTGATTGGTTGAACACCTCCATTATTTGAATAAATCTGTTATACCAGTATTTTTTTTTTTTTTTTTTTGGATCTTCAGTGTACATAAACACACACACATCTGCCTCACCAATATCATCCCCAAAAAACCTTTGTATATCAATGGATGGACATTAGAATTAGATTGATTTAGACTTCAGAAATCTTCAATTAAATGAGATTTCAAAATCATGGTCTTCTGACTAAATAGAAAATATTTGGAAACTAAACCATATACAAAGCCCTACTTTCTTTAGCATAATATAATATCACCTTTTTTTGATAATATAACCTTAGAAAATAAACAAACAAAAGAAACACAATATTCTAAAATTTTACAAACAACTTTCAGTTTTCAATCATTTTGGGCATTAGAACTACTTAATAATATAAAAACTGGCATTGAAATTTGTAGAAAATTAAATATTTATTTCCTGTAAAAATAACAGCATAAATCTTAACAATTATATATTAATAAATTGATACTCTAAAGTCTTAAAGGAATGCCTTAAAAAGATGTACATTTTCTAAAATAAATATAAATATCATCAAAATAAAGCATTAAACCTCTGATATTTCTTCTGAAAACTAAGAGCCTGAGATGGTTCCTTGAATTTGATAATAGCTTTTCTCTGGTCTTTAATCAGCTGAATTTTCTGAAACAAAAGCAGTAAAAAATAAAATATTAAAATGAAATCTGTTATGCATATTTCAATGTATCATGTCAGAACATAATTTCTTGAATGGCCAAGCAGCACAGGCTTGTGCAAGTTAAATTATATTTTTATTCATTTTAATTGTTTCATTGAATGAGTCACCTTAGTATTGCAAACAATCCAAAAAACTTTGTTTTATGTGTATCATTTAAAAGAATATCCCATTTCCTATTTATTTCATTTCATATAATCACATGCTCAAAACGACATTTTTCTACGTTTTATTTCAGTAGTCAATAACTTATTTTTTTAAATCAGAGCTTTTGTAAATGCAATGGCAAAAGGTTATTAAAAGCTGATTTTTTCAAATTCTCACACAGATAATAAAATTTCAATTTTTCATCCAAGGTTTTTTTAACACAACTAACCTCATTTCCCAAAATATGTTCTGACATGATACTAAAAAATTAAAATTTAATTTGAAAAAATTAAATATATAAGGAGAGCTGTCAAAGTTGTAAACACAAGTGGTTCTGTCATCAAATCTTTAAAACAAAAATAACATAATTTTGAATTCCAAATTTTGTTTAAAAAACATTTTGGATTAAATAAATTTAAATTTACAATTATATTATTAACAAAATTTAAGAAATAAAATATCATCAAAACAAAACCTTAAATTACAATTTGAAAAAGAAGGGGAAGGGGAGATGAGAGAATATTTTGTGCACTATTCTATGAAACTTGAATTTTCTATGTTCATTAATTTTATTGTTGACTATAGAGTAGGTATATAATTCTATGCAAATACTAATAATAATTAAAAAAAAAGATTGAGTATGATTTGAAGACAAAACTCAGTAAAGTTAGTTTCAATTCTAAAAAAAATTGTTAAACATAAACATACTCATGCACATTGAAAAGTATTTAAAATTATTAGGTTAGAAAATATAAAATTATTTGATATTCATGATGTTCAAATATATTTTGAACAAAAATTTTCCCAATTTTTTTTTATATGTCAAGTTTAAAAGCAAACAAATATCAAATACCAAATTCTAAAATTTATGCAATAGCATAAAATTTCCAAATTGTTTCTTCCATCTGCAACTATTAATCATATTCTTGAAAAATATTGCTATTAAAGAACTGATTGGTTATGCTAAATTTTAAGTAACCTTTTTTACCTTTCATAAGTGTAAAAACTACTTAAATAAAAACCTGTAGTTTTTTTAGTGTGTTTACATTTCTTTTACTAAATATTTCTGGACCCAAAATCATTTTAACTTTACTGAATTTTCTTTTTAAGCAGTTAAAACAAACAAAAACTATATATAAAAATTTGTATTATACGAGATCCAATATGACTAATAGCCTGCAATTGGATAATGATGCCTTTCATTGCCCTGTTAATAAGCTTAAGTTATAAAATTCTCTTCGAAACTTTTGAGAAATATATGTATATTTATTGGTCTGAAAAATTATTACAGGTTGTAGTTTCGAATATATGCAGCAGAATCTTATGTATAATTCTTGGAAGCAATTACATTTTAAAAAAATAATGGAATCAAACATAAACTGCTTTTAAAAAAATACAGGTTTCAAAATTGAATGATAAAAATTAGAATTAGAAGAAATATTTCAAATGTATGTGCAAAGTCTAACAAAAATAGTACATAAAAAGTGGAACATGTGTGAAAATTGTTAAGATACTTTGATAACAATCAAAATATTTATTGTAAACATTAAATAACTAATTCAACAGAAATACTAACTTCAACAACACCAACAGAAGAGCATAATTTTTTCAACTGGATTTCACTGGTTGAAGATGATAGGTTTTCCACTGACACAGATTGACAAGTTAAATTTTCAGAATTCTGAAATAACAATAAGGATAACAAAACTATTCAGATTTACAAAGAGTCCAGTACACATTTAATAAAGTTTATTTATGCATTTTCATTGTTAGCAAATAAAAATGATTTTATTTAAATCTGGGACAGAAACTGAGTTGAAGCAATAATAGCACAAACTTTAGAAATTATATAAACTATAAGTTGTTACTCATATTAAGAGCCTGGATGTATATTTACATCTTTGCATGAATTTTTTCATAAGATCAGCTAAACTAAAGCAGCCATTTTTTTTTTATTTTTAACCTGGGATGCTTTAAATATTTAATGACAAAATACAATATAGAATACAAACGATTAAAAAAAATCAACAGAAAAACAAAACAAATTTATACATTTAATATTTTAGTTTAAGATTAGATAACTTGATAAACGATTATACAAACTACATCACAGAAAACTTAGTTTGGATTTCTATATAACTTAAAATTAGTACACCAATAATCAGTAGCATGTTTACATCAATTATTTGCTACTTTGTTTTCAAAATAAAAGGGAACTTGAATCCTTTTTTCACATTGTGTTGAAGTACATACTTTGTTCATAATCAGTTTAAAAAATAGAAGCATGAGAAATACCAATTTAGACAGAAATTTGATACAATATTCCAGATTGTGTATGATTGAACATTTTGTGCTGAAAAATAACTAAAACAACTATTTTTATCAAACTATAATCTTGTTATAATAGATGTATAAAATGCTTCAATAATTAAAATAAAAATATTAGTATTAAATGAAGAAAAAAATTTGCATTCTATATATAACATGCTTGAATTAAACTACAATAAAATGAAACACAATCCAATAAACACCATGATCAATTTTGCCCCAATTTGTCCTTTAAATACAGAGTTCACCACATTTTATAATTTTTATTCTCAGCTTATTTAATGCAAAAAATACTCCTTATCATTTTTCTAATTATAAAAGTTGGAAGAAACACAAAATCTTAGGAATGGATTGGAAGTTCTACAAAAAGCATTGCTGAAAATAATCTGTACAAATCATTGAGAAGGAAGCATTTAAACAACTTTACTGAATTTATATCCTCAAAAATCTGTGAAAATCTATACTGCCTTCATGTCATGGGTCAGGTGACTTAGTAACTGCCAACAACAAAAAAATATTTTTTTTTCCGTAAATTTCGGACACACCAAAACTTCCTAACCAAAACAACATTATGTTTTCACATAAGAAGTTATGGATAATATTAGCAATATTTTTTTGGAAAAATCCTTTAAAATCTTTAAAAAAAATTACTAGTAATACAGTTTTGAATTTTCAGTTCTCATTTACAAAATTTTACATTTTAAAATCTAATATCTATCAATACTTTAATTAAATGCTATTCAAAGATAATGCATTATTTTCCTCTAACACTTTTCAAACTTCATATTTCAATTCTCATACTATTTATACATTTTTTGCTATCGATAATTATATATATGTACAAAAATAGAGAAAAATGTGGAATAATAATAATTTAAAAAACAATTATCTCTGGGAACTTTTACAATATATAAATGAAGAAAAATATTTTTAAAAAATGAGCTTTTTTTCTTTTTTTAAATTTTTTTATTTAATTAAAATTTTACAAATACTTTTAATTGATATGTTTTTAATTTTTTAATCCAAAAATAAATATTTCTTATTGAAATACATAGTAATAAAAGATTTTAAAAGAAAAAATTAAAAATACAGATGTATTAAAAAATACTAAATTAATTCAATTTAATTAACTATTTGCTGTTAGTTTCAATTAATATGTTACTTTTTATGGCCATTGTGTTTTAATATTTTCATGAATGAACATTTTAAATGTATACTATCATTGTTAAATATCATCCTTAACTCAGATTTCAAATCTCTGACCTCTCCTCGTAAATCATGAATTTAATAATATAAAGATATTAAATTTTTCAGTTCAGCCTCTGGCAACTCAATTAGTTTAAAACACAAAATAGTGCTTTTTTTTATTTTAAATATTTGTATTTCAAAAATACTTCATTAAATATGATTCACAGTAAGAGGAACTGTATAAAGTTTTTATATCTGTAATTCATTAGAACATTTATTGACACACATAAAAATAATTAATTTAATTGTCAGAATAATTGGAAGACTCATTGTTGCAATACACTATTTATAGATTTTCTTCTTTCAAAACTACATATACGAAATTATTTATAAAATCTAGAAAATAAAAAAATTTAAAGAGGGGAATGAATAAAAACAAAATTGGCCTCTTAGAAAAAAAAAATTGAAATCTAAGAATATATAAACATTTCTTTAGTGATAATTTACAGTGAAAAAATAACAAAATTTTAATTAATTTCTTTTTAATTATAAATTAACTTTCACATTAAAATAATAATAATAATCTTTTTTTAAATAATAAGAATGCAAAGTTTGGCTAAATTCAACTTAATTATTAAAAAGAGATGAGGATCATTTATAAGAATAATGGTTTTACTCCGTATTAAGATAGTTAGTAAACGCAAAAAATCAATTCCTCTGCTCCAACCATAGGTTGTCAGTACATGATCAAAAATGTTACTCTCCATCTCCACCCTTTATTTTCAAGGTATACTGCAAAATAAAACTAAGACACAACCCCTCGTCTCAACATTCGGATTGATTTTGTCATTTTGGAAGAATTAAGATTTAAACAGTATTGATGGTTTAAATTTATTGCACAATTTAAAATAGCACTTTTAATGAGAAATTTGTTAAAGTTATGTAGAATAATATAGTGGATACACAATAGATCATTGAGATGCTAATTATTTTTTAATGTAAAATAGTAGCAAGTATTGATATTAGAAATATAAACAATAACATAATTAATAATTAATATAATAATATTTCTTACTTTAATTTTATTCAATACTAGATAAC
>JAOUZG010053381.1:144819-168271 GCA_026289955.1 Argiope argentata | reverse complement strand
TATACACACACACAAAGTTAAAGTTACTTATACTAAGTTAAAGTTACTTTTAGTCTTAGTAATCTTGATAATTAATGCTTTACCCACCTGTGTTTTCCAAACACTTAATTAAAATTTATTTTAAAAAATTGAAATAAGGAATTTTTTATAATTATTATTGATCAATCAATTATGAATTTTACTTAACCTCAGATTATCAGGTATGTATTACTCTGCAATCAGTAACAAATTTCATGTTTTTGTCTCAGTAATTTCTAATTTTTAACAATTCTAAATTATTTGTATGAATTCATGTTTTAAAGAAACAATATATTTTAATATTTACAAAATTTATAACTATAAATTTTAATTTGCAAAAATTTAATTAACATCATTACATAGTTAAATTAATACACAATATTAAAAATTAACATCTAATTTTTACACTTTTATTTATCCTTCTGTAACACACTATTAAGTTTAACTTTTTGTTTATTCTTTTTTATGCTTTGTTAAGAAATCATATTGTTTAAGAAATTTCAAATGATTGAATTTAAATAATTAAGTTAGTTCTTAAAAAGTAAAAAATTCTTTTAAAATAACAGTATGGTATTCAAAGAAAAATAAAATAGATGATTAATTAAAAATATTTATAAAAAATAAATGCAGAGTTCTTACATTAGATATATTTTGCACTTGGTGTGAATTAGTTTCCTTGGCCTTTTCGATTTCGATAGTAGAAACAGTTGCTTTTGAAGACTTGGAATCTTGAATGACAGGTTTTGCAAGTGATGGTGTTTTTGTGTCATTCCTATGAATATTCCCAGATTTCTTTTGTTGATTTGAATTATTTCCACTTCTCTGGCGTGCATTTGAACCAGGGAAACGTTGACGAAACATTTGTCCACCAGCTTCAAATTGTCTCATCGGTGGCATTTGATTTGATGAAAATTGTGGCGGAGGAAATCTATCAGGGAATACATCCATTCCCATTGGACGAAAGTTTTGGTACCCAGGACCTTGCATTCGAAAACGTGGATGATTATCAAACATTAATGGATTAAATGGACCACGATCTCTCGGTGAATGAAATGGTAACAAAGGAGGACGGGCCTCTTGAAAATGTGCTGGACCCTGCATCCTCATATCATTGATACCTGGACCAGGAGGTGGAAACCTATGTCTAGGTTCCGAAAAAAGAGGATTTTGGAATTGAGGTGTCCTTGGTCCATTAAACCTTGGTGATGGAGGTCCCATTCGAGGAAATGGAGGACGCTGTTGAATTTGCTTTTGAGCATTATTGCGATTCCCAAGACGGTGTAGAACACTACCTTTTTTATTCTGGGGGGAATAATCAGTTTTATTTTCTTTAGACTGCATTGCATTTGGAGTAACAATCTGCTTATTTGTATTTGAAAATGAATTACTGACTGGTGGAATTGTTTTCGGTGGTGCAGTGGTTTTCACCTGTTGAGTAGGTGGGACTAGAATTTTTGTTTTATTTGCTTGATTCTGATTGAAATTAACATTAGTTGCAACTTTTTTCTGCATGGGAACTTTTTGTAGTTGTTTTGTAGCTTGAATTCCTAGTCTTTGTGTAATTGGAACAACCTGAAGAAGAAAAAAAATCAAATAAATTAAAAATATGTATACTAACAAAAATAATAAAATTATTCATTAACTTATTAAAGTACACAGATATCAGTTAAAAGTGATGAAAAGCATTTACTTTAACGGTAAACCTAATATTTTAACACATAGAATGGATCGAATTTTATAAATGTTATGTTTATTACAGAGAAATAGAATATATTTCAAATGCACTAATTTGTTCCAGCATGAATATGAGATGTAAAATACTCTAAGCAAACACTGATTTAAAAAAATTAAAAAATCCATATTTTCTTAATATCATTCTCATCCAGCATATAAAATCTTGTTAATATCTACTAAATTCATATGCAGTCCTTCAAATATTAACCCTTTCGAGATAGGAGACATCTATCCTAGAAACTAGTAAGGTATGGAGTGTACATGAAAAGAATCACCTCATAGGAAGATGAGGTTAAAAATAAGCCACTAAGCCTAACTTTGGAGAAAAAAATTCTAGTCCTAACATTATTATTTTTGTTACCTTTTTAAATTATTCATGCATAATACAAACATATTCTTCCTCCAACATGTAGAGTTTTCTTGCCATAGAGAACCAAAACCAAACCTCTCTATAATAAACATACAAATGCATGGAATGCATTTGAAGAAAGATACAACCAAACTGATGGTAATACTCAAAAGACTAGTCACAGACACACACAGTAATTACAAAAAAAAAAAAAAAAAAAAAGCATTAAGAAAAATAAATCTTTATGGGAAATTGTATCAATGACATCAAAATACATTACTTTTAGAAATCAAGATTATCTTCTACCTCCTTGATCTGTTCCAGAAACCCTTCTCGTTATGCATAAAAACAATAAAGTTGTTGGAATACCTTTTACAAATTATTTAGAGACAATAACATTTACAGACACAAAAACTTGTTGAACATTTGTGAATTTGAATGGCATCCATAAGATAATGTGGTAATTTTCTTTGTTATATTTTAAGGGCAATTTTTCACTTTGAACTAATTGAGCAACCGTTGATATTCTCAAAAGGTCAGATCATGACAGAATATATGAAGTAAAAGGGTATCAATTTAAAGGGTATTAATTTTCTTTCTTTCAGGTATTGAGATACCCAAAATGCTTGAGATAACTGAAAAACATTTACCTATATATATATATATATATATATATATATATATATAGAACTCAAAATGCGTTGCTAAGCACAAAACTAGAGAACGGCTCGACCGATTCGGCTAATTTTTATTTTAATATTTCCGTAAAGACACGAGGATGGTTCTTATGGAGAGAAAAAATGAAAAAACTGCAAGGGAAAATAGTTAAAATGACAATTTTCTTACTTTCCCGCCAAAAATCTTCATTTCCTTCCCCCACACCGAGTAAGATAGCAGGAAGTAATAAATTATCATTTGTTTAGAAAGAAATGCGTGAAGCCATTTGGTTTTCATTCATAGATAACGGGATGTTTAAAAAAGAAAGAAAATAGTTGCTTTTATTATTAGTCTGTATGAATATTTAATCCATGCTTGCTCGAAATAAAGTCTGGGCAGGGAAGAAAAAAAAATAAAGCGAAAAAAAAAAGGTTTGTAAAAAGAAAAGTAGTGAAGAAAAAAAGGAGAGGAAAAAAAGAAGAAAAGAAATGAAGTGTGTGTGTGTTTCACCATTATTTCCTTTGTGCACGGCATTTTCTAAGCTGTTTTTAAACTTTTGCATCTCTTGAAAACCAATTGTGTCTTTATTTGTTTAGTGTGTTTGCATTTATGAAAATTAGAATCTCCTTATTCTATAAAAACATAGAATTTTAGACCTTTCCCTCCACCATTTAAGTAAAATATCAATTCCGGGACAATCATTGCTCGGATAGAAAGAAAAAGATGAGTAGTACAATGAACAGAACATCTGAAGAAAATAATACTATAAATGAATTATATGATTATCAAAATTTGTTTGTTTTAAAAATATTTTGGTGAAAAACCTGTTATGAGACACAGCTACATAAAATATTAAATAAAATTTTAGCGAGCATTAATACTGGCGAACCGACTGGTCGCCAAAGGCGGCTAGTATATTTATATAATTTTTAGTGAAATATAGAACATACATTCCATAAAATACAAAAATTTATTTTTGGTAACAATAAAAAGGGTAAAATTGCATGGTAATTCAAATATCTTCAGTAAAATTAATTTCAATTTCTTATTGAATTCCAATGGCTACATATTATTTCAAAAAAAAAAAATTGACTTTTTTTGAAAGTGTCTAAAATTATTTTGTTTCATTTTTTCTCTCATTTATCGTGAGTGTACAAAACATTCAAAACAGTAAGTCAAAAATAATGTTCTATTTTTTTCTAAACAAAATCAAGATTGAATAAAAATGAAATGTTCAGAAGAAAAAAAAGCATTTTTAATCAATAGGCTTCAAATAAGAGATATATGAAAAAGTAAAATACTTACTTTTTTTTGTTCATTTAAAGCTGCTAAATTTGGTTGCTGGACTTTTTTTCGAACAACAACAATTTTTTTCTTTCCAGCAGTGGCTGCATTAACTGCAGGAGGAATACCTATTCTTTCTTTGACACTTACTTTAGCCTTATTAGCTAGAAATATAAATATATAAAGTTAGAATACCAATATTCATTGATATATATATATGGAATTGGTGTTATTTCCAAGCTATACATCATAAGTATTTGATTTAATAAAATCCAAGACTAAAAACAAAATCTTAACTTTTTATTTTCTCCCCTTTGAAAAGTTATGTTGAAAAATCAGTATTTTAAAATGAAATTTAATAATTCACCACACTGCATGTTTCCATAGCAGTTCCTACCTTCAAATATTAAAAAAAAAAAAAAAAGTTTCATTAATTTGTCAAATTCTTCCAAAAATACAACATTAGAATTTGGCTGTTTTCAAAACTATGGTCTTAATCTTTTTTTTCTATGGCATATACAAATTTTATTATAAATTTGTTGTTATTAAATTATAAATAATAAAATGAACTAAAATTAACAACAAAAAAAAGATTATTAATCAGATGATAACACTTGGTAATTGTGCTTTTATTACTCCATAGTTCAAATTTTTCAAAAACTACTTCTATAATATAATTTATAAAAATACTTTTCTTGTTTCAATTGTAAAAAAAAACAACTGTAACTCATTTATGAAGGGGTGCTCCCCCCTTCACGGTTTTTTCAAAAACATTTTTTTTTTAAACTTTCTTTCATTTTATTAAATTAGTAAACAAATTATAGAGTTGAACATTTTTATTTAAATTCTTGTGCTTTTTATAAGTGCATCTCAATTCATCAATCACATCATTAGATTAATTGCCATTTTATTATTTTCATTTTTAAATTATCAAACTATAGACGATTTTGTACATGGTGCTAAGGAATAGAATATTTTAAATCAAAATAGCATGGATTAAAATGTATCACAATTTCAAAGTATGCTACATCTATATTAATAAAAATGTTTCTCGAAATGCGTTACTAAGCGCAAAACTAGAGAACGGCTTGACTGATTCGGCTAAATTTTTTAAAAATATTTTCATTAAGATACGAGGATGGTTCTTATGGAGAAAAAAAAATGAAAAAACTGTTAGGAAAATAGTTAAAACGACACTTTTCTTACTTTCCCGCCAGAAATCTTCATTTCCTTCCCCCACACCAACTGAGTAAGATAGCAGGAAGTAATAAATTATGATTTATAAATTAGGAAGTAATAATTAGAAAGTAATAAATTAGGAAGTAATAATTAGAAATGCGCGAAGTCAGTTGGTTTTCATTCATAGATAACGGGATGTTTAAAAAAGAAAGAAAATAGCTGCTTTTATTATTAGTCTGTATGAATATTCAATCTATGTCTGCTCAAAATAAAATTTGGGCAGGGAAGAAAAAAAAAAGAATAACAAAGTGAAAATAGGGTTTGTAGAAACAAAATTAGTGAAGAAAAAAAGGATAGAAAAAAAAAAGAAGAAAAGAAGGATGTGTGTGTTTCAATATTATTTTCTCTGTGCGCGGCCTTTTCCAAGCTTTTTTTAAACTTTCGCATCTCTTGAAAACCAATTGTGTCTTTATTGTTTAGTGTGCTTACATTTATGAAAATTTGAATTTCACTATTATTTAAAAACGTAGAATATTAGACCTTTCTCCCCACCATTTAAGTAAAATATCAATTCCGGGACAATCATTGCTTGGATAGAAAGAGAAAGATGAGTAGTTCAATGAACAGGACGTCTGAAGAAAATAATACCATAAATGAATGATAAGAGTATCAACATTTGTTTGGTTTAAAAATATTTTGGTGAAAAACCTGTAATGAGACACAGCTACATAAAATATTATATGAAAATTTTTGCGAGCATTAATACTGGCGAACTGACTGGTCGCCAAAGGCGGCTAGTATATATATATACACAATAATTAAAATGAAACTAATACAACAATACTATTGATAAACAGGTTAGCAGCAAAAATGATAAACTACTAATAAAGAACTACAAGCATTAATGCTGAAAGTTGGAAAATTCAAATATAAATATTTTGTATGATAACGAAAGAAACATTTGATATTAAAATTTCATGTTTTACTTCTGTATTAAAACTTCCATCTTTTTGTGAAAATTCTTACAAAATAATGAAAACAAGAGTAATTTTTGAATAAAATACATATAATATGCAGTATTTTTAACTATTCTGATTTTTTTAATGGTATTAATGAAATATCATGCATTTTTGCCTGAAATATTTAGCACAAACAAGAAATGAAGTCAAAAAAATATATAGAAGTTCTCCCTTTGTGCTGTTTCTAAAACATAAAAAAATGTCTCAATCATTCTGGTTTTATATTATTAAATGAAAGAAACATATGCTAAAAATAATTAAAGCATGTCAATCACAAATGAAGATTTTTAAAAAAAGTGTAAAATAAAATTTTAACAAATCGGTGACAAATTTACATCAAATGCCAAGTTTTACAGATTGTAAATTATGGAAGATTGCAGAATAACCTAAATAATGGAAAAATTCAAACTGTATATGTTGCTAACAATATGATAACTACAGTAAATAACATGAAAAAGATAGTAAATGCTTTAAGGTTAACACAAGAGATAATTAAGGACTTGCAAAAATGTACCTGATATGGAGCTAATTTTTCAGAATTCTGTTAAATTTTCAAATTGGCTTTAAATACACTTGTTAAATACACATTTACCAATATCTAAACTACTACTAAAACTTTTTCAAGATTAAGGTATTCCTTACATGCTGCAGTCAACAACAAAAACATTTCAGGAACATGAATATAAATTCATCAATAATTTATTATTGTTATTATTAGGCGGCTTATAAACAGTATTAAATAAATAAATGGCACTTCATTTCTAGATATTTTTCAGATGGCAGAGTGTATGTGTGTGCATTTGTTTTATGATATTTTTAAGTCTAAAATTTTAATTAATTTCCTAAATTTTACTTTAAACTAGCCAATATTAACTTCATTCTAAAATGTACTCTTATTTCCTGATTAATTTCCAATGAATATTTTAATTCTAATACCTGCTGTAGAAAACTGAAAATTTTCCTACTTCTAGAAAAGGTATAAAAATCTCTAATGCTTACAACATTTTAAAAATATCTAAGATTTTTCTTTTTCCCTATTAAAAATTCATGTTAAAATCAATGGAGGATAACATAAACAGATAATTTATTATTGTCTCGTTTTTGTACACAGTATGTTCATGTGGTGAAATAAGCAACCAGGTATTTACAAAATTATGCTTACTCACTCACTTTCTTTCCCTTCCTCAAATCTCACACACACATACATGCACACAATACTTTTAAGTATTCCTGAGTGATATTAAAAATTAACCAGAAATTGACTGAAACATACCATTTTGCATTAGGGAAGCTTTAGTGGTTTCAGCTTGATCAACTCTTTGAATAGCAATAACATTTTTGTTTTGCTCAGCCTGCCTCTTCTTTAAATCCATTAAACGCTGAGCAGCCATTTGTCTCCTTCTCTCTTCTTTTCGTTTAAGAATTTCTTCTCGAAGAAGCTTTTGTTCTTCAATCTTCCTTCTAAGTTCCTTAGTTTTCTCATCCTATGGCAACAGGAATAAATTTCATATTAATATATTAAAAATATTATCATATTACATAATTAAATTTTTTATATCCAGTCAGCACTATACATTATATATAATTAAACTGAAATAGCAGAAAGATTATAAAAGGAAATAAATTAATAGAAGAAAAAAGATGTGCAAAGCTTAATACTTTTTTTAATGTCAAAAAATTTTATTAATTAAAAATCAATTATAAATAATCTAGTAAAAATGTATAACATTCTTGTATATTTAAATATAAATAATAAGTTTAAGATAAATGACATACTTATAATGATAATACTTTCGTCTTAAAACATATCTTTTTTTTATTACATGAGAATAATTTTTTGATACAATTATCCAAGAAGTAACATGCTATGTCACTCATAAAGCATGCTGATAATTGAATAATATATCAGAAAAATACTTTTTTTCAAATAGTTTTTCCTCTTAAAAATTATTTATATTTGCTTTAGTAATCTTTAATTAAAACCTAATTTAGAAAGTACAGAATTAAACAGTGTTTATTTATAATCTACATTTCTAAATTTTCTTCTTAGCAGTATCATTCTTACATAAATGAATCCCCCTTTCTTTTTTTTCTCAAGTTTCACACTATTGGATAACACAGTTTTCATGTTTTTAAAAAACTGTTTCCAAGCAATTCTTTTATTTTTAAAAGATCATATACAAGTACAGTAAAAAAAAATCAAAATGGAAAGAATAAAAAACAACTCCAAAAGTTAAGTTTAAAAATTTGGAAATAAAAAGAATATAAAAATTAATTATGAGTAAAAATAGTACTCACTTCTTCTTCAACAACAGGGATATTTTTCGGGACTGTCTTTTGAGAAGTGGGTAAAGTGTCAACAAGGGGTATTTCTCGTATATTTGAATTATTAACATGAACATTCTAAAAAATAAATAAATTCCATTAGGAAAATATTTTATTCAAAATTGTCAGATGTTCTATTGCACACAGTTGCTTTTATTACCTTTGGTAAACACCTATTTATTAGGAATAACAGCAGTATTTGATTTCAATTTAACTCAATGTCCATTATAAGATATTTTCAAACATCAAATAAGATAGATAATAAAACTGTATTATTTTAGTAGTATATTCTGTTATTAATACTTGTTCTGATCCTTCTTAATAAAGTTCAATTCCATGATATCATAAAGTCATTAAAACATAATAATATAAGTAATTTGTCTTTAAATTGCATGTTGTCTTTATAGATAGTGAAATTTCACTTTTCAACATAAAAATAATAAATAAAATTTATCTTTAGCTTTTAAAAATGGAAAGATTTAATGAAGCAATGAAAACAGGACATCAATGATGCAATGAAAATTACTATTAAAAATAGATACAAAAAAATTTGCAAAATTAAACTGATATATTTGAATTTTGAATTAAAACATTTAAGAATAAAAACAACCATGAGTATATGAATTGTCAGCAGAGTCCATGGGTAAAAATATAAAGGCAGAATATATTAAAATAAATTTAGAATATATTTATCTCAATACAAAAGTATTTATTATTTTATATGAATAATCAATCTCATATTTTCGCTACTGATATACTACCTATTTGCTATCAATATATTAACATTCCATTTAAGGAATTTTAACAATATAAAAAAAATTTAATTCAATTTTCAGTTACAAATTTATTCTTTATTAAAAGTTTGTGCAGAACCAGAGATTTGAAATCAACCTTTACTTACAGCATTTGTAGACTTACTTTTCGAATTTGGTTTTCAAGACGAGGTTGCTTCACAGGTACTTGTTTTATATTCAGGTTAGAAGCTCTTTTTTCAGGTGGTCTAGAAAACTGCTGTAACTGGTTTTGATTTTTTCTCCTATAACAATAAAATTTATAAATGAAGTCATTAATGAAAATGTAAATAACTAAAAAAAAGCAACAGACATTATATTGTGCAACTTTTGATTACCAGGTACATTTATGAAATAAAAAAGTACATAAAAAAATGATGAAATGTCAAACAAAAAATCATTAGACTCTGATTTCCGTTTGAGATAATAATAATTATAAATCCAGGAATTCATAATATTTGCTTCGAAAACCATAAGAGAGTTAAAAACGGTACTTAAAATTCTCTCTCTCTCTCTCTCAAACAAACAAACACAGAGAGAGAGAGAGAGTTTAGTTCTTTGAAGTAGAACCCTGGCCAAAGACAGATAAATGACACTTTGATTTTTAAGTCTGCTTTATTTACCTTGGGAGGTATTAAGTACAAGCAGAAGTGATAAGCACATCAATACAGAGTGGCATGCGTGCGCACACACACATATATATATAATGCTTTCTTTCTATCAATTTACAATCATAAATAATTATTAGAAATGATAAATAACTTCCATAAAAGTAGCATGACTGTTTTTTTTTTAAATCTTAACCATTAAATGATAATATTGTAAAAATATTAGCAAATAAAATAAAAGCTATACATTTTTAAGAAAGTTTCAATACATTTAAATAATGGCTCATCACTAAAAATAAATAAATAAAAACATGACTGCATTTCCTTTATAAGATAATCACAATATATTTTTTAAAAAAATTATCAATACATATATTTATCCTCCAACTTGATCTTTAAATATAGCAAAGTGCTTGTTTTAGTTTTCAATTAATTTCATCAGTTTGGAAAATTCTTTTCATCTCATCTAAAGGAAAGTTAGGAATGTTATCTTAAAATAAAAATAATAAAGAAGTTTACTTACTGCATATGATTTGATTGAGACATAGATCGTTTATCTTGATAGGATTTCTAAAAGAGAGAAAAACCAATTACAAATTATTAGAAATAAAGCTAATATTTTTTATAGTAGATAAAAGATATTTTTATAGTAGATTTTTTTATAGTTAGAAAAGTCTTATTTCTAACTATAAAAAAATAAAAACATCATTCACTGAAATCAATAAAAACACAATCAATACGATTCCAGTTGTGACAAGACATGATTCAATAACTACATGCATAATGGAGCAAATCTCTCAGGATGAAGACTTTCTCTGTCATACATGTAATCTGTACACAGAGATATTCCATAAAATTCCCCTTTTTCTTTCTATTACTGCAATTCTTTTTCTCCAATAATTTAAGAAGGGGAAAAAATTATTAACATATACATCGTCAAATTTCTTAGTGTGCTGATTCTTATTAATATTTAATCACAGAAAATTAAATACCAGTTTTATAATATTAATTCCACAGTTACATTCCATCAAAAAATAATTCATGCAGACTTTTTAGATATAGAAATTAAATTATCAGATAACCTATGCAATCATACTTATAATGAAAGCAATGATTAATTTTACTACAATAGATTCACTGATTATCTAGTAGTATTTCAATTAAAATTTGCAGATATATCATTCACAGTTTATTATCTTGAAAGTATGCATGCGTTCTTTGTTCATCAGTTCTGAAAGAACAACTTTTAAAATGATAGTTCTCTATATCGTTTTTCAAACTATTTCAAACTGACGTTTTTACACTAAATATCCCTCCCCTCAGTTTGTAGCTTACAAATATAGTTAGCACATGGGGACAGGTTTTCTGTAGACAGGCATAATCTTAAATATGGCAGAATTCTACAATTTTGGCACTAAAAAACGATCAGTATCTATCCAATTTGCTGGATTTGTAAATTATTGCTCTAAAATGTAAAGATGCCTCAAAATTCATAAATCAAAACTTTCTGAGGATATATATTTTTTGTTTTTGTTCGAGGAAGTAAAATTGATCTATCAGTAAATTATTTGACTTAATTTATAGAGAATATAATTAAAAGTACACTCTTTTATAGTAAAATATTAAATTTCTATATTTAAGCTTAGTAATAATTTTCTATTCATTTTGTTTTAGTGAATTTATTAAGTTTATAACTTCAGTCACTTTCTTTTTCTGCTGAATAACTGCAAAAAGAGATATAACTAACCAATAATAATAAGATGTTCAAATCAAGTCATTGTATTAAAACGTTAAATTAGAGTGATTTTTTTTTTCTTCTGTCATCTAGAGACCTGGTAAACCATTTGAGTGATTTTATATTTTTGAGGATGAATAAATGAATTTTGATCTCATTTTATTATTACTTACAATGTAAATAATATTACAACATTAAATACTAAACCCTGAGTAAATTTAATAGCAGTTATACACTTAATAAATCAACTTCCATTTTTTTATTTATTATTTTATGATCTAAAAAGTAGTTCACAATGCAAAATTGAAATAACCCAGAGCATTGCAAAGTAGGTTAATTTTGTATCGGGATGCATTCTGCAAGTCAAAATTGTTTTCTTAGTTTGTTTCTAAAAACAATTCATCTTAAAACATGGGAGTTGGCTACTATCAGTATAAATAATTACAATTTTAAACTGCCTGTAACTATTACTAAGATACTAAGCAATACAATAACAATTGATCATATATATTCATCATGTTAACATATCTTCAAATGATTTACTAGGCTCCCATGTCATTTCCATTTAAAGGTGATAATACTTGCTTAAAAAAATACACTTTAGTGTAATCATATTCTGAAAGCTAATTATAAATCTATGCATATTTTTTTTTAAATAAATGCTTCTAAAAGAAATTTGATTTGTAACTTTTACACATGATTAAATCTAACAAATAAAAATTTTGAAACACTAACTATACCTGTACAATGTTTTGTTGCTGCCTGGGTGGTTGACTAGTTTGAAAATGCACCGGAGTAACGTTGGTTTGGGCTGGCGTAACAGAAGCAGGAGTATAAGACGGAGGAGGTACATGAACAGGTGGTGGTGGTTGGTTATAATTGATCACTTGAGGGGATGGCATTTGTGGTGGTGCATAACTTGTATTTGGAAAATTGCTAGTATTATAATTATTGTGATAACTGGAAGCTTGTACCATAGGGTCTAGAAATAAAAATTAATTTGTTATGAATCTCATTCCACCAAAAGCCATTAGGATTAAAGAATAGTACTTTCTCCTCTGTTTTTTTTTTATAACTTACCAACATAATTCAAAGGAGGTGGTGGAGTAGAATAAGAGACAGGCGGAGGTATTTCTGGTGGGGGTTGTTGCCATACAGGAGGTGGAGCCTTAAATATTCAAACACATTTATATAACAAATATCGATTTCCCTTAATTGATAAAGATAATATTTTATTTATTCAGGTATACATAATTGTAAATCTATTTAATAAAGCTATATATTGCAAATATACATAATATAAATAATAAAAAACACTGCAAAACAAACACTTTTTTTCTTCTTCTTTAAATTAAAAGCAGAAAATATTTTTTTTAAAAATTAAGTCAATTCCTTCTAAGGTCAACAAAAAAAGAATTTATTTCAGTTACTTTTTATAAAACAAATACAATTAATATAAATAATTCATCAAAATATTCTATCTGGTCAAAACAAGATAATGTCTGTATCAGTTGAAAATAAATCAGAATACAATTCGCAAGAGTGAATTTAAAACACTAATTGATGTAACGTAAATGCGTGAATTTTCTATATTAGTTGGGGTAACACAATACAGTCTAAAATTTTTTAATTTCCTTTATTCTATATTATTGTAATTCGAAGGTACTTCAAAATGAAACCAAAAAAATTGAATAATCAGCAATGCCTAATTTTAAATGCATTAAACATTAAGGAAATAAACAATCATTTGAAATATTTGGCCAAAAACATAATAAGCCTAATCTCATTAGCGTGAGGGAAAACTATCTGAATTCATTACTCATTTATCTCTTATTGGTTACTCATTCACTTAGAATATGGTGAACTGCTAGTTCATGAATGTGCTTTTCAGAGTGAATTGATATAGTATAATAAAATTAGAAATTCAGGAAATGTGAAATACTTGTTCTTTGAATCATGTTATTTATTTCAGCTTTACTTTTGGTGGTAAAAATTATTTAATCGAAACACTCAACTTGAAAAAATACTGTGCCTCAGGGCCCCCAAGAACGAAGAGAGCAATAAAAGTTTTATGGGCCTGGAACAGTGAACATTACCATCATTACTGGCTTTAACATTGGACATTCTTCAGTTTTAGTCAATTGACGTCCATTGTTATTAATATCCATTTGTTTGTGATTGTAAAGATTTTTGAACATTTTTTTGGAATAAAATTCTATGACATTACCTCTGGATTACTAAAACAAAGTACTGTACCACACTTGATTATCATGTGAGAAATTAAGACTATTTATTCTGCATTAAAAGTAGTTTTTCTTACTATTATAGTTTACAATTATTATTTTTTCTTACAATTGACTTCTTATTGATATAAACTTAAATGTGAAGTATACATTAAGTCTATAATCCTTTCTAGTCTTTTAGCATTAGACTTTCTTTATTCATTGCAGATTGTAAACACTAGTGGTTTAATAATTCATATAATTCAGTTTATTTAATACTAATAGCACAATTATTTTTTCTAGTTTATAAAGTTTTTTTTTTTTTTTACATCAAAGAAAACCAATTTTTTTTCCTAACTTTTTGCATTCAATTTTTTTAAAAAAATTTTATCGCTGGAAATTATTATTTTACTAATTGTAAATAAGTCAATAACTTTTTTTTAAAGTTCAAAAAGAATAATTTTTATTTTATTTGGTTTGAAGCATATTATCAAGTGCAATTGAAATAATTGGATAAACCAGCAAACAATAAATACCTTTCAGTTTCCCTCCTTTAATATGTTTGGTAAAATTATGATGTATCTTTACATCATCCAACAGAAATATACCATAAAGTAAATCTGTTATAAAATAAACTGCCAAATTAACTATTAAATCCTTATATCTAAGACAATATTAAGAGGCAAAATATTGGCTAATGTTTAAAAATATTTGATTTAACAAATGCAAAAACTTTAGAGATTGAATGACTCTGTTTATGAGGATAAAATTTGTTGAATCAACAAATGGTGAAGAATAATGAATATAAAAAGCCTTCTAAAAGGTTATGAGAAATTAGAAGAAAATAGTAAACCTTTTGAAAAAATTTCCGATGATAAGCTATTGTTTCTGGAAAAATGCATTAAATGGATTAATGAATGGAAAAATTTCTTTTTCAGGTCAAAAAAAGAAAAATGGAAAAATTGACAGTGGAAACCTGTTGTTCATTTGACCATTCAACCAAAACAATGAGAGATGTAATTATTTGTCAGCTACAAATTTCTCCAAATAGATATGTCTTAAATGGGAAATATCAAACTGATAATCTAGAAGGCAGATTATGGTCAATACAGACAGCTGTGTGGTGGCAACTTTAAAATTTCTGTTGAACAAATTTTACAAGTTAAAAATAAATAAATTAAGAATTAATACTTTGTTAAAACTGAATTTTAAAAAATGTGGCTTCTTTTCATTTGAGATAATTTTTTACTGATTTTTTAGAAAAAGAACCTTTTTCCTAAATTTCAGAATGCGAAATAAAAAGTGTAAATTTCTATAATTTTACGAAAAAAGAAGAGTTGATTTCTTTATACACTTATCTTTCAGCATTCACGGTTTACAAGCTAAAACCTTATTTGCAATGAAGTGACAGCATAAAAGTATTATGAGTGGAAAAATAATTGATTTTTGAAATGACAAACCTTGTTGCCAATTTTTTTTTTTTTTTGCTTGATATTGATAAAGGAAAGTTGATATATCCAGATGAAGACATCATTAAAATTTTGAAGCAAGTTTCAAATTTTTACATTTATTTAAACAGACAGTGAAAGTCTTCTCCACTCAGAAAATATATGATCAGCATTAAAAAAAAAAAATATTATGAAAATTTCCATATTTAAATATTGAAGGCATATGCTTTGCGTGTCAATGAACAAAAGAAGAGCACAATCAAACATTTTTATCTGTTTTCATTAATATATATTTTTAAATAATTATTCTAATTCAAAAACAGTAATGCAAATTAAAATAAAAGCAAGATAAGAAAACTGGATATCATCAGTTCATCTTAATTGTACTCATGGAAACCAAGTACTAATATTATAAACAGAATTTAAATTCTTAAAGAATAAAAGAAAATTACGAGGCCAAATTTAACTATACCCTCTCATGGTGATCCTTGGGGGAACTGGTTTTTAAAGATTGAGATGGCTAGGCAGTTTCACGTTAAAGTTCAATAATTTAAAAAAAATTACTTTTAAATAGTATTTAAAAAAAACTAACAATTAAAATATTTTTAAGAAAGACTAACATGTATCTGCTTTTACCTAATCCTCAACTGCTAAAATGGAAAGCTAGAATAGTTTTAAAGAAGTATAAAACACACCTGCTGAATGTGTTGTTGAGGAGGAGGAGGCAAGGAATATTCAGGAGGTTTGTATGGAATTGGTGGTGGAGCACTGAAGACCGGTGGATTAATATTAATTTGATGAGTATTATCATGATGAGAATACTGAAATATATAAAATACTTTAATAAATATATGAGATTTTGTTGAAAAATAAAACATTTTTAATAGATTATATTTTTAAAAAAACTTTGAAAACTGAACATTTTATTAAATCAAAATTGCACATCTTAAAAATTATTAACTAAAAGAAAAATTGAAAACAACTTGAAAGCTGCATAGCATGTGGTTGCATTTTAAGCATTTAAAACAATAATAGTAATTGCCTTAAAACTGGAACAAGCAACTATACTTTTCAACAATTCTTACAAAGTTTACAGTTTTATAAAATTTGAAATAATATGCTTTGCTATGATACACATATTTTATAAATAGATTTTTCAATATCTAACTATCACATGATTGTATTGAAAAATTAACAGGCACAAGAATAATGAAAACCACTAAATATTGCAATAAAAACAATGCTTTGTTCAGGAGATTGTTACAGATTTTAAATCATATTCAAAAAATGATTGAATACATATCTAAGAAATTGAACCAAAATCCCAACAGAAAATATATCATCAGAACATTTTTACTTTGTTAAAGAATGAGACAAAATATAAATGCAGCAGTTATTATGCTTAACTATATAACATTCTAATGTGTAATTAGAAATAAATATTTGTCTATATGAGAATTAGGCATAATAATTCATATTTAAAATTATTAAGAGGCTTTTCAAACAACACACACTACTACACCAGACTTTTTGCCCATATACATACATATTTGCAAATATAAAGAGAAAGTACTAACCACAGGAGGAGCATAGTTCTGAGGTGCTTCATAGGATACTGAAGAAACAGATGGCTGTGGAACAGGATTCATCGGCATTACTAAAATGAAATGATTATTAAAAATAATAAACAGAAAAGATATTTGAACCTACTACTTAAATTATACTTGTTAATATTTTTGAAATTATTAAAAAGTAGTAACTTATTATAGTAATTAAAAAGTAGTGAAGTAACTTATAATTAATATAGTTCCTATAGCCCAAGAAAGATTTAAGCTGAACAAATGAATCTGTCGAGCAATTTTGGGAACTGACCACTAACAATATTTGTTAAACTACTTTTGGGTCAGTTTGCCAAAATGACCAGAAAAAGTTTTACTAAAACCTACCTTGTTCTGTTGTAGCAGGTGGTGGCGGCAAACGCACACCTCTAAAATGAGGATTGATGAGAATTTTACGTGACTGCGACTGGGTAGGGGGTCCTTGAAAAGTCTGTGCTTGACTTGAAGATGAAAACTACGGGAAATTATTATATAAGTATTTCCAGAAGACTGAAATATTTATTGAAAATGAAAAGAAACACATGAAAATACAAGAACCTTTTAAATTAGTTTCAATTAAATTTATGTATATTTCATAATTGACAATAAGAGGAGAAGCTATTTAAAATATTATAATAACCAATAAAATAGTGCATAACAGAGTCCTAAAGAGTATGCTAGAAATATTTAATACACTTGAACAAAATTCAAGTTTTAGAAACAATGTATAGAGCAATATAATTCTATATTTAAAATTAGTCCCTTTTGACACCCAACTCATTCTCTAGAATTATCAGTCATTAAAATTTTCAATTAAATACTTTACTTAACAGGGCATTTATGGCCTTTTCAGTAAAATATATTTAATAGTTGTATTACCCATACTATTTTAAAGGCAGTACATTCATTGCACTCTGCAATTCCTTTTGTCATCTGCCACAAAATTTGAAATGGAGAATAATAATAATAAATAAATCTGCTATGCAGATTTCAAAGTAACATGCCATAACATAATTTCTTGAACAACCAAGCACCATGTGCTCGTGAAAGTCAAATTATATTTTGATTCATTTTTATTATTTTATTGAATGAGTCACTTTAGTATTGCAAGCGATCAAAAAAACTTTGTCTAGCATTTATTGTTTAAAAAAGTATCTCATTTTCTATTTATTTCATTTTATGTAATCACATACTCAAAATGACATTTTTCTAGATTTCATTTGTTATAGTAATTAAGGTATGTGCCTACACTAAAATACACGCTTTCATGAAAATTATCGAATTTTTTATTACGTGCTCATTTTATAGCCCATACATTTAAGATTCCAAAACTGTTTCATTTTTGTTCTTACGTTAATTAGAAGCAAAGTTACAGCCTAATTAATAAACCGAAAGTTGACTTTTGCTGGCAGAAGTAGGAATTTAAAGGGACGCAAAAATGTAAACAAAACGTTTATGTGATTATTTTGTACCTTTTAAGCGGTAAAAATGTCAAAATCTGTTTTTTAAATATAAATAAACATTCCTTTTTTTTTTCATTTTAAAATATTCTTTTAAAATCTGGCAGCAGTTTTTTTTTTTATTTAAGTTTTAGTAACTGAATGGTACATGGCAACGGAGAGGCCATATGTCACTAAATGGCTGCATTTCTGCTATATCCATAGATATTGGAAAAATTTTGAATTTAGAAGTGATGACGCAATACTGCAGAATGTGTGAACAAAAAATTATTAGCGACCATGAATGCTCTAACTACAAAGGGTCATCAGGTAATATAGAAGCTGTTGGGGCATACAGAATTTTTGAATGTTCAGTATTGAAATGACATTTGCAATACACTGAATATTTTGGTGGTGGTGACTGTAAGGCCTTTTTTAAAGTGAAAGATGCTTATGGAAAAGACAGTGTTACAAAACTTGAATGTATAGGACATGTTCAGAAAAGAGTAGGATCAAGACTGAGAAAACTAAAAAAGAAAATCAAAAGACTCGGTGGAAAAGGAAAATTAACGGATAAATTCATTGATACACTTCAAAATTACTATGGAATTGCCATCCACAGTAAGGTTGGAGATATTGCAAAAATGCAATCTGCTGTCATAGCTGCTTTCTTTCACTGCTGTTCTAGCAGTAGAAATTTGATACACGGGCAGTGTCCAGAAGGGCGTGACAGCTGGTGTCGATATCAGCAAGCTATAAGCAATGGCAAAAAATATTCAGAAAAGTCACCAGGTCTTCCTAGTTCTGTCATGAAAACTGTGAAATCCACGTATTTAGAACTCTGTGACAGAGAATTATTAAAAAAATGCTAGCATGGTATGACACAGAACAATAATGAAAGTTTTAACAATGTCTTGTGGTCAATTTTACCTAAAGAACATTTTGTGGAGAAGGAAACTTTGTTTTTAGGGGCTTATATGGCAGCAATATTATTTAATTCTGGATATAAAGGACTATTGCCTATTTTTAAACATTTGACAATTCCAATTAATCCTCTGACTTTAAAACTATATGAGAATCGATGATGAACGCATTAAAAAATCAAAACATCAATCATTGCCCTTCACTAAATTGACTAGAAAAAAGCTGAAAGCTAAAAAAAAAAAAAAAAAAAATCAAAATTAGTTAAAAATGAGGTTAAAGAGGGCTTAACATACAAATATGGTGAATTTTGAGGATAAAAAAGACAGTAAAAAAGTTTTTATGGTGCAATAAAACTGTGTTTTTCAATATTTTCTTTTATGCTAAATATCACCAAAAATATTCTTTTTCAGATTTTGAAATGAAATTTTGAGAAAATGTTTAAATATGTATTATCTGTGTTATGAACTAAAACCTAATCTCTATTTTCATTTTTAAAAATTTCATTGCTTTTTTTGTAATAAAAACATGTCTTTTTTTCTTAAAAAAATGAGTTTTGACACAAAATTTCAAAAACTTTTCAAAATATTGCAAAGATTTTAGTTCATAACACATATAAGGGTATTATTTATGTCATGTATAAATATTATTGAGCTATATAAATTAGAATTTTTGGTAGGAACTTTACCGTGAGTGCAATTTTTCACTACAATTTGACTCAAAATTACCAATATTTCCAAAATTAATATATATTTTTAAAAATTACATTTAATTTCAAAGTTTTATGTCCCATTTTAAATAAAAACATCTTTTGTTTTTGGAAAATTTAAATATTTCAAAAAAAAGTCTCCGAAGGTAGGCACAGACCTTAACTTATTTTTTAAGTCAGCGCTTTTGTCAATGCAATGTCAATATGTTTTTTAAAGCTGATTTTTTTAGATGTTTGTGCAGTTAATAAAATTTTTATTTTTTGCCTACAGATTTTTATTGATGCCAAAAACCTCATCTCCAAAACAACATAACATTCTTACATGATAAAAAAAAAACTACATTTAAAAAGAAAATAATATTGTTAATCAAATTGTGGATAAAGAGATTTAAATAATTCAGTGCTGAAATATTATGCATATAATAGTTTTTTTTTTAATTTATATAATTTCTCTAAGGTATGCGATTTCTGTATTGTTAGCGACACATTACCTATAATTTATTTCATCTCAATCAATAAATATATTATTGAAATAAATATAAAGGTTAAATTGTATACAATCCTTTACTAAATATGTAAATGTCCTTACTAAATATGTAACCATATTTAGTAAAATATTCTTGTCTCTCAAAATGCTTCATTCTTAGGTAATCAAATTTGACTAAATTATGAGAAATATTATTTTGGGAAATTGGAAATTACATTATTTTAGACCAACCAACTTCAGGCACTGATTGTGCATCTTCACCAGAAAGTCAATAGAGTAATTTGAAGTAAAGCATTTTTATAAAATAGTTGTACTGGGATTTTTCATTACTCAAGTTTTTGTTACAAAAGTATGAAACTTTTTTCTATTTTCTATATTTCATTAGTTATGACTCATAGGACTATAGTCTCATAAAAAAATTGAAATTCTATAACTTATCAAAATATTTATAGTTCAAACTACATAAAATGCAATTATTTTCTCCATTTAGGCATTTTTTTTCTCTTTAGACACTATTACTAAAGATTTAGAAATAAACTGTTGAACATTGATTAATATGGTTATTTAGTATAAATTATTGTACCTTTAAATGAAGTGGAACTTATTTACTAAAACTAAAGATTTAGCTCAGACTTCAGAATTTAAAAAAAAGAAGAAGAAGAAGAGGGAGATGAAAGAATAAATATTTTTAGAACTAAATAAATGACAGATAATACAAAATTTTAAGACAGTATGTTACTTGAGGTTGATGATGTTGAGATTGTGTGTTTGAAAATGACTGTCCTGATCTTTGATAATGGCCTGTATTTTTCATTCGCATTGAGCCTTTTCCTTTGAAACGCATTTTTCGCCTTTGTTCATTTTCAAGAAAAGCTTCCACTTTTGCAGTTTCTTCAACACTGATAACTGATTCTGAAAGAGAGTCCATACAATGTTTAAAATCAAAGTATTTAAAAGAAAAGGTCTATAAAAAATCAAACAAAATTATAATTGCCTTTCTATTGAAAGAACTCCTCAGAGACAATGGAAAATATCAGCATGAAATTTTATTTCATTCTGATATCCAAATCTATGTTATTTTATCTATGATTATCAATTCTATGTTATTTTATTTATTTCTTAAAATATCTAATTAAATAAGAAAAAAACTCAAATTTTAATATTTATGTTCAGTTTTCAGCTAATAATTTCTAAAATAATAATTGCATAAAAATAATTTCTAATGATCTTATACGGTAGTTCTCAATGAAGTTAGTATAAGTATTTTGCATTATTTAATTACATTTTTAATAATCTTTAAATTATTCAGACCTATGTTGAAGACCATTCAAATGTACAGTACATCATTTCTACTGAAAGAGAGACAGAAATTGAAAGGGAAGAGAATAAAAAAACTGCCAGAGATAGTTTCAAAATTAAACTCTACTCCAATTGCCCTATTCACATTTATTTTTTTCATATTTTGCAATAATATTTTGCTTTTTTTAATTGTGTTTTTATTTAAAATTAAATTCATTTTGAACTGTTTTAGTAATATTAAAAGAAACTGCATTATAATTTTTCAGAAGTTGCAGTAGATAATTTTGTACATTTGCAGTTAAATTAACATAACATTTAACTTAGTATACATTGGTTGATATTTAAACTAATTGTAATTAAAGATGGGACTTTTTATAATATCATCAATTTAAATCTTAAAATTGATTTTTCAAAAATAATAATACATTTATTTTATACTTAAAATTTCAAATTTGCAATCACATTTCAATATTTTCATAGCCAATATTATTGCAAATTTAACTGATTTAAATAAATGATAACTATTAATAAGACAGTTATAAATTGGTCAGCAAAAGAAACTTTCATTAAAACAAAACGATTTAAAACTATACTAAACAATGAAACATACATTTGTAACAACATTTTTAGCAAATCTCCAGATTAATTGTGGAGGAATGTATTAAAGCAAATATTTTTTTTTGTTATTATTATTCTGTTTATTCCCATTATTTTTTTTTTGTTATTATTATTAAAATACTGTCATATCTTCAGTCGCTAAAAGATATTTGATAAAAAAACAGAAATAAGAAGATTAAAACGAAATCTACTATGCATATTTCAATGTATCAAGTCAGAACATAATTTCTTGAACGACCAAGTATCACATGCTCGTGCAAGTTAAATTATATTTTTATTCATTTTAATGGTTTCATTTAATGTGTCGCTTTAGTATTTCAAATAATTTTAAAAAAAATTCTGCCTTACATTCATCGTTTAAAAAATTATCACATTTCCTATTTATTTCATTTCATATAATCATGTGTTCTAAATTACATTTTTTCAAGGACAGAGCACAAATACAATAATATAATGAGACAACTTTTGAGATTATGGGACACACCAATTGGAGGCACATATTTGCATATACAAACATTTTTCTTACAAGTTCATTGACTGTGCATTTTTAAATTATATCATATAATTCCTGTATACAAAGTCTGTATATAATTCCTGATATAAAATTTTAAACAATTTTTCAACAAGCATAGATCTTAAAATTTGTGTTTAAAATTAAAGAAACAAAGCATATTTTATATGATGCATTTCTGTGTCAAACCATCTACACTTAAGCTGCAAACATTTGCATTTTATTATGGATTGACCATTCACCAACTTCGTTTTAACATATATTTTAAGAGTTTTCATAATAAAATTCTGAAATTATGTAAATGACCCTCTTTCACTCATTGGGAATTTTTTCATACAAAGTCTGTAAATTAATTTAAATTTTGGAATTTTTAAAATTAAATACTCTGAAAATTTCAATACATTTCATAACATTTTGTACCTTCTTTAAATGTAACTTTGTAATTTACAATAAACGTCTATGATCAAAATTTAAAGAACAAAAGCTGTGGTCTAGATTTTT
>JAOUZG010053381.1:87833-139819 GCA_026289955.1 Argiope argentata | reverse complement strand
TATTTATTTTTGTATAAATTTTTTTAATGTTGGGATGGATAGGGGAGGGTAATTCTAGGGATTATAATCCAAAAAAATCAGATTTTTTTTTTTTTTTCAAAAGTTATGTAGTAAGAATGATTTGCTATAGGTAATCATCACATAAAGAATCAACAAATTAATTCAATATTAGTGGGAAGGGAGGAGAGCAACAATTTTTTTGGCAAAGATTTTAAATAATTAGAGCTAAGAATTCAATTTTTCAGAAAATAAGATGTCTTCTATGATGGAAAATACTTTTTTAACATTAATTACTAAATTTTTTTAATCATAAAAAACAAATGAAATTTTTTGAAATTTCTTTGTCCTATAAATAAGCATGCCAGTTTAAGGTATTCAGGCCTTTAAAAAATGCAGGATAAGATAAAAATACCTCTTTTATTAGAATATCTGAATTTTCTTGAGTAAAACTTTCTAGTTCAGCATCCAAATCATCTAATTCTAAAATATCTTCAGGCGGAGTTCTGGGAACAAAAAAATGATAATATATTAAAACTAAATTGATGTCACAGGAAAGGAGTTTATTAATATTTTTTTCAAATGATTTATTTATTGTACAGCCAAAATTTAAGAAATTATCAAAGAAAACCAAATTTTGCTTTATTGTTAGTTAATTAACAATTAATTTACTAAATTATTCTACTATTAATTTTTCAAATTTATCTATTAGCCACTAATTTTCAAAATCGACATAAATGCAGGAAGAAGAACCACATTTTATTAAATAAAATAATTTGATTAAATTAATAACAAAATATTTTTATTTGATATTTAATGCTATTTGATTTCATATCAATTTTTATCTGATACCTATTGGGAATACCCTGTAGGTATCTGTGTTCAGTGAAATATTGTTAGAAAAAAATCATACTGTAAAGATATGCATGAATTTAAATTGTATTTTAAAGTACCATCAGTAAGAAAGGGTTAAAGTTTGAAAAATTAATTTTTATGTGCACAATCCTACCTTTCTAAATATTACTGGTCTAACTTTATTGATCTAGGCCCTGCTTTGTAAATGCACATATTCTCTTTTTTTTGTTAATAGAAACAGATTTGCTAAAATAAGATATTTAAGTTGAGCTAGAATTTTAGAAATAGAAATGATTATATTTGCTAATAATCGAACAATTTATGAATAAACCAAGAATATTCAATTTAAATAAATCAAATCTTAAGATGTATCAAGAAACTATTTTGAATTCCATTTGATAAAATATACTCGATATTTATGACTTAGTAACTTCACTAACAACTTCTAAGAAAAACTGTTATGATATTAGTAAATATATTTTATTACACAAATAGAATTCTCAAGCTCTCAAAGTTAATTTTTAAAAATTCAATTAATCCATGAAATAAAATATAATTAAATTGCACAAGGAAGGAAAGAAGTAAATGAATAAAGTATTATATAAAAATGTAATTGTATTCCAATAAAAGTATTTTTTAGGCTTAAAGGAAGCAAAATTTCATTACAAAGCTTTCATAAGCAAATTTGTTGGATTGATTAATATGAAATATAGATGCAAATTTGGTATTCACTAAAAATGCTTGAAAATACCAGATATGAATAGATTTATTGCTCATTTTTTTATTGAAAATATAGGACGATTCTAATTCGATTATAATTTAGAATATTTCCTTAATAATTAAACAAGCATAATAAACACTGTTTACCTTCTTTTATCAGATTCAATATCAGCAACTTCATACAATTCAGCATTACTTTCTCCAATTTCCACAGGATTGCCATCTTCATCAACATATTCAAGTTCTTGATCTAAGAAAAAGCTTGTTAATTATCTCTGAGAATATTTATAATAATCAATATTTAAATTAAGCAATTATAAAAAATAACAAAGTTTGAACTTTATATCAATTTATAATTGATTATCAAATAATTTGTTATCATAAAAAAATAGAAAGGAATCTGCACATTACCAAACCTGCCAGCTTTGTAAGTTTTTCTACAATTTCTTTTAATTTTATGATAAACAGTATATTTCAGACAGCAATTTGTTAGGCATTCCTAACAACTTATTCAACAGCATCTATACTTATTTTTATAAGTTTAACGCAAAAACTAAATTAAGAAACTAATGCAAAAAAAGTCTCCCTTTTTCTCCTTGTAAATAGAAGAAGAAAAAAAATAGGGAGAAATATGCATACTAATCTTTAATATATGCCACAGCAAAAATCATAAAACAATATGGTTATCTTAGTATAAAAGAATGCTTAACTCCTTTTAAAAAATGAATTGAAATTTTAAATTCATGAAACTAAATATATTTTTACTTTTCCTCTACAGCAATAAATCTAGTAAGCATGCATAGGATAGCAAACCTATCGCAAGTCCTACATAAATTGAAATTAAAAAGCTTAAAAGTGTCATTACATCTGTATCACTATATTATATAGATATTTATATATATATATATATATATATATATATATATATATATATATAATAACAGACAGAACTACAATTAATATGGGTTTCTTATGTCACCTTTTTTATGATATTGTTTTAGCAGGGTTTAAAGGAAAGGGCAGGGAGGATTTTAGAAATATATTACTTTTTTCCCTGTAACTTCTAAAGTAATTTAAGATACTGCTATTGCTTAATTTAACAGCATAAATAATGTTTAGTTCAGCCCTAAAGTGAAGTTGAATTTTAATTTGTATTTAATGATAAAAAGTTCAATCACAAGAGATATTTTTGGTCAACTTCCAAGATATAATAAGAATTTAACACATTTATGTATAGAATGAGTGTTAATTTATTAAATAAATAATAAAAGAAACATCATTTAAAGTGCTAAAAAATTATTAAGAAATACCTAAATATAAAAGATATCCTACACTATAAAAATGCTCAAAGAATTTAAAGCATATAAATATATTATAAAGGAATGCCGATTACCAGTAACATCTCGTTCTATTTCTTCATCACTCAATCCTAAAAGAGCAGCTTCTTCATCAATATCCAGCTCATACAATCCATCATCCTATAAAAATTAAGGCTAACTTAAAACCATTTCAAAAATTTATTCAAATTTATTTCTTTATCATCTTTTTAAAAAAATTAATTAAATAGAGAAAAATAGGAAATTGAAAACTCTCAACATTTTAAAAAGAAATATTATGATTGAAGAGCTATTAATATCATTCATAACACAAATTAACAGGAATTTTGTTGTCTTAGATCTGTGACAGGTTTTTGACAAATTTCAACTTCCAAAAATAACAACAGTTTGAGCAGTAACGAGATTAACATTTCCAATAAAAATAGCACAGTTTACTCTCTTTTGTATGATTTGGTGACATCAAAAGTCATAAAAAATGTGCGTACAAAAAAAAGATAAAGAGAAAATTTAGAAATACACTGTTTACAAAGAATAATTTTATAAATACAAAAGTTATATACAGTTACTGCAAGTTAAATTGTGTTCATAAAAGTAATATATATTTTTTTAACAATGTGTAAACACATATATTTTAACTTACAGATTTTTCTGGAATGTTCAGCCTGTGAACATTCTCACTTTGATGCTCCAACAATAGTCAACCATTATAGCATCACATCTACTATGATGCTATACCTCCATTCACTTCACTTACTACATAAAGATTTTTCTTCAGAATGTATGCATGATTACATAAAATCAACAATTTGATGTTTAGGTTACAATCAAGCATTTTGTAGTTCCTCAAGCAATGCTGTTCAATTTTAGTTTAATTCTGCGCTCATTTATATCAAAGAAAGAATTTCACAATGTTTTTAAATGCTAGTTCTGTATTCTTTTCAGTTCTATTATTGTTCTAATGAAATACTCAACTCTTACACGTGACCAAATCTATGAACCATTGAATGCCCCGATTTTTAACTTTCCCCTTGATAGTTCGTCAGAAATATGAAATGATATATTTAAAGCAGCCTTTTTATTGACAAAGTTTTTTTTAAAAAAAGCATCATGAAACTCAATTTTAAATGAAATGGTGGAAATATAATGTTCTTTTTATCGACAAATGGTTGATTAAAAAATTCACGATCATTTTCTACACATCAAAAAACAGTCGCCAATAGATTACCTATACAGCAACATTGGTTTGCCATATATTCAAAAGCATTAAAGAATTTTGCCACCAAAATGAAATTTGGTGTGGTTGGCACATCGTTGGTGGATCGACGGTATAATATGTAAGTACCAAAAATTTTATCATCAGTTTTCAGGCCAGATCATGGATGCTTATTGGACTGTATCCATTACTTCTTTATATGCTCTGCTATTTCACATACAAAAAAAAATGTTGGTATATTTACATTGTAAGTTGAGGTAGTAACAGATCATTTTAAAGTCAACACAGATGATCCTTTTATGATGAATATTGCAATAAATCAATAACTCCCTTTATGTCTTCATAAGCTTCATTCAAACAAATTGAAGAGCCTATTTGGATTCTACCAAATTAATTTTTATTACAGAGGAGGGCAACTTCAAACTTCACTTTTAGTTATCGATGAACAATTACCATACAATAACATTATAAGTTAAAATTTCATGAAATCATAAAAGCAACAGCAGTACACAATTTCATCCTCACTTCAAAAACTAGCATAGAAACGCACTTTGCCTTCATCACAAATAGGATATTATTGTCTTTTTACACTTTGTTCTCTTCGTATTTGCTATTCTATCATAAATATATATATATATATTTGAAAAATAAGTTTTTTTTGTTTATTGAAAGACTGTTTATACATGAATTCCAAAATTTCTCATGTTATTAAAATTTTCAATTAAAACAACTTTTTATTCAAGGGCTAGAATAAGAAAACTCTGATAAAAAGATATTTTTGCAATGCACTGCAGTAGTTAACAAATGTGTAATTTTAAAATAAAAACCTCACATCAAAATTAATTCAACATTGTTAAATTAAATATCTTTTCACAGCTTCTGTGAGCTTTATGAGATTCTTTTTGGTTAAGCACCCTATCCAGATATCTAAAAGCAAAAGAAGTGACAAGCTAACAGTAAAAAATTAATAATTTCATGTAAAAAATTATTTTTGATAGAGAAAAAATTAGATTCTACAAACCTATGAGGAAGAACAACAAAAAAATATCAGACAAAATCATGGCATAGTGTTGTTGCTGGCGGACAACCGCTTCGTATTAAACATATTAAATTTTAAATTAAATTTAGGGAACTTTTGTTTGAGATATTAAAATATGGTAGCTACTCCAAGTCCTAAAATTTAACAACAACAAAAAAATATATCGATCTCCAATGAAATAAAATCATTTCGTTTCGCTCTGCAAATAATATCAATAGTTTTAGCAAAAATCTTTATTCCATTATTACATTTTATTGTTTTGCTAAATAATGACTGTATCATTATTTAAAATAATTGAAATGTAAAAGCAAATATATATAAAAAAAATTTACTAAATATTTGAACGAAACAAACAAAAGGTCTTAAGCGTAGGTTAAAAATATCATATAAATTTCTGTATGAAAGTCTAATATATGATAATCAATGACGATTAATGTTATAGAACTTAAACGGTCAAACTTTACCTCTGTTTAAAAAAAATCAATAAATAAACTATACCCAAAATTATTTCTCGGTAAAAAAAAGTTGCATTTCAGGCTGTAACATAAGATCAAAAAGCATGTTTCAGAAAAAAAGATAATTTTAATAAACTATACATACTTTAAATTGTCCGTCATCAGCAAGAAGATCATCGTCCATTTTCGTAAAGCTTGTGTAAAATAGTTATTTAAAATACCATATCCGACCCTAAATTTAGCGATTTTAATTGAAAACAAACAATTTCACAAACAGACTACAGAAAATTCTATATCCAACTTCATTTCACTTCGTATTTGCCCTGTCCCAACAAATAAACACACATAAAGAAAAAAAAAAAAGGATTTCTACCGACTAGATGGGCGCAGTATCTATCTTTCTTACAAATTAAAAATTTCTTGACTTTTTGAATGGGTTGGCCATGTTATTAAATGTCAATATTTCATTCATATAAATCTACTATGTCTTCTGATTAAAATTCAACCTTTTATCTATTCAAAATAATAATTATATAAATTACAAAACTTCTCACAATATATCTGTATATTCTATGGCTCTTAAATTTGTGGTTAAAGCACAGTTTTCGGATTTTGAAAGTAAGTCTTCTGCTATGATTGTTACGTTTAGAAAAATGTATTTGTGTTATGAAGTTGTGAGATAATCAATCCTATTCTTCAAAGTAAAAAAAAAAAAAAAAATCCGATGCACTGTGTAAAAGCAGTCATATAATCAACTATAGTTCAGGTATTTTCTGTAGGCGGTTCAAGGTCGCATTTTCTAACTCGTTACCGGTTGCCTGGCAACGCTGAAGCTTTTTTACACAGCTGTTACTGTATTCTGGTGAGTCCCTGAGACTTTGGATGAGAGTGTGTTGAACGGTGTGTAGTCCAATATTGCCAAGAATTAAACGCGTTGTTTCGCTATCAAAGTTTGATTTGACTTTTTCTCTTTCACATTTTTGTAATTAACTACTGGACGTTTGGTAAGCGTTTTTTACTTTAATTTATAGTATTTACATTTTTTTTTCTTCAGAGGCTGTGAAGTCTTTACTATCTGAAACTGAACTACTCTTCATTCATTGTTTCAACTTCGTTTCATGATGATGATTCTTTAAGAATGCAGGCTTTATCTTCTAGTTGTACGGGGAGATACAGCTCATTGGGGCCGCAGGCCTCACCATCTGTAACTCTAGAAAATTTGGGCTTTGATACTATTGGAAATTTTCCTATTGAGTTATGGAGTGCATCAGTAGTTTAGGATAGTTTGATAATTAAATTTCGTTTCAAAGAGTAAATTGACCGACAATAATTTTATATATATATATATATATATATAACAACAAATAAATAAAAAGCAATTTTTTTCTTTTGATTTAAAAAAATAAAAATAAATAAATAAATAAACTTAAGGAGTGGGCGGAATGCCTAAAGGTTAAGTGAGCAGCTGGGTCTCCGCTTATTTGCTTGATCTTTAATATCGTATTGCGGCAGGATTGTGAGGGTGGAGTTATCACTATTAATGATATTACCATGAAAGTTTTTCGCTAGTTTATTCATAAATTCTTTTATTGGGGGGATGTTCAAGGCTTTTATTATTTTTCTATTAAGGTGGAACCATCTGGTTGATAATATCATTCTGAGGGTTTTATTTTCAAGGGCTACTATTTTTTGTAGGATTGAACTAGCTGTTGCCCCCCAGATTGGACACGCATATTTCAAGATTGGTCTTAAGTATGACAGGTATATTAGAACTTTGTCTTCGAGAGAAAGTCCAAAGTCCTTGCAAATTAGAGGGTATTGTGCCCTAAAAGCCTTATTGAATTTTTCTCGCGTTTTACTTATGAGCCTTCTGTAGTTTAGGTTCCTATCAATTGTGAAGCCGAGGTATTTCATTTCATTTTGCCATTCGATTTCTGTGTTGTTTTTTTTCATTTAGGCCAGTTTTTTTTTCGAATAATAGTATCGCTTCCGTTTTTTCCACATTTAACTGTATTTTCCATCTGCTCAGCCACCTTTCTAGGTTTTTTGGGTAATTTTGGAGTGGGGTTATTGCTTTGTCTGGGGTTTGTCATTCCGCAAGTATGGCAGTATCTTCATCGTATAGACTTATCATGATATTATTTTGTTGGGGGATGTAATTCAGGTATAGTAGGTGTGGTGATTTCTATATAAGCCAATTAATCTCCTTCGAAATAAGGGTTCCTTTTGCTCGATCGATATGATAATCAGCTACTAACCATAGGATTGGGAGTTCGGGCCTAGAGCTATCCGCTACACATCCTAAATAGGAAAATCACAGGGGCAAGAACACCACCTTGAGGAACTCCTGCTCTTAATTTTCTTTTAGTGGAGTCGGTTTGTTTAATTGACACTGTAAAATATCGGTCAGTTAGATATGGATTTATTAATTCTGTAAGGGTTGTGGGGAAGTTGTAGGCGATCATTTTGTGGATGAGTCCGGGGATCCAGACCTTGTCGAAAGCTTTTGCTATATCTAGGAAAACGGCCACAGTTGCTTTTCTATTTTTCCTTCCCTCATGGATGTATTCAATCATTCTGAGTACTTAGTGGGTTGTGGAGAGTTTTTCGGTGAATCCAAATTGTTGTGGTATAGAGATACCCATTTCTCTGCTGTGTTCCAGGTACCTAGTTAGTATTACAATGTAGGCTTTACAAAACACTACAATGAATCAAACATCAAATTAAAATTTCTTTAAAAGTGGAAAATCCACAAACGAACTAATTATACGTATTGGCCAAGGACAATACGAGGAAATAAATATGAACGTAACCAGCAAAGATTCTGCTTCAAAAATTTCTCGTTTGAACCCATTTCTTATACGATCTTACATTAAACAGCAAATAAATCGTCACAGCAATATTTCTAATTTAAAATTCACAAGGCAATGAAAAATCCTTTTCACAACTTCTGAATCTGTATGTGCTGCTCAGATTTTAAATTTATAAAAAATTCTTGACGTCCCTGTTTCTACCGCCGTTATTTGGGAAAATGTGACTGACAGATTTCTTATATTCGGCATTCTCACTCAAACTCCCCTTGATGAACTGGCTGGCGAATTAAGCCAAAATAATGATATCAAAGTAATAGAAATGAGACGGTTCGTCAAATCTCACTCTACCCGAGAAGTTTCCCCTGTCCTCGTTACAATACTAGGTACTGCGTTATCTGAATGCATAAAAATTAGATTTTCGAACCAAAAAATCCAAATATTTATGGACAAACTCCGACAATGCATGAAATTCTATAGCTTTCAACACCCAACAAGAATATGTAATAAAAATATCTGTCATATATGGGGTGCAACACATAATGGTCAATGCAAAAGTACCGAGAAGGGCATAAATTGCCAGGGTTCCCAATCAGCTACGTCAACATCATGTTGCCACTACATCAGAGAAAGACAAATGTGGGAATTCAAATGCCGGAATCATTTAGCTGCCGGAGAAGCCAGACGCATCTTTCAACAGTCCATAAAATCTAGCTATTCGTACGAAGTCAAATCAAACGTATCTGCAATTGAAATCGAGAAAATTCTAAACCAAAAAAATTGAAGAAATAGTTAAAAACATCACTGAAAAATTAGAGCAACAAACCAATATGCTCATTGAAATTTTTCAAAAAACAGTGGAAAAGTTATTGCAAACTCTGGTCAGTTTGTTTAATCAAGGAGAAACAAGCAAATCTCCTAGTAGGAAAAAGAAAGCTCCAAAAATCGCGACTCAAACTACGGGCATTCTGAATCAATGGGATGCAAATGATACGTTCTGTTTCAGCTTAGAAAAAGAGTTTTTGGTGCGCCGTGCTCGTTCTTTTGTTTTCGTTTTTCACTTTCCTGGACAATGGAATTGTTTTTCATTTCACAATTCGGGTTCGAATTTATGTGCCAGGATTTTTAATTCTTTCGGATTTTGTCCTTTCTTTTGTTCTAAGCTGGGTGAAATTTTTTAAATCTTTTTAACTGATTTTCCTTTATGACTTTTCTGCTATGGAATTGCAGAGGTATTAAAGGGGAAAAGCTTTGGCTTCCAATTCCTCCTTTTTCTTCCAGTCCCTTTTGGGTCTTTCAAGAAACCTTCCTTCCCGAAACCGAAATTTTTTCTTATCCAAACAAAATCTTTTTCCGTTCTCACAGACAAAACAGACAAGGTGGTGGCCTTCTTATTGGTATCCCTGCTAACATGTCCGGAAGAATAAATCCCAACAACATTAGAGAAGATTTTAACTTTTAACTTTTGGCAGTTGAAATACAATTCTAGAATAATAAAGTGAACATTATTAATTTGTTCGCACCACAAGGTTTTGATATCGATCAGGCAAAACATTTCTTCGAATTTCTAACCTTACCTACGTTCATCTTCGGCGATTTTAATTTGCATCATACTGTTTGGGGAGCATCCCGTTCTTCGGCTCTCAGCAATAACTTCGTCGAGTGGCTAACATATTCACATTTCATAATCCTTAATGCAACTATTCCCACGCACAGTTCCTTTAGAACGCAATCTGTTTTAGATCTTAAACTCGTTTTATCAGATATTCATAATCAAACTACATGTTATGTAATGGACTCAACTTTCAATAGAGATCAAAACTCGCTATTTGTTTTCTGGTCACTTATAGAAAGTTTTAGTCGTAATTTAGAAACAATTAATTGGACGAATATAACTAAACAAACACCAGACATTTTTAATAATACCAACCAATGTTCCATTGACGAATTTACAGAGAGCGCAATTAAGATAATAGCTCAAAATACCTCATTTAAACTATTGTCGCATAAGTCTTATACTCCGTAGTGGAATATTTCTTGCTATAATTATGAAAAACTCATCAAGTTCTTTCGGAAAAAAGCTATCATAAACGCTTTTGAAACAGAGTGGGAGAAACATAAAAAATTATACAAGTCGGCTTCGTTTTCATGCTAAAAGAGAATGTTGGGAAAAAATTTGCACAATATCTCGTAACCCAAAAATGTTCTTTAAAATCCTAAATAAACTTACGAGCCACTCAAATCCAAATACTAAACATAATAATATTATTATTCAAAATAATCGCTGTATTTGCGACTCAGGATATCAAACTGAATTATTTCCAAAGCTTTTTTCTGATCAAAATGCAAATATTGAGCCCATTCCTTTAGATCTATTGGAAGCAAATCCTTCTCTCAACAGCAAATTTGAATTCTGGGAACTTAAAAAAGTAATCCATAAAACTGAAAACTCTACGCCCGGAATTGACAATATATCAGCCATATGGTTCAAAAATCTCACCAACAATAAACTTCAAATTATTTTGGAACTAATTCAACACCATTTTGAATCAGCTAGCATACCAAAACAATGGAAATACGCGCTAATTGTTCCGATTCTGAAACCTAACAAAGACAAAACCAAAGTTTCCTCCTATTGGCCCATTGCCCTGACCTCAGTTTTTTGCAAAGCATTTGAACGCATACTTACTCAACGTATTACTTGTTATCTAATTTGTAACAAAAGACCAGATAATATCTTACATGATTTCATACCTTTCAGAGATAACCAAACTGCAATTTACAATATTCAGGCAAAAATCCTAGAAGCTCACGAGAAGAAAAAATATTTCGTTAGTGTGAATCTTGATATCAAAAGTGCTTATGATTCAGTTCATATTAAAAGCCTTATTTTTAAATGTTTACAACTTGGTATAACAGGCAATGTGGCAAGTGGCTGAGCAACTTCCTTCAATCCAGAACTTTCCAGATTCGCTGGAGAATTGCCTTTCTGGTACCAGAACATTGAGCAAAGGGTTACCTCAGGGCAGGGTTCTTTCACCAATTTTGTTTTTAATCTTTATGCGCGACTTCCAGGTAAACATGGACGAAGGGGTCGAATGTACTATTTTTGGTGCTGATATTTTTGTCTCCAGTAGCCATCACTCTTGGGAAACTATTATTTAAAAAAAATTCAAAACACAATGGACAATATACACAAAAAAGATGCAAATAGTGGAAACTTGAAATTACTTCAGAGAAAAGGGCAACAGCGGAATCATCCAAGAAAACAATTACAACTTATCCAAGTATTTCTTATGCGGCACACCTTTAAAATGGCATGAAATCAAAATGCAGTAAGCTTCAAAAATCTTAGAAATCTGGTGCTTGAAAAAATAAATGGACTTAAAATATTCGCAACTAAAAACCATTTCCCCAAAAATTAGATATTAATATCACAAATAACAGAATTTTCAGCATTGTTTACTACGCTTGCAATATAATTAACCAATTTTCAGATACGCATTTTAAAGCACGCAAGGCTATTAAAACTATAGCTCTGAGAATTGCTTTAGGTCCACCAAAAGGGACCCCGAATGTCGTCCTTTTAAAAATCGCTTCTCAAGAAATTCTCTCTGAAAAAATCAAACGACTTGCTTCCGAATTTTTTATTAAGCAAATAGCAAAGGGTTTACTAACAGCACACTCCCAAAATAATCGGGAAATTAAATTAACTACAAAAGACAAAAAAAATATATTTCCCTTATTTTCAAGAACTTAAATGCCTCTACCAATCAATTTATTACCTTGTCTGAAAACCCAATAACTAGCTCAAATAACTTTCAAATTTTTCTCACGTATTTTAAATACTAAAACAAAAATCTTTGATTGAAATTAATACATACTTCAATGAATATATTCGGAATTACTTTCCTTACGATTTTAAATTGAAGTGACAAAAGTTATGGGATGACTGTTAATATCGTGTCGGTCCTCTTTTTGCCCTGCGAAGTGCAACAACTCGACGTGTCATGGAGTCCACAAGTCGTTGGAAGTCCTCTGCAGGAATATCGATCCAGGCTGTCTGTATAGCCGTCCATAATTATGAAAGTGTGGGTGGTGCAGGAGTTTGGGCACGAACGGACCTTTCGATGATGTCCCATAAATGCTCATTGGGATTCATATCGGGTGATCTAGGTGGCCAGATCATGCGCTAGAATTGTCCGGAATGTTCTTCGCGAACAGTTCTGACCCGGAGACATGGAGCAATGTCATCCATAAAAATCCCATCATTGTCATCCATAAAAATCCCCGAAAATAGTGGGCACATGAAGTCCATGAATGGCTGCAAGTGATCTGCAAGCAGCTGAACAAAACCATTTCCAGCCAATGATCGGTTCAGTTGCACCAGAGGACCGAGTCCATGCCATGTAAAAACAGCCCACACCATTATGCAGCCACCACCAGCTTGAACAGTGCCTTGCTGACAGTTTGGGTCCATGGCTTCGTGGGGTCTGCGCCACACTCGAACTCTACCATCAGCTCGTAACAACTGAAATCGTGACTCATTTGACCACGCCACGGTTTTCCACTGGTCTAGCGACCAGTCGATACGCTCACGAGCCCAGGAGAGTCGCTGCAGGCGATGTCGTGCTGTCAGTAAAGGCACTCGAGTCGGTCTTCTGCTGTCATAACCCAAGGAAGACAAATTTCGCCGCACATTCCTATCGGACACGTCCCTCGTACGTCCCACATTGATTCCTGCAGTTATTTGACGGAGTGTTGCGTGTCTATTAACACTGACCATTCTACACAGACATCGGCGGTCTCGGTCGTTAAATGCAGGTGGTCGCCCACTGCGCTGTCCATGATGGGATGGGATGCCTGAAATTTCATACTCTCGGCACACTCTTGATACTGTGAATCTAAGAATGTTGAATTCACTAACGATATCCGCAATGGAATGACCCATGCGTCTAGCTCCAACTAACATTCCACGTTCAAAGTCTATTAATTCTCGTCGTGCCGCCATAAATCACGAAAAACCAGTTCACATGAATAACTTTAACACAAATGAAAGCTCTGGAAAATGAACTGCGCATTTATGCTTTTTCGCTGCGATACTACTGCCATCTGTATATTTGCATATTGCTATCCTATGACTTTTGTCACTTCAGTGTATTATTGCTACTTATGCATCCAAAACTCTCCAGCACACTTCAATTGCTGGTTTTTCATCTAAACAAAAAAATTATGTTTCGAGTTCATCCTGTGAATTACATTTTTACTGCAGAAAGTTTCATCATTGCTGAAGCACTTGATGTTCTGGTAGTCCCTGGAAAAGATTGTTCGATTCTTACAGACAGTTACTCGGTGTTCTGTCATTGAAGGATATTTCTCTCAAATCGCCAAAAATTATCCAACGTAAAGCAACTAAAGTTGAAACTCCAACCAAAAAAAAAATAATAAAGGCGCCTTTGGATACCTGCTCATTGAAATATTGTCTGGAACAAGCGTGCTAATCGCCAAGCCAAAGAAGTTACAGAAACTACACCTTGGATTGAATGTATCTCTCCTGAAAATATAATTTCGAGCCCGAAGGAAACATCGCATCAGATCACAATCAGCAATTATACAAATAGTAAATATTTCCTCACCTTGGGAGCCATGCCAGCATTGAAGTACTGTCTCCCTAGTCCAAACATCGAAAAGATGTTGCTTTGGTCTGACTAATCACTAAAAAAATTATAACACCATTATTAAATCGTTTATAAAATCGTTAATCGTTAATTTATAAAATCGTTAAACGAATAAATCGTTATTAAATCGTTAATCGATGGTTAAATCGTTTTAACCGTTTCACATAGAATGACTCGTCTGACACAAGCATCGAATTACTGAATTTTTATTTTCAAGTCTGCAATTAAGCCACAGAATTAAGTATTTAAATAAGAAAAAAATCAATATGAAACAATTTGGTATCCCAAAGGCTACATATATTATTAAAAAATCAAATTAACTATAAATTACCGAAATAGGATGAGTTATCTAATTAGAAAGTTAAATAAATTCGTATATCAAGAGGTTAATCTTCACAACGATCCCCTTTGTCATTATTGCAACAGTATCAATGATATCGAACACATCATTCTATTGTGCAAAAAATATACATACTATAGAGACAAATTGTGGACTTTTCTACACTTAGATAAACAAGATATCTCTTCTCACAGAAGTTTTGGGTAAAATAACTGCAAACAAAACTAATCTGCAACTGTCTGCTCAAGCGATGAAGCATTTCAACATCTACTCATTATTTTTTCGCCATTTCCTGTTGAGAATTTTTCTATGTTTGTTTCTTTATCACCACTCTGCGTTGCGGGAAAACTCCAACTTATTATGCTTCGTTTCATTGGAACTTCTGCGTATGTGCTGAATTGCATTAGTGGAACAACTTTTAACTGTAAACAGATTGTAACATTAAACTGTTTTTGTGTGTGTATGTGATGTCTCGTGTTAATTGCGCAAACGTTTTTGCTCTTTACAACTGAAAACCGGGGATAACAGCTATTGATACTATATATACCATTATCTAACTCGTTTCAAGTTGCATTTCATATTGTTTATCTTAGATTTGATAGTTATTTATGACTAATGGATATACAGTGGGCCTCAAAATTGAGTATACACCTCAAAAGTTTGAGATATTTTATGAATAATAAGCTAAATTTCAGTTCTAAATAAGTGAATTTATCGTTGTTGATATTCTTGTCATGTCTCTAGTGAAATGTGAACAAAAATATTAGCTTCATCCTTCCTTTTTTAGAAAAAATGAAGTGGATATGGAACTTTACCGAAAAACGAAGTCACAAAATTGAGTATACACTTAAAGAATTTGTCAGTTAATTACCACTTTTTTAAAAAAGAAATTCTGTTACGTATTGCTAAAGTTGCGCCTGGCGAATCTAAACGCAATAATAGTATTTCACTAATCCAGTCGTCATTTTTTCGTTTTAAAACTTCGTAATGAGCTCTAGGACAGAAACGTCTGAAAAGGAACGTTGTTTAGTCATCCAATGGTCAAAAGATGGCAAATCTCTGAGAGAAATTGCATCGTTAATTGGGAAAAGTCACGGTTGTATTCAAAAGATAATACAGAAATATCGAAAATCTGGATCTGTGGCCAATATTCCAGGAAGAGGGCGTAAGGAAATTTTAAGCAATACTACAAAGAGGAAGATTATACGTTCTGTAAAGAAAAACCCGAAGTTAAGTGCCACAAAACTTGCATCTACGATGTCCTCAGAAATTGGAAGAAGCGTTTCAGCGGAAACTGTTAGACGTGTTCTTCACAAAGCAGGATTCCATGGCCGAACTCCAGTAAGAAAGCCACTCATTAGTCACGTCAATAGGAAGAAAAGACTTATTTTTGCAAAGAGTCACATTTCAAAACCGGAATCATTTTGGAACACTGTTCTATTCTCTGATGAAAGCAAATTCAATGTCTACGGAAGCGATGGACGATATAAAGTGTGGAGAGAAGTTGGGAAAGAACTTGATCCCAAGAACACCATAAAGACGGTTAAGTATGGAGGTGGATCCGTCCTTGTTTGGGGCTGTATGGCAGCAGGAGGTGTAGGAGAACTTCTCTTCATAGATGGCATCATGGATAGAATGGTTTATCTTGACATCTTGAAGAATAATTTGCAAAAAAGTGCCGACAAACTAGGACTTGGGTCAAACTTCATCTTCCAGCAGGACAATGACCCGAAGCATACAGCAAAAATAGTCAAGTTGTATTTGCTGTACCACTGCAAGCAACAACTACATACTCCACCGCAATCTCCTGACTTAAATGTCATAGAGAATTTGTGGGCTCAGCTGGAAAAATCTGTTCATGAACATGAGGTGACGAGCAAAGAGGATCTAAAGAAGGTCTTAAGAGAAGAGTGGGCAAAAATTTCTGCGGAAACAACAAAAAAGCTGGTGGAATCCATGCCTAAAAGACTGCAAGCTGTGATCCAGGCAAATGGATACGCAACTGAATATTAATTTGCTTTTTGTACGGAAATTAATAAAAGTGTATACTCAATTTTGTGGTGTAGTTTTTTATCCAAGTGTCATATTTATTCATTTTTTTTAAATAAATTTAATTTCACAATTTTTTTCATTACACACTGGAAGAGGAGGATAACTAGTATTTCCAGTAAAAAACAAAATTTTCTTACAGCAAAATTTACTTCATTAGGTAAAAATATACGTTATGCGTTTAGGTGTATACTCAATTTTGAGGCCCACTGTATCTTATGGTGGAAAACATTGACTTTTGCTGAATTCTATCCACAACATCGACTACGTCTTTTAATCAACATCTACGTCTACCAATTTCAATACTCTTCTCTTATCACAAATCAATTCTACTAAAATTTAATTTCAACTTCACTTTTATTATTTTAAATTTCTGCAAAGAATTTACTGATCGGAATACTTTCAAAACGCATCTCAATAAAAAAAGTTAAAGTTTTTATCTCCCAAATCGCCTCCACAAAATATTTAGAAAATAAAATTTTGAAGTTGGAATCTGAGATATAAGAAGCTTTTATATTTAAAAAAAACCTCGATCTGCTAAAGATTCTGGAGAACATTTATCTCCCCCCCCCCCGACCTCTGCTTGCAAAGAATGAAAGTTGAAAGAAATTGAATTAAGAAGTTCTGACAAATGAATAGAAATTCGAATAGAGCCCAAGCCGGATTTCACAGATCTTACAACTAACTCGGCTAAGATACATATGCAATTTGCATTGAGCAATCCGATAGTGGTTCCATCTAACGGGAAACAAAATATTTAAAATCTAAAAGGTTTAATGTTGTAGTGACTGATATACAGATAAGCTAGATAACATCCCTCGGACTGAAGTGCACTTTTGGCCCAACGGATATGTTACTCGGCTACTAACCATAAGATTAGGAGTTCGGGCGTAGCGCGCATCCGCTACACCCAAAATGTACTCGAACTTATTTATGTAGATAATAATAACCTTCCCTATTGTATAGACTTTAAAAAGGCAACATTTATCAACAACCGATTAGAAACAAAATTTAAAATTAATGAGTTTGGTGATTCCACGACCAAGATTACTGTGCAAACTTAATTATAGCAAGAGGTTTTAATGCATAACATAACTGGGATTGTCATTATAACACGACTAGAGGTAATTCATTAAATACATTCTGCAATAGAGCTGGTATAGACCTTTTGGTCCCCACCTCTTCCATAAGATTTGGATACTACTCAGCGAGAAAAATTGATTTAACTTTAGTCAGGGGCTTTATATATCCCTATGAAATTATTTCCACACCAGAACTCAGCTTCGATCATAAGCACATATTGATTAAATTCTCACCGACAACCTTAGTAAAATTGAAACTAACTGTAATTTATTTAAAATAATCTAACTGACTAACTAAAACTAATCTTAAAAATCTATATTTCAGTAGAATAAATTCAGAAAAAAAAGGACGAAGCTATTAACAACTTTGAAAATATAATTAATCAAAATAAGATCGTCGCATCTAAACCAATTCCTATAAAGAAATTTTTGTTCACCCCTCAAATTACAGGTACTAACAAATTTGTCGTGGCTGGTTCGTGAGTGCTTTTAAAATAAATAGGCAAATAGAAAAACTTAACAGATTTATTCCAGATTCGACCGAGTTACTCTGCTCAGTAACTCCTCTCCTCCCACAACCAAACCTCCGAATGACATCACTCTCATAATTACACTCGCACTAGTTTTCTAGCGCCATCTATGAACACTTATTTCCTAACGCTTTCAAAATCCAATCGCTACAAAATTAGTACTCACTGACGAGGAGAAAGCTCAATGCATAGCAATTAACCTTGAAAAGAAGCTTCAAAATACAGAAACCATGGACATCACTAAAGAAAATTTAGTCAATGAAGCTGTTGCACAATTTTAATTCAATAACAGTAATCTCGAGGAAATTAAAAATCCCTTCCTTCCTAATGAAATTGAAATTGCAATTAAAGAATTAAAACCCTATAAATCTCCTGACCTGGACGGTATAAATAATAAAATGCTTACAAATCTTCTCAACAACATCATTTTTCAATTAACCATATTAATTCACAAAATTTTAATTCTTGGATACTTTCCCAACCGATGGAAAACTTCAACTATAGTGTCTGTGGCGCTAGCTTCATTAGCCAGATACCCCTTCTACGATATTTAAGTATACTTTTGTATTGTGATTATATTACTCGGCTGCAGGCCCTAGGATTCGTACCTCGACCTTCAATTGAAACATTGGTGGCCTTGACAACACAACCTCGTGGCGCCATCTACCCCCACAGCTAAAGTGGTCTGACTCACGCGCCGAAGCAACCAAACAAAGCCGTCAGACACAGCTTCTCTCACATTCGCTTGCCAACGCACTCTCACACTCGCCATAACGCGTGGCCCTTTAAAAATTGTTCGCCTCTCCACCGTCTCACTGGTAGAGGAGTACTGTGGCTCAAGTTTCATAAGCCAGATGACATCTACGATACTCAAGTATACTTTTGTATTGTGGTTATGTTACTCGGCTACAGGCCTTAGCGTCACGGATTCGTACCTCGACCTTCAATTGAAACATTGGTGGCCTTGACAATACAACCTCATGGCGTCATCTATCCACAGCTAAAGCCGTCAGACTCAAGTGCCGAAACAGCCAAACAAAGTCGTCAGACACACTTGCCGCAGCTTCTCACACACTCGCCATAAAACTTGGCGCTTTAAAAATCGTTCGTCTCTCCGCCGTCCCACTGGTAGGGGAGTACTGTGGCTCAAGCTTCATTAGCCAAATAACATCTACGATAGTCAAGTATACTTTTGTATTGTGGCTATGTTACTCGGCTACAGGCCGTAGCACCGTGGGCTCGTACCTCGAACTTCAATTGCCTCATATCTATACATAAACCTGGTAAAGATCCAACTAATTACAGAACAACTCTCGTTCCATTCATAAGCAAATTAACAGATTCTTAAGAATTATTAAATAATAATCCTTTAAGAAACATTTTTTAAGAGAACAAATAATTCTTAAAGGATTAAATAGAAACCTAGAATGTAATAAAATCTTGATTCGTGAGCAATTTGGATTCAGATAAAAATGGTCAATTATTAACTACTTAGAATAACAGACTTTTTCAAAAAACTCTCCAATATAAACAAAACTACTGCTTCGGTTCTATTAAATATACCGAAAGCCTTCGACAGTTTGGCAAAATGGTCTAATTTGTAAACTAATTAATTACAATACAAATAATTACCTTATACAAATAATATTTTCATATCAAAATAATCGTATAGTCAAAATCAAAGTCAAAAATGAATTTTCATCTGAAAAAAATATTCTAGCAAGTGTAGCTTAAAGCTTCAAAATTGACCCAGTTCTGTCTTCCATTTTTATTAACGATATTCTCAAACAAATCAATACTATGTTATGTATCTTCACTGATGATACAGCTTTCCTAGCTAAAAATAAAAACCGTTATTATGCATATAAAAATATTAAATAGATATCTTAAAAAGCTCCAAGGCTGGTTCTAAAAATGGAAAATGTCTATCTCAATGATAATACAGAAGCAATCATTTTTCATCAATCACATGTAAATAAATCCTACCCTCAACTTAAACTTAATGATAAAATTATCCCATGTTATCAGAACTACAAATATTTAGGCTTAATTTTAGACAGAAAACTTAAACGGAAACCCCATTTCATATAAATAAAAAAAAAATGTCTGAAGATCTACCACGAAAATCTTTCCCCCCATATCAAGGAACTCAAAAAGCAATAGGGAATTTTATATTTATTTACAAAACTTATTTGCGTAAAGTACTTACTGTTGCCACTCCTAATAAGTTTTGTATTTCCTGTTTCTTTTGCGTCTTATTACAACTTGGAATCTGGCAACTCGTAATTGATTATAATAGAATATGGTGTATTGCTTTAAGTAAGATTTTGATACGTAACGCTATTTCATCTCTGATGTACGGACCATTTGATCAATTAAGTATGCTTCATCAGTAATTATGCCCGTCAGTTTCTATAAATACGCTCATCAGAAATTCTCTGTTCTGTGTTGTTCAAAACAAATGGATGCAAAAATCAAGAGCAGAGTCATTACACTTACATCCGCCTACCCAATATGGGGAGTACGATAACGAATCTAACTTCGAATTAATTGAACGGCAACAAAACCAGGTAATTAAAAAAATATGTAAAGAGAATAAACTCATCTCTAACCTTTAAAATTTACGAATAAATACACTATCAATAATTTAATAATAATGAATTAATAATTAATTTAATATGAATGGATTTATAATGAAATAATTTTATTTTCCAAATCAAACAACATTTAATAAGTGATTTCTTGGAAAGAATGATTTCGTATGCAGACATTGCAATCGTATTTCTATTAATGGACTCCATAGTAGACCTATGCTATATAATCGCGCTCATGAATAATATCCACTCATGAATAATATCCACTGTCGCCAGCTTATTTTACCCTTTCTTATGGTATTTTTTTGCCCATTATTCATTGCAAAACATCAAATGAAATATGTCCCCCACAATTCGTTTACGTAACATAAGCTACCACTTTTAAATTATCGAAATTTTGAATAAGTACTTTTATCTTTTTAGTGCATTTGGTCTGAATTGCGGGACTTTATAAATAAGCACAGTCCTGATATTATACTTTATCAAGAGACCCTCCTGAGACCTACTCAATTAATTAAAATTTCCAATTATTCCTCATACGTCAATTATAGGCAAAATCAAGATCCCATAAAACCAAGCGGTGGTACAGCAGTTCTAATCAAAAATACCCTGCCTCATCATGAAATTCCTACTCCACAACTTAATCAAATTGAAGCCACAATTATTTCTCTCAACATTGAAAATTATTCACCTTTCCTAATTGCATCAGTTTATATTCCCCCGTGTTCAGACAACAAGGACTTTATTCTGGACCTAAAAAACATCTTAATATTAGAAAACCAATGTTTACTCGCAGGAGACTTCAACGCACATCACATCAGCTGGGGTTCAAACAAAAACACAACTAGAGGTAAAAACTTAAATGAATTCGTTAATAAAAATAACCTTGAAATCTTTGCTCCACCCACCCCCACAAGATTCGGCATCTATTCCGCTTCTTTTATCGACCTCGCAATTACTAAAAACATTTTATTTCCTTATGATATCTCGTCGGTACCGGAACTTAGTTCAGATCACAACCCAGTTGTTTTAAATTTTTACTTTAACTTTAAAACCCCCACTAATAACAATAAAATTAAAACAAACTGGAAAAAACTCAAAAAAGATATTTTAAACAATACAGATCTGAACTCAACTGCAAAAAACACTCATGAATTAGAAAATTTAATTTCTGACTTTTCAAATTCAATTATCAACTCTTTTAATAAAAATTCCAAATCAATTGATCCCGAAACACAATACATTAATAACGAAGTTAAAAAACTTTTCAAACTCCGTAATGCAGCTAGGAAAAAATGGCAATCCACTCGCGATCCAGCTCACAAGAAACAATACAATCAACTAAAAAGAAAAACGGAAAAAACTAAAAAACTTGCGATCCAAAAAGATTGGAATGATAAACTAACAACTCTACAACCTAATGATAACTCACTCTGGAACACAGCAAAAAACATGAGGAAAAAACACACAAAGATTTCAGCCCTCAACGGCCAAGCCGGCAAAGCATATTCAAACGCTGATAAAGCGGAAACCTTAGCACAAAGCTTGGAGCAACAATTCACTTTAAACGATATGCACAACGTAAACACAGAAACCACAGTACACAACACTATTCAAAAATTCTTCACAACTGAAATTTCAGCAGAACTCGACCCCCCAAACATAATTGATTTCTACAAAACCATCAAAAAACTGAACCCAAACAAATCGCCAGGTATTGATGGAATTTCTAATAAAATCATTAAAAATCTACCACTAATAACCCTACTAAAATTCTACCACATCCTCTCACTCATATTCAAATTTAAATTCTTTCCTTCAGCTTGGAAAACAGCGGTTGTGATTCCTATTCTCAAACCCGGCAAAGATCCTACTATTCCCTCCAATTACAGACCCATTTCTCTATTACCTAACTTCAGTAAAATCACTGAACATTTTATTCTGGAAAAATTAAACAAGCACTTAAATGATAATAATATTTTAATCCCTTATCAATTTGGGTTCAGACCCAAACTCTCTACCACCCACCAGCTCCTCAGAGCAGTCGAATTTATTTCATCAGGGTTTGAGAAAAGAGAACACACAGGTGCTGTTTTCCTCGATATTCAAAAAGCCTTCGATAGAGTGTGGCTAGAAGGACTTGTGTACAAATTAATCTGCTACAAGACTCCCCCTCCTCTCATTCAAATCATAGCATCCTTCTTGTTTAACAGGAAATTCACGGTCAGAGTCAATGCCTCACTCTCCAAACTTCGCTCCATTCAGGCAGGTGTGCCACAAGGGGCAAAACTGTCCCCCACACTTTACTCCATATACATCAACGATATTCCGCAACATATTAACACTAAACTCTGTATTTTCGCAGATGATACAGCTTTGCTGGCAAAAAACAGAAATACCAGATACATCACTCATGCACTAAACAAACATATACAAAGCCTTGAAGTCTGGTTCAACGAGTGGAAAATAGCCATAAACGCATCGAAAACCGAAGCTGTTTTCTTCACGAAGAGAAATAAAAAATCAAAATTCAACATTAAAATTAATAATACAATAGTCCCCTGGTCTCTGGAAGCAAAATACCTTGGCATTATTATGGATAAAAGTTTAACCTGGAAAGCACACATTAATTTTATTAAATCCAAATTCCGAGATAATTCGCGTAAGCTTTACCCCCTAATAGCTCGGAATTCAGAAATGTGTAGGGAAAATAAAGTGCTTATTTATACTGCTTTTCTCAGACCTGTTTTAACATATGCAAGCCCTGTTTGGGCATATGCTGGAAGAAGCAATCTTAATATCATTGACAGGTGCCAAAACATTATTCTCAGACAAATCACAAAAGCAAGATGGTTCATGAGGAACGATGATATCCGACACGCTCTAAATCTTCCATCATTAAGAGATTTTATTAAAAAAATCGCCACTAAATTCTTCAATGACCTGGAAAATATTGATAACCCAGCTATAGAAGAAATAGAAAATTACACAGCAAACCCTAACAGCAGGAGACCCAGATTTATTTTACTTTAGTCTTAACTTTAATTTTTTGTCTAATTTGCATTATCACTCCATTTTTGTTCGTCCCAAATCATATCAAAAATCAGATTTTTCTTAAAAAATTCCCATGGGCTTTCTCGCAATTTAAATTGGTTAATCCCTCAATCCTTCATACCCCATCCTCCAAGCACCCTCTCTAGAGGAATCTTGAGAGAACTCACCTCGCCTCAAGCCGCACCTACAACGTACCGTGAAACTGCTATCCGACACGCCCGCCTTCATTCAAGCAACCTCAATGGTCGAGCTGCCATCGTGCTCATTACTACTGAAAGATCATCCCGGAAAATTTCTCGCACTTCAGAACAAACCACGTAACTCTGGACTTTAAGTTTTGTCGATCGGGGATGGCGCCCTTCGGGCGCCGGGGCCCCTAACCATATTCCTTGTATCCTTGTAGTGCATTTGGTCTATAAATTAATCTTAATGATAGATCAGAAAGCTCTTGGAAATGTTTTCCACGAGATATGTAACAAAGGCTTAAGGAAGATTATTCATTTTATTGTTAAAAGTTTTATTATTATTACCGATTACTTGAGCTAACATTGCGCATTGGAGCGCTCGTTTTCGAACTGGGTGGCTTATGGAATTTAATAAAAGTACCATTCTGTTTTTCTCAACCATGCCTGTTACTATGCGTTTGTTCATAGTTCATGTCATTCTAGTGCCAGCCAAGACTACTACATCACCACCAACACTGGAGGTAGCTCGGCAACGGCCAGGAGCTCCATGACCCAATCATTGATGTTTTATCTTTTAAGATCATACTTCATAGGATCATTTCTGTAGTATGGTAAGAGGTTCACTCACCTAACATTGCAGAAAACCCAACCACGATGATGTGAGATGGGATATTTTCCCGAGCATTACAGTGGCTTTATGGTACTCGTCTGAGTGCCGTGCAGCCGTTGGTGATCGACTCTGCGGCCTGGAGATGGAAGAAAATCGATCTGAGTGGTTACTAATTATCACAAAGAGAAAAATTCCATTTAAGAACGGTGCCCTTAAATAGTGATACTGCAGCTGTCTTCGTTTCGAGTACACTTACCCTGTGCCAAGCTGAAGTTATCTCGTACTGCAATTTCTAAAGTGTCATCATTAGTTTAAAAAAAAATTAAGGAAAAAATATCTACCCTATATTCCACATAAAACACATTTTTATGCTTCATTTTTCTCCTATAATTTAAGGAGGTACAAAAAATGATTTACAGTCTTCCATTTTTTATATAAATGGAATCTCGGTTAAAATTATGTTACATAAATTATGCTACAATTAATGTGTACAGCATTAAAAAATGTATTCGATTTTACTATAATTTTTAATACATGTGATGCCGTTTCATAGTCAAAGGTTTTCATCAATTATAACTGTATTTATAATAGAATAAAAGATTTTGTTTTATTTTGTTCAATGAAGACCTGTGGAAGTGCATTTTGAAATTCTTGAATCAAGTGCGAATCACGTACGCGTGTACCACACCACAATTTGAAATATATTGTAAGACATACGGCGATAATAACACCCCCTGTTTATTTTTGTGCCCACCGAGCTCTTTGTTTCGGCAATAGAATTTCCAAAGTTTTCCATCTCTCCCTTACGCGTTTTTCGATAATAATTTAATTGAAGCTTCTTGACATGTGATCACACCTTTGCTACAACTATGGTTATATTTTATAAAAGTAAAGCTGACAAAAAAATTAATTTTAAAGGAAAAAAGAACACCACTTGCTTCTCCAGTTAGTAACTGGAAAAAATAAAGGATATTTCGTAGATTTTATAAATGAATTTATGGTGATCTGCATGATTTGCTAAAGCTATACCTTCTTTGAGCATCTCGAAGAGGAGTACAAAACGCCCTAGAGTTGCCTAGTGATAGTTTAAATTATTTCTTGAAAGCTATCATCGCAAGAACAAGCGACATCTGAAAAATATTCTCATTCCTTTAAATAATATAATGGCGCCAAATTCATAAGAAATCAACTATGGAAATTTCGGAACAAAAACCTTTATTGAAGCTATGAAAATTTATGGTCTTCGCATTTTATAAGTAATATTCGATAATGTATCTAATTTTAAAGGTGCAGGATCAATATCAAACCGTTTCAGGACACGAAGTTGAAAGTACCAACAAGACTTCAACGGATTCCTTAAGTTCAGAAGCAATGGAATGGAATGTTATCTATCCAGGCAGTCTTCTCTTCGGAACTTTGAAACAGGCAGTTTGTGAGTGTCATGTAAACACCATTTCCATTGCCTTGTTGTTAAGTGGGAAATAATTTTCGAAGAATTCGAAAGAATAGTTATTGAAATTGAGGGTACACTTATTTCACATCCGTTAAGTCATTTGCAGATAATATTGATGAAAAGCGAAGTTTAAATTCCATGTCACTGTAAAAACGGAAGCCCTCTCAGTGCAATTACTGAATCCGAATTTTAGATATTTCTGATAAAAGGATAAATCTGAGATAACATGCATTCAAGTATACACAAACTGTTTCGGAGCTTTGGAAAAAGACATGACTTTATCATTCAAAACAAAGAACAAAATGGCAATTTGAAAAAGATACTGCTGCTATAAGTTGTTTAGTGCCTGGATAGGTAAAGGACTAACATCTCGGCAAATGGGTAATGGCAAGATTTAGTAATTAATGCACAATAATGATAACAAGATAAGAGCAGTTAAATTGAAAATCACATAGCGGGTCTTCATGCGTCTAATTCCAAAGATTGGTTGTCGTTGATTTCTCCAAATAAGGATTACTATAAGAACTAAATTGTAATGTAATATAGTTGTACACTTGTTAAGAATACGTGTTCATTTTTTAATTCTTTTAGCTGTTTGTAAACTGAATATATTTTGAAATATAGTATCTTTCAATAGCGGGTGAAATGTTGAGTTATGCATGGCAAAGAGCACTGTAGCGCCATCTGTAAGAACTTTTTAAAAGAGAATCAGTCAAGTTGTGCGTCCCAACACATGCGGTTGCATAAAGTGGCTAATAAAAAGGCTGCAGATTTCAAAAGAATTGCATTTCTTCCAAAAACAGTCTCCTTAATCCGAAGAAACAAACTTATTCATGAAAAAATATATAAAAAATCATAATTACTATTATAATTTATAGAGAATTGTTGCTAGAAATTTCATATTAAAATTATATGAATTACTAATTACTAATATAGAAAACCCGATTTAAATCATAAACAACTGATCCAAAATCATAAAGTTGATTGCAGTGTTACATGCCATAACATTTCTGGATCAATTTCATTCAGATGAATTAGTTTTCATGGGAAAATGATGATAATTTTATTTTCTAAATCCAGCATTATTTAATAAGCGATTTCTTTGAAAGAATGATTTCGTGTGCAGAGATAGCAATCGCATTTCTATTTACGACATCCATAGTAGAAATAAATTATAATGCAGCACATATTCTTGTTACAAAGTGCTGATTAATATCCATTATCGACATCAATCAAATAGAAAACCGAATATATTTAACAAATAACAAACTGAGCATGTTCATGAAATTACATTTTAATCGTCAGGTGATTTTTAATTTTCCTATAAAATAAAATAGTTTTTGGATCGAAATGGATTCGAACATGGGTTAAGGAAATTACCCTCCGATATTTTAAAGTCGGATAGCAAAACAATGTTCATCGACCAAGATTCGCCGGAACCTTTGAATTGGATCCGCCACCTCCATTGCTGAATTATTGATAGACATGAAAACAAGTACATATCCTAGTAATAATGCGTCCTTATAATTTGTTTTCTTTCGAATCTATTTACATGCATCTCAAAAATTATTTCCCCCTGCAATTAAGCACGAAAACGTCTGGCCTTCATTTTTCCGTGCAAAAGGCAGAAAAAGTAGAAACGCTTTCAAATCATTCAAATGTACATGAAGGACTAAATTGCAGATATTTCTGCATGCCCATGCTACTCTTCAGAATCGTGCTAGTCTTTCGTCTTTTACTAAAGATAACCGTTCAGGGAATCACTTCATGAGGTTCAGCCATCTTTTGAAATCCCACTTTTTTCAGATATAAATTAAATAAAAGACACTCCAATGCAAATGGATCCGATCCCGTCAGAAAATGTGCTGCAGTTTTCGTAGGGAATTTCAAAGAAAGACTGCAGCGCCCTTGGTGTCGAAAGTAAAAACTAATCAATTGTGAAATCCATCGATTTTTTAAAAAAAATATATTAAGAAGCCTGTTATATCTGTAAAGGTTTTTCATCGGTAATGAACCATGCTTATTTTATTGCCTAGAAATTTGGTTTGATGTCATGTCGTCACAGAACAAGTATTTTAAAAGAAAATAATCGGTACACACATACACTAAAGCTTCTTCGTCAGAAAAAATTGCTCTTTTTTGTATATGCATTCCAAAATTTTATTTGAATGAATGGAAATTCCGTAGAACTTTTTAAATAAATTGTATGAAGATTATTGTAGTTTGGACATAAAAGTAATCTTAAACGACAACAATATATTGATGCTTCGAAATTCCTCTGGTTAACATCCTACGTAGCAAATCAGTGTACTGCAGCGTCATCTGTAAAGATTTTGAGCAAAGCAGTCGGTCAAGAGCTCTACCTAGTGCAGATCCGAAAGAAAATATTTAAAAAAAACTCAATTTACAAAGTTATATGTCCAAAACATTGCAAATGCGACGAAAACATTGGTTCTAGGAATCGCGAAGGAAGGTGTGGAATAATCAGAAGTTTAAAGTAAGTGCAACATTGTTAATTTTGAAGAAAAATAAATGAATCTTGTAAAAATTCAATAAGGAAAACATTACTATTAAATTCGGAAAAGACGGTATTGATGGATATTCATCGTCCATGAAATAAAATTAAAACTGACACAAAAATTTTAAAAAGAGGAAATAAGGACACCACTTGTTTCTCCAGTTAGTAACTGGAAAAAATAAAGGATATTTCGCAAATTTCACGAATGAATTCATGATGATCTGCATGATTTGCTAAAGCTATACCTTCTTTGAGCATCTCGAAGAGGAGTACAAAACGCCCTAGAGTCGCCTAGTGATAGTTTAAATTACTTCTTGAAAGCTATCGTCGCGAGAACAAGCGACAACTGATAAATATTCTCATTCCTTTAAATAACATAATGGGACCAAATTCATAAGAAATCGACAATGGAAATTTCGAACCAAAAACCTTAAAAGGGCTATGAAAAGTTCTTGTGTATGCAGTTTAACATTAATATCTGATAATGTATCTAATTTTAAAGGCGCAGGATAAATATCAAACCGTTTCAGGGCACGAATTTAAAAGTACCAACAAGACTTAAGCAAATTCCTCCACTTCAGAAGGAATGCAATGGAATTTTATCTATCCTGGCAGTCTTCTCTACGGAACTTTGAAACAGGCAGTTTATGAGTGTCATGTAAACACCATTTCCATTGACTTGTTGTTAAGTGTGAAATCATTTTCGAAGAATTCGAAAGAATAATTATTGAAATTGATGTTACACATATTTTACATCCGTTAAGTTATTTGCAGATAATATTGATGAAAAAAGAAGTTTAAATTCCATGTTACTGTAAAGCCGGAGGCCCTCTCAGTGCAATTCCTGAATCCGAATTTTAGATTTTTCTGATAAAAGGATAAATCTGGGATAACGTGCATTCAAGCATACACAAACAGTTTCGGAGCGTTGGAAAAAAATGACTTTATCATTCAAAACAAAGAACAAAATGGCAATTTGAGAAGGATACTGCTGCTATAAGATGTTTAGTGCCTGGAAAGGTAAAGAACTAACATCTTAGCAAAAGGATTATGGCAAGATTTAGAAGTTAATGCACAATAATGATAATAAGATAAGAGCAATTAAATTGAAAATCACAACGCGGGTCTTCCTGCGTCTAATTCCAAAGATTGGTTGTCGTTGATTTCTCCAAAGAAGGATTACTATAAGAAGTAAATTGTAATGTAATATAGTTGTACACTTGTTAAGAATACGTGTTCATTTTTTAATTCTTTTAGCTGTTTGTAAACTGAATATATTTTGAAATATAGTATCTTTCAATAGCGGTTGAAATGTTCAGTTATGCATGGCTAAGAGCACTGTAGCGCCATCTGTAAAAACTTTTTAAAAGAGAATCAGTCAAGATGTGCGTCCCAACACATGCGGTTGCATGAAGTGGCTAATAAAAGGGCTCCAGATTTCAAAAGAATGGCATTTGTTCCAAAAGCAGTCCACTTAATCCGAAGAAACAAACTTATTCATGAAAAAATATATAAATAATCATAATTACTATTATAATTTATAGAGAATTGTTGCTATAAATTTCATATTAAAATTTTATGAAGACTAAATATTAATATAGAAAATCCGATTTAGATCATAAACAACTAATCCAAAATCATAAAGTGGATAACAGTTTTAAATGCCATAACATTTCTGAATCAATTTCATTCAGTTGAATTAGTTTTCTTGGGGAAATGATAATAATTTTATTTTTAAAATCCAACGACATTTAATAGGTGATTTCTTTGAAAGAATGATTTCGTGTGCAGAGATTGCAATCGCATTTCTATTTACAAACTCCATAATAGAAATATATTATATTATTGCACATATTCTTGTTACAAAGTGCTGATTAATATCCACTTTCGACAACTTATTTTACCTTGTTATTTATTTGTAACTTTTATTTTTCTTTATTCATTGCAAAACTCCAAATAAGACATTTCCTCCGCAATTCGTTTACATAATATTGCATACCACTTTTAAAATATAGAAATTTTGCATCAGAAGTTTCACCAAGCCGTTTCGTCATAAGCAATAATCTAAAGTATTGATAAAAGGGTCATCACCGAACCTCAATGATGAGAATTTTCTTCCTAAGCGTGAAAGTGGCTTCATGGTCCTCGTTTGAGTGTCGTGCAGTCGTTGATGATCGCACTCTTCGGCCGTCGGTCGGGAAATGGAAGAATATCGCTCTGAGTGGTTCCTAATTATCACAAAGAGAAGGAATTCCATTTCAGAACGGTGCCCTTAAATTGTGACACTGCAGTTTTCTTCGTTTCGAGTACGCACACCTTTTGTTCAGTTCCAGTTATATCGTACTGTAATTACTAGTTCACCATTACTTTTCTTTAAAAATAATTCAGGGAAAAATATCTACCCTATATTCCACATAAAACACATTTTTATGCTTGATTACTCTCCTTTAATTTAAGGAGGTACAAAAAATGTTTTATGGACTTCCAGGTTTTATACAAATAAAATCTCGGTTAAAATTATCTTAGATAAATTATGCTACAATTAATGTGTACAACATTAAAAAATGTATTCGACTTTAAAATAATTTTTAATATATGTTGATGCCGTTTCATAGTCAAAGTTTTTCATCCTTATAACTGTATTTATGATAGAGTAAAATGTTTTGTTTTTTGTTCAATGAAGAACCGTAGAAGTGCAACTTGAAATTCTTGAGTCAAGTTAGTAATATTGTTTCCAAAGTTTTCCAACTGCCTTACGCAACTTTCGCCAGTAATTAAATTGCAGCTTCTTCACATGTCACAACGCCTTTGCTACAACTATGATTTTATTTTAGTGATGTAACTGGAAAATAAAAAAAAAACTGTTTTTGTGTTTTTGATTAGGATTGCTTTTGTCATGAGCAGTATGCACATTTTCGCCTTTGAAATAATCGAAATGTCTGTAAACACAGCTAATGACCACCGCCTGATCTTTCTTTTACCAAAATACTTTGAATACTTTTGTAAAATTGTAATCAAGGCTATTTGAGATCCAAAAATTCTAGACCATATTCTGTTGGTGTTTAAGCAAATGTTGTCGGAATAAATAGGTTTCTCTGAACCAAACCTGTCGTTCATCGATTCTAGAATTAATATATATTTGCAATATATCCATCGATACAAAGCGAATAATTGGGAATTTATCGGTATCTCTCCCATAGCAATGCGTTTAGCAATTATCAAATTTCAAATTTCTTAAAATATGAAAGAACTATTTGCTCCTTGTTCCTTCCTCTTTCGTTCCACAAGCTTTCTGTGCATACATTGAGGGATTTGAATACCCCAGGGAGCAAAAGAAAACCTTTATAGGCAATGTATTCATTACTATAAATATCTTTCTACTAATCTTCAAGCCTTCGTTTCTCTCCTACAGTTGTGAAAATGATATTTGTTGTGATATGTGACCCAAAACCGGCAGTTCCGCCACCCCTCCATTGCTGAATTATTGGTAGACATTAAAACAAGTACATATCCTAGTAATAATGCGTCCTTGTAATTTGTTTTCTTTCGAATCTATTTACATGCATCGCGGAAAATATTTTTCTCTGCAATTGTGCACGAAAACGTTTGACAACATTTTTCCGTGCCAGGGGCAGAAAAAGTAGAAGGCTTTAAAATCATTCAAATGTACATGAAGGACTAGATTGCAGATGTTTCTGCATGCCCATGCTGCTCTTCAGAATCGTGCTAGTCTTTTGCCTTTACCCAAAGATGACCGTGCAGAGATCCACTTAATGAGGTTCAATCATCTTTTGAAATCTCGCTTTGTTGGGAATTAAATTAAATAAAAGAATCTCCAATGCAGACGGATTCGATCCCTTAAGAAAAGGTGCTGCAGTTTTCGTAGGGTATTTCACAGAAAAACTGCAGCGCTCTCGGTGTCGAAAGAAAAAACTAACCAATTGTGAAATCCATCGATTTTTAAAAAAAAATATATTAAGAAGCCTGTTATATCTGTAAAGGTTTTTCATCGGTAATGAACCATGCTTATTTTATTGCCTAGAAATTTGGTTTGATGTCATGTCGTCACAGAACAAGTATTTTAAAAGAAAATAATCGGTACACACATACACTAAAGCTTCTTCGTCAGAAAAAAATTGCTCTTTTTTGTATATGCATTCCAAAATTTTCTTTGAATAAATGGAAATTCCGTAGAACTTTTTAAATAAATTGCATGAAGATTACTGCAGTTTGGACATAAAAGTAATCTTAAAAGACAACAATATATTCAAGCACCGAAATTCCCCTTGTTAACCTCCTACGTAGCAAACCAGTGTACTGCAGCGTCATCTGTAAAGATTTTGAGTGAAGCAAGTCAAGAGCTCTACCGAGTACGCATCCTAAAGAAAATATTAAAATAACTCAATTTGCAAAGACATTTGTCCAAAACAGAGTAAATGCGAAGGCACATTTTCCCTAAGAATCGAGAAATAATCAGAAGTTTAAAGTAAGTGCAACGTAGCTAATTATAAAAAAATGAACGTTGTAAAAATTCAATAAGGAAAACCTTACTATTTAATTCGGAAAAGACGGTATTAATGGATATTCATCGTCCATGAAATAAAAGTAAACTGATACAAATATTTTTTTTTTTTAAAAAAAAGGGAAAAAAGAACACCACTTGTTTCTCCAGTTAGTAACTGGCCAAAATAAAGGAGATTTTGCAAATTTCTTAAACGAATTTATGAGGATCTGCATGATTTTCTAAAGCTATACCTTCATTGAGCATCTCGAAGAGGAGTACAAAACGCCCTAGAGTCGGCTAGTGATAGTTTAAATTATTTCTTGAAAGCTATCGTCGCACGAACAAGTGACAACTAATAAATATTCTCATTCTTTTAAATAACATAATGGGGCCAAATTCATAAGAAATCAAAAATGGAAATTTCGGAACAAAAACCTTAATCGGGCTATGAAAAGTTCTTGTGTATGCAGTTTAACATTAATATCTGATAATGTATCTAATTTTAAAGGCGCAGGATAAATATCAAATCGTTTCAGGACACGAATTTGAAAGTACAAACAAGACTTCAGCGAATTCCTCAACTTCAGAAGGATTGCAATGGAATATTATCTATCCTGGCAGTCTTCTCTTCGGAACTTTGAAACAGGCAGTTTGTGAGTGTCATGTAAACACCATTTCCATTGACTTGTTGTTAAGTGTGAAATCATTTTCGAAGAATTCGAAAGAATAGTTATTGAAATTGATGGTACGCTTATTTTACATCCGTTAAGTCATTTGCAGATAATATTGATGAAAAAAGAAGTTTAAATTCCATGTTGCTGTAAAACCGGAGGCCCTTTCAGTGCATTTCCTGAATCCGAATTTTAGATTTTTCTGATAAAAGGATAAATCTGGGATAACGTGCATTCAAGCATACACAAACAGTTTCGGGGCGTTGGAAAAAATGACTTTATCATTCAAAACAAAGAACAAAATGGCAATTTGAGAAGGATACTGCTGCTATAAGATGTTTAGTGCCTGGAAAGGTAAAGAACTAACATCTTAGCAAAAGGATTATGGCAAGATTTAGAAGTTAATGCACAATAATGATAATAAGATAAGAGCAATTAAATTGAAAATCACATCGCGGGTCTTCCTGCGTCTAATTCCAAAGATTGGTTGGTTGTCGTTGATTTCTCCAAAGAAGGATTACTATAAGAAGTAAATTGTAATGTAATATTGTTGTACACTTGTTAAGAATACGTGTTCATTTTTTAATTCTTTTAGCTGTTTATAAACTGAATATATTTTGAAATATAGTATCTTTGAATAGCGGGTGAAATGTTCAGTTATGCATGGCAAAGAGCACTGTAGCGCCATCTGTAAAAACTTTTTAAAAGAGAATCAGTCAAGATGTGCGTCCCAACACATGCGGTGGCATGAAGTGGCTAATAAAAAGGCTCCAGATTTCAAAAGAATGGCATTTCTTCCAAAAACATTCCACTTAATCCGAAGAAACAAACTTATTCATGAAAAAATATATAAATAATCATAATTACTATTATAATTTATAGAGAATTGTTGCTAGAAATTTCATATTAAAATTTTATGAAGACTAAATATTAATATAAAAAATCCGATTTAGATCATAAACAACTAATCCAAAATCATAAAGTTGATAGCAGTGTTAAATACCACAACATTTCTGAATCAATTTCATTGAGTTGAATTAGTTTTCTTGAGACATTGTATAATTTTATTTTCTAAATCTGACTTTATTTAATAAATGATTTCTTTGAAAGAATGATTTCGTGTGCAGAGATTGCAATCGAATTTTACCTTCTTTTTTATTTGTAACTTTTATTTTCCTTCATTCATTGCAAAACTCAATATAAGACATTTTCTTCGCAATTCGTTTGCGTAATATTGTCTACCACTTTTAAAATATAAAAATTTTGCATCAGTAGTTTCACCAGGTTGTCTCCATTGGGGACAATTCTCTTAAAAGGTCACTCAGCTGACCTGGAAGTATGTCGTACCACGGTGATGAGATTATTCTTCCTTAGCGCGAAAGTGGCTTAAAGGTATCGGACCTGAGTACCGTTCAGCCGTTGATGATCGCACTCTATCGCCGGGAGATGGAAGAATCTTGATCTGAGTGGTTACTAAATATCACAAAAAGAAGGAATTCCATTTCAGAACGGTGTTCTTAAGAAGGGACATGGCAGCTGTCTTCGTTCCGAGTACGCTCACCTTGTGTTCAATTCCAGTTATCTCGTACTGCAATTACTAATGTCAACATTACTTTTCTTTAAAAAAAATTAAGGGGAGAATATCTACCCTATATTCCAAATAAAACACATTTTTATCCTTGATTATTCTCCTTTAGTTTAAGGAGGTACAAAAAATGTTTTATGGACTTCCAGGTTTTATACAAATAAAATCTCGGTTAAAATTATCTTAGATAAATTATGCTACAATTAATGTGTACAACATTAAAAAATGTATTCGACTTTAAAATAATTTTTAATATATGTTGATGCCATTTCATAGTCAAAGCGTTTCATCCTTATAACTGTATTTATAATAGAGTAAAATGTTTTTTTTTTTTTTCCAATGGCAAACTGTAGAAGGGAAATTTGTAATTATTGAGTCAAGTGCGAATTACGTACGCGTGTACCACACTTCAATTCGAAATATATTGTAAGACATACGGAAATAAGAACATCCCCTATTTTTTTTCTTGCCCACTGAGCTCTTTGTTTCGGCAATAGAATTTTTAAAGTTTTCCAACTGCCCAATTTGTGTTTTTCGCCAATAATTTAATTGCAGCTTCTTCACATGTTGTGACACCTTTGCTACAACTATGGTTTTATTTTAAAGATGTAACTGGAAACTAAAAAAAAAAAAAAAACTATTTTTGTGTTTTTGATTATAACTTTTTTTTGTCAAGAACAGTATGCACCTTTTCACAGTTGAAATAATCGAAATGTCTGTAAACACAGCTTCTGACCACCTCCTGATCTTTCTTTTTCCAATATACCTTGAATACTTTTGTAAAATCGCTAGTAGGTACTAGGATTAAAATATATTTAAGTATATATCCAAGCTTCAAACAATCAAAAGTTTATTTTCACAAACACATAAACGATTAATCATGTAGCTAAACAGCTATGATTTTATATAATTTACTCTTCTTGGTAAGCTCCTACTTTGTTTTGTAAATACACCCAGCTATGCATTTTATCACTCACGACCAGCAAGGCAAACACACAAGACTAAAACGCAAGCCGATCAACCTTCAAAATCGCAACGACATCACTTAAAAGCAAAGGGCTCTACAGCGCCATCTACACAGTCTCTTGTGTCACAAAAGCAAGAGTGATATTAATATAGTCAAAAGCAATTTCTGGTAAAATGGGAAATGCAATGATAAAAGAAAAGGAAAGCTCATTTCTAAATGGCCATCAGCAACAGACTGTCTCCGAGGAGCCAGTTGATTCTCATATTTACATTCAGAAAGGTGGCAACACTTCTAAACGTCATGTTAAAATTTCATATCCTAAAAGTTGGTTCGAATTCTCAATCTTAATCAAGATTTAGATATTCATTCTAATTCAAGATTTCTCCTCATATTAACAAGAATTACCCACATTTCGTTTTAATCCAATAGTTTCATCATCTACCATGTCAATGAGCCTCTCTTTTATATCTGGAAGGGGAAAAAAACTATTCAGTTCTCTACCGGGAGGACTTAACTGTAAACACAATTTTAAAATTTGAATCGTTTTTTCATTTACAATGTGTTTTTTATCATGTCAGAACGTGATGTTGTTTTTGGAATGAGGTTTTTGACGTAAACAAAAATCCGTTGGTGAAAAATAAAACTTTTATTATCTGCACGAGCATCTTAAAATAAGCTTTTAATAAATCGTTGTAATCGCATTTATAAAAGTTCCGATTAAAAAAGGAATAAATAATAAGTACAGCAAATAAAACCAAGAAAAATATCATTTTGAGAACGTGATTATAGGAAATGAAATGAATAGGAAATGTGATATTTTTTTAACAATAAATGCGAGACAAAGTTTTTTTTGGATCGTTTGCAATACTAAAATTAATAATTCAATAAAACAATGAAAATGAATAAAAAATATAATTAAACTTGCACGAGCATGTGGTGCTTGATCGTTCAAGAAATTATATTCCGACATAATGCATTGAAATATGCAAAGCAGATTTCCTTTTAATCTTTTTTTTTTCTTTTCATAATAATGAATAAAAATACTATTTTCTGTTTATTTTTTGCAGTATTTGAGTTTTTAGTGTCTATTCTATGCCATCTTATAGTTTATTGTCTTTTCTGTCCTATGTTTTTAGTAAATGGTGCGGTAAACGCATTTATAACTGATAACTAATTAGAAAAATATATTTGGCAAGTATTATATCCATTCAATTCGAAATACCTCAAAACAGTAAAATAAACTGGACGGAATGCTTAATGAAATTTTTGGACGTTTGATGGTCTACAATAAGCAAAACCTTCTTCTGCATACTAGACTAAATGTTCACGTGCCACTGAAGCGATAAATCACCTCAAACACTCTCCATTGCTATAATTTTGAACCAACCAAAGAGAAAAAATCAAAATAAAATAAGACTTTTTAACTGACTACTAAATTGATAAAATACTTCGATATTAGGTAAACCAACTAGAACTCAGGATTTAGCGGTCCAGACAGATCACCTCTACCCCTACACCCACCTCGAAGAACCTGGAATTTTCTCTCCTCACCGATTTCACCATTCGCACTCTCTGCTTCAGAGGGGGTAGAACCACCACGAGACCCAGAAGTTCATGCCATTCATTAAGAGCCATGGTCAAGTACCTCATTTTCACTACGACAGGAGTTAGCTTCTTAAGAAGCGGGCACTCCTAACTGCAAGTCATTGCAAGGATTCAATGGTGTTTTCACCATAGAGACAAACAGAAATGTTATTAGTTCTTTTTCTAATAATATTACCAAATCTTGTTTCTAAAGTAGACAATTTTCAATCATAGTAGAATTGGTGTCATGGAATGTCAGTTCAGACCCTTTCGTGGAAGAAGATTCATATTTGCAATTTTATTGTCCTACTCGAACACCCAAAAGAAATCCAAGACATATTTAGTTTTAACGCTCTGGTCAATCAAGGCAATGAAGAAGGTTAAACCAAATTTAGTTTTTACTGAGGATAAGTGCATCATCCAAATAGTAAAGGACAGTATCCAAATCTTATTGCTTCGAAAAATACATTTTCTTGCAACATTATGTTTTTTTCTTTGCGTTCATTGTAATTTTTCAAATCCATTTCTGAATCTGGCAACATTGAATTTTGTCCTGGCGATTTTTGTTACTGATTTATTTTTTGAAGAATTTGTCTTCTCATCCCTTGAACAATGTTCATATTCATTTGTGTCACTGTGTGCATGTGTATTGATTTTTTTTGTGATATTCTTGACCCTTGCTTCTGTTTAACTCGGCAAAAGCTAAAAACCGCTTTTCTGGAGTGTACGCCGTAGAACACACCTTTATTCCTTCCTTGTACTGATTTCATACCTTCAGAAGTTGCTGCACCCCCTCTTTCCGTAGTAAAACGGACACGAGATTATCATCATCACTGATTTCATCTTGATCCTTATCTTTAACTGACACATCAAGTAGGGTAAGTTATTTTAAGCCCATTTTTCGTTTTCAGCACAATTTAATGAATACACACTTTCAATAATTACATTTTATAAATCTATGCACACTTTTTTTGTTTGGGTATTTATATTAATATATCATTGATGTTTATCTTTGTTATTAGATTAATATTGAATATTTAGTTTGAAGTACTGTAACATTATCAATGGCAGCATTTTAAATCGCATTTGTTGAACATGTATGGATAGTGTTTTGAGGAAGTCTGCTTTCCAATTAAAAATAATTTAGAACGTAGAATGTGTCATAGAAGGCAAATAAGTCAACCAACTTTTTTATCTAAAATATTTATACATTTTATTAAGTCTGCAAATACTAACAAATCTTCAAGAAAGGATAAGCAAAATCCAGCTTTTAGCTTTTCAGTGAAGACAATATTCTTGAATTTGTTTCAAACTAATCACCTATAGAGACCCGTTATTTCTCAGCGATTATTGCGTTGAAAAATGTCAAAAAATTCGTTGATGTTATGTATTAACCCTCTGACTGCTTAATTTTTTTAAATCGCTATTTAGATGCGATATTTGCAAATAGGTTCAAATATTTTTCGAGCAAAGAGAAATTATACTATAAACTACACCATAATAATATGATGTAATAAAAATTTGTAATCATAAAAATAAACACTCTAAACTGCGAAAAATGGGGGATGTAATAGTAAATGGACTGATTGGTAACCGGCGGAAACTGCAGATAAACCGCTGAAGAGTTAATCTTTATAATTCCTATTAATTATGCTTTTTTCCCTTTTCAAATTTAAAATTTTGATAGGCGTTTAGTTTATATAATTTTATTATTATTCCTCATGTTACATACTGTGTAAGGATCATAAAGTAATTCAAATAAGTTGTCATTTTCTTAAGTCCAATACTCTATCTATCATTTCTTTTAAAATTTGAGCTTTAATCAGAAACATTCTACTTTTTGACTCGAGTTTACTTCAGATATAAGGATTCAGTAATACGATTCATTCATATGTGCGCAAAAACAAGCTCCAATCGTAGTACATCATTGCATGATAATGCTTTCTTGAATGGATTCATATATCTTTATTTTGTCTTTAAAATTTATTCTTAGATAAATCCCGGGTTAAAATGAAGATTAGTGTGCCCCCCGAGTTTGTCGCCAATTTGGCAACCCAACGGAATGCTCTTCTAGTAGCCCTAATTCCGTTTTATTTACTACTTTTAACAATGGTTGAGTTGAGCATAATCTAAGATTATTTTATGAAAAATGTTAAAAATATTGATTAAAGATTTTAATAGTTATAAGGGTTAGTGTAAAGTTATATATAGTTAAAAGGGGGTATTTTGCAACTAATAAGACCCTGCAATTTTATTTTTAATGTGAATATGAATAGAAAATCTACTCTTTTGTAATCTTTATTTGTCAATATGCAATTTAGAAAATCGTCTGCATTCTTACTTCAAAAGTAAGATGCAATGGAATTCTTCACAGTTCTGGTAATTTTTTTTTTGTGCTCTAACAGTAGGTTTCCGTGAGAATTTGTTATGCCGGTAATTGGGCAAGAATGGATGTCGGATAAATGGAATGGAAGACGGTATTTAGAACCTGCAGAATGGATGAAAACTGAGTGGAATATATATATATATATATATATATATATATATATATATATATATAACGAGTTGAAGGATTTAAGAGATGCTTGTTTGAGATTTTGTATGGAGAAGGGTTTGTTTGTCTCTTTCTACGTTCTTTCTCGCCCATTGATTATGTACTGTTCCTGTTATCCCCACAGTCCTTATGTTAAATGTGCTAGTGAAGCTACTAGGTTCTCACTGTCGCTGCAAGCAAAGCCGTAGTAGGTTTTTTTAAGTTAAAAAATTCTGCCCGGTTCCTTATACAGATGTCGAGGGCATCGATTTCTCTAACTTTTGCTCTGTATCCAAGGGAAAAAAATACTTATCAGTAAAAAATCATAATTATAGTGTAGAAAATTGTAACCGTTTTGATTCCACAGAAGTGGTCTACTTCGTCGACCATCTTTATTGGCGACTTGGCATTCTTGGCACAGCAAGGGGTACACTAAACACCACTTTTACCAAATCCAGTGACAAGTGCACATGCAGAATGTATTGAACCTTTTGCACTCGGAAAAGAAATTCGATGCATAATTACTCATCATGTCTTGGAAATTTAGGACCCGAATCCAGGTGCACCGTCAAAACAATCACCACGGTCTTCAGTGCTCAGAAAAATATATTTGCATAATTGTTTGAATTTCTTTGAATTAATCTACATCTTTTTACCATTCTCTAGGCGTTTTTGTATTTACTTTGTTTATTCGCTTTTAACTTCATTTTTTGTGCCTATGCCATTATATTTGAAATTTATTTTACAATTAATTGTGAAATGAACAACTGTAAGCCTTGTGGTATATTTGTTGGCATACTAGGAGGTTTATACGCCGAGATCCTCCCCCCCCCCAAAAAAAAAACTGAGCAGGTCTGAAATTCTACTTTTGCAAAAGATTAAAAAAAAAAAATAGTACTCACAATAAAGCATGCAGTAAAGCCTTATTCAAGCTGACACATGAATTCAACACATTTTTGGGCTACAAATGGGGTTCTGTTGCAGGATTTTTCTTGCCCAAATTCTGAAGTTATCTTTCGTAAGATATTGAATAGCCTTTGAGGAGCTTCTTCGATTTTCAACAAATCTCATTTCGCAAATAATTATCAGATAAGATCCCGAGCATCGATTATAAAATTTTTAACACTCCATGAATTGTGCTATAAATTGACGTATTAAATAAGCTTTTTTCCCGCCATTTCTCGTGATTATTTATCTGAATCGTTGCTCAATATTTAACCTATTAATACGGTAATTAACTCGTTAAATTGCTTTACATTGAAATATTTCGTCAAACCCACTAAACAGGTTAAAGTTTCACTTTGCGAAACCACAGCAGACTCACGATTTCTAATAAGTGCAGAACAACGGGGTTTTTTCAAAGGACAGCAATCTTGCTGGAATGATTGGATTTCATGCTTTTTCAGTTTCTTCTGTTTTGAGCTTCAATTCAAGCTTCGATTTCTTCTATATTGTAAACCTTCTTAGAGCTTGAAATGATGATTCTTTTCTGAGCAAAGACAGTTGAGAAAAACGAGTTCATTAATTGCACTATATCCACTTAAAGAAACATCACAATAAAATTTTATTTGGGCCCAAATAAAAAGAAAACACAATTGAAAGTGCAACATTAATTGTATATTCTCCATTCATTAAGTTTTTAATTTGCATATTTTATTTTCATTTTATTAATTTTTTTATTTATTTTGCTTCTGCAGTGCTATACTCTCTGTAAAAATTTTCATTACTTTTTATCCTTGTAAAAATTTCCTCAATATGAAAAAAGTTTTGTTTCAAGTATTTCAATTCCTTCGAATCTTATAAATCATTTGTTGTGAACCTAATGCATTAGAAAGTCCAAAAAACTGTCATAGGTGTATAAAAGCATTATAAAATTCAGATCTATAAAGGCAAATGTGCATTAAAAGAAAAACGTAGAAAAAAATACCCTATATGAGAAAACAAGACAAATAAATATAATCCAACTATATCCAAATTATTTTCTTTATGAAAAAAATAAATAATAAATATTAGAATGAAATCTACTATGCATATTTCAATGTATTATGCCAGAACATCATTTCTTGAACAGCCAAGCACCACGTGCTCGTGCAAGTTAAATTGTATTTTTATTCATTTTAACTGTTTCATTGAATGAGTCACTTTAGTACTGCAAACGATGTAAAAAAAACTTTGTCTCGCATTTATTGTTTTAAAAAAATAACATTTTTTATATATTTCCTTTCATATAATCACGTGCTCAAAATGGCATTTTTCTAGGTTTTGTTTGCTGTAGTAATTAACTTATTTTTTGAAATCAGAGCTTTTGTAAATGCGGTGGCAACGCATTATTAAAAACTGATTTTTTTTAGATGTTCGTGCAGTTAGCAAATTTTTTATTTTCCCCCTACGGTGAAAAAGTTTATTTTTCGCCTACGGATTTTTTTGACGGCAGAAAAGCTCATTCCCAAAACAATATGCAATGACATGTTAATAAAGAATTTTCTTTAGAAAAGTTAAATTATTTCAGAATTCTAATTAAAAATAAATGACAGGAAAAATACGGTGACAAAGAAAATGGGATAAGAGTTTTAATAACCGGAAAGAAAACCGAAGAAAAAAAAAGTTTAATATTTTTCTGCGTGAAGAACTAAACGAGACCAGAGAATCTTTAAACAGCACTTTGGAGACTCCAAATACCACCCGGATGTCTCTTAAATCACATCTAATACAAATAAAGGACAATGTAAGATCGTTTCTGTGTCATAATGCTCAACTAACTTCTTTGATGGGCGATAAGTTCCGTCTCAGAATACACAGAAGGTACAACAAGGTGCTATCTTGGAGTAAATAACATCGCGAGACAGCAGCGCCATCTCTATTTAAGGATATAAAATAAATATAAAAGCCGAGAAAGAGCCTTAACGCCAGCCAGATTAATGGTGACAAATGAAGGCTCTTCCGGTTGTGCAGTTAAAAGGAAACTAAAAAGGAATATAAATTTACCGCTTTCAATATTTTATGAGAGGATTCTAATTATCCTTTATTTGTATATTTATTTTGTATTTTATATATATTGCGGAATTAATAAGTAAATATATTTTACGTTAAATATTTAACCAGATTATATAAAATCTCAAGACGTTTTGCTTATCAGTAGTAAGATAAATTACACTAGATGAATATGTTGTGAGTCCACGAAGATTAATTATATCATGGTTAGTAAAAGCAAGTTTTTGATTTTTTTTGATATTTCACTATTACATTTAAAATTATTTTGGCTATTATTTTTGAAGTATTATATTTGATATTTCATATAATGTTCTGCTGGAAAAATCCTTTGGAATTTAAAAAGAAATTCGTCTTATTGTAGGAACTTGCGCAAATCCTAGAAAATCAGATTGTAGGCACTGATTTAACAGTACTCAATTGAATGGGTTTTTTTATAATCATAAAAATATTTTCTTTTTTTTATCATGTCGGAAAATTATGTTGTTTTGGGGATGAGGTTTTTTGGCTTCAACAAAAATCCAAAGGCGAAAAATAAAAATTTTATTATCTGCACGAGCATCTCAAAAAATCTGCTTTTAATAACGCTTTATTATTGCATTTACAAAAGCTCTGATTTTAAAAAAAGTTACTGATTGTTTGAAAACCCCCCTATAAAAACGTCATTTTGAGCACGTGATTATATGAAATGAAATAAATAGGAAATGTGATATTTTTTAAAACCATAAAGGTGAGAAAAAGGTTTTTGGATCGTTTGCAATACTGAAGTGACTCATTCAATGAAACAATTAAAATGAATATAAAAGTTTAAAATGAAATCTGCTATGCATATTTCAATGTATCAAGTCAGAATATCATTTCTTAAACGGCCAAGTACCACGAGCTCGTGCAAGTTAAATTGTATTTTTATTCATTTTGATTGTTTCATTGTCACTTTAGTATTGCAAAAAACATTATCTCCGCTTATTGTTTAAAAAATATCACCTTTCATATTTCTTCCATTTCATATAATCACGTGCTGAAAATGACATTTTTCTAGGTTTTTATTTTCTGTAGTCATGAACTTTTTAAAAAAAATCAGAGCTTTTGTAAATGCAATGGCAACATGTTATTAAAAGTTGATTTTTTTTTTTTGAGAAGTTTGTGCAGGTAACAAAATTTTTAATTTTCGCCTTTTGAATTTTTGTTGACGTTAAACGCATCATCCCAAAAACAACGTGTTCTTAAAATATATAAAATATAATTTTTGCACGAGCACGTTTTGCTTGGCCGTTCAAGAAATTGTATTCTTACTTGATACATTGAAATATGCATAGCAGATTTCAGTTGAATCTTTTTTATAATATTAGATTTGATAAAAAAATTCATTTCAAATTCAATAATTTGGCACTACGACAAAAAGAAGGCTACCAAGTTCGTATATTTCGCTTCATCTATTTATAGAAACTTTTGTGATTGCATTTTTTTAGCATTCTGCATGTGAGATTCTAGATCATATTTAAAAGCATTTAATGTCATAATTTCAGTGTTAAGAAAGAGTTTCAGCTTTACTTCTCAAATCTAATTCAACTAAATCCAATGGGAAGTCTCCCTGTTTTGTTTCAAATGGAAAAGTGAATTATTTCTATGGCATCTTATTATTATTTACAAATAGTTAATAAATTAATTATAACGTCATCGGTGTGAAAGCTCAAATCATAAAGCTTACCTAAATTTTTGATGGACGGATCAAGATTTCTAATTATTTATATGTTTTATGATGTATAAACATAAAAAAAATCGGATCACAGGAATTAGAAATGTTTAACATAATTTTTATTTTTTATTATGAGTTAAAAACTGACTGCGTTTAAATTGATGAGGTAAAAAACTATATTTTAGGACTTATTTCTCTTAGTTTTTTTAAACTTTACTTTTTAATATTATTAGTATCTTTTACTTATTTAGCTGCCGGCATCCTGGCACAGAGGTAGCGCGTCTTTCTCTTGATTTGGACTTCCCGGCCTCGTGTCCTAGTCAGTGCAGGGTTGTTCTTCTGTGTGCCATTTGTGAGGTACCCCCACTCCCTGTAAAAAGGGGCTGTGCAAGCGAATGTGATGGGTGTGCACCTAAAGCATGCTCTTGGCCCTAATTAGCGATATTTGAAACAAGAGACGCCCCCTCGGAATAAAAATTGCTGACTGCATACTGCATCAGCGAATGTGTCCATGACAAGTGCCATCAGTAACAACGACAATTTGTTAAGCTAGGAAAAAAATACCAATATATATTTCATAACTATTTTATATTGTCATTTTTTAATTAATTTATAGACAACTGAAATGTTAAGTCTAATATCAGCAATAATTAAAATTTAGCAGGCTAATTATTACTGTTTTACCCCAATTTGCTTGAAGAATATTCCTAAACAGAAACAATTTGCAGAACTTAAAAACCTAATTAGTTAAACTTTTTAATGACTTAAGTTTTATTGACGTATAATTTTTCTCCATTTCAATACGATATTAATTTTTTTTTATGAAACATGTTTTACAGTACATTTTAATTAAATGCAAGATTTTTACTGAAGTGTGGCTTAACGTGATGTATATTTTTTTACGTACGTTAACGCTAATATATAGTTAAGAATGCATTGGCAAATAAAATGAGGATAGACGAAACAAGCTCTAAGCTTTAGTATGTTATAATGCTTGAACTTTGACTAGAAGCTCAGAACTTTTTTTTTGTGAGGATGCTATTATGTAACTACATGTAAATCTTAAGAATAAAATAAAATTTCATTTTAGATACGAATCAATAAAATAAGATTCGAATCAAGTCTAAAATGTTACGGCTACTACGATAATTTTGACTAGATTCGAAGATTTTTCTTCTTCCTGTATTGTTTCAAGAGAGAAATTGTGAATTTATTTTTGATAATCTTTTCCTCTTCTTTGACAGTTAATTCAGCTTTAATATTGTTCGAATGCTTTTGAATGTATCAACACGTAAATGAAAGTTACATGTCGTCAATCAATATATAACATAGATCCGATAGATAAAAGATAATTAGATTGTGCCGCCATCTATTAGAGGAAATAAAAACTTTGCCCACATTTTCTGAATATTATCATTCTCATCATTAAATTATAATAAAAAAATTTAAAACTGTTTAAATGCAAGAATATTCAAATGATAAACAAAATAAGTTAAGAAGTTTGAGAATACCCTAATTAAATACGATGAATAAATATCAAATGAATATGTATTATGTACACATTAATTAAAAAGAATAAATAGGCAGATGTTGAATTGACGAATAACATATTATGATAAAAATAATAAATAATCTCCAAAATATATTATTTGTATTGCAAAAAAATTGTTTATAGGTGAAAAGGCTTCCTTTCCTATTTACTTATAGGACGAAAAGAAAAAGAACTATAATAATCATCAAAAAATGTCAACCTTGAAATTTAGTAAATGGGCACATGCTTTAGCTGTTTCTAAATCCGGAAAAGAAAAAAAAAGAAAGATTAAAATGAAACCTGCTATACATATTTCAATGTATCATGTCAGAACATCCTTTCTTGAACGGCCAAGCATCACGCGATCGTGCAAGTTAAATTATATTTTTATTCATTTTAATTGTTTCCTTGAATGAGTCACTTTAGTATTGCAAACGATCCAAAAAACTTTGTCTCGCCTTTATTGTTTAAAAAAGTATCCCATTTCCTATTTATTTCATTTCACATAATCATGTGCTCAAAATGACATTTTTCTGGGTTTTATTTGGGGGTAATAATTAACTTATTTTTTTTATCAGAGCTTTTGTAAATGGGATAGCATCACGTTATTAAAGGCTGATTTTTTTGAGATGCTCGTGCAGATAGTAAAATTTTTATTTTTCGCCTACGGATTTTTGCTGCTGCCACAAACCTCATTTCCAAATCAACATAATGTTCTGACATGATAAAACAAACAAACCCCTGTTTGTTGAAATATGCTCGTTGGAGCATAACTCAATGACACAAGGAGCTAGCCAAATGAAATTTGGTATGTAGTCTTTACTTTGCAGTTGTAAACAAATTTCTATAAAACTATGGCTCAAATCTATCAAAAGGGAAAAATCTAGAAATTTTAAGAGAAATGTGCATATATAACTATCTGGATACATGGGAGGAAGATAAAAAAAAAAGACGACCTAGATAGATGAAATATATACGGTTTACTATAGGAATTGAGGTGGATGAAAATCGAATTTTTGTCCAAGTCCGATTAATGATAAACCGCCTATCTATCTTCACATTCATATACTTAAGAATGCAACATTAAAAAAATTCGATGTTATTTTAATGTAATTTAATGTATTTTCTTGTGTTTTGATACGAAAATCTATGTTAATTTCGTATTAATTTGATTGAAAAGAAGGTCGAAATGCAGACCTTTTTTTGCACTATATTAAAGTACCTAAACTTTTTGTCTTGTGTCAGAGTGTATGACAAGTCTGAGGTGAACACTCAAGCTGACTTTTCTTTATATAAGCAATCCGATGAATATTGTCTAATAAATAATGTGTTAATAAAAAAAAATTAGATTTTAGAAATGCCGAGTAAAGATTCAAAAATAAGTGTATTCAGATTTTCTATTTCACATAAGTCTCTTTAAATTTTTTTTTATTTTAAATCTTTTTTTTTTTTCTAAAATTTTAATTTTTTCGAAAAGAAAGTATCTTATATCACTGATATTTTCAGTAGTTATACGTTTTTTTTTCATTGATGTTAAGTGATATATCATATTATATGTATTACGATGTTTATGGTTTTTAATAAAGGCAGTGTTACTCTGCTAGAACCGATTGCGATTTTGGTCCTAACCACCCACAATGGTGACCCGCGACCTTGAATAAAAAGCTTTCTATAGTTGTTATGTCGACCTCTACCGGCAGCAAAAGACGTCAGGTGCATTAAAAACATTATCTAACACCACCAATCATCAACCTTATCAGCACAAACAACTCACACAAGTTCTAATATTGTTCATCTCACAACCTCATCACTGGCGGGAGAGTATGTGGTGAAAGTTTTATAAGCCAGATAACATCCTCCATATACGAGTAAGTTTGTCTAGTGGCTATGTGGCGCGGCTACAAATCTTAACGTTGCGAGTTCGGTCCTAACCATTAACCTACAACTATATTACTTCCAACTTTTCTTACCATTTAAATCGAATAAATGATTTAATAAATTATTTTTAATAGATCACATATAAGCAAATATTTTAATATGTTATCTTCAATTATTACTCATTTTTTTTGAATCCACAAATTAATTAAGATATATTTTCTGTTGTAGTTTAAAGGGTAGTTGCTCAGAAACAAAAGCTTTAATGAGTTGCATCCATTTATACTTACCAATTTTATTGAATAAGTAATTAAATATGAAGATATTTTCTGTTATACAAAAAAAATGTGAAATAAATATCAAAGTTTTAAAGCTTTTCTTAGCAATTACAATTACCAGTTTTTATTGAATCAAAAATTAAATAAAATATTTAAGTGTAAATTAATTATTTCCGTTAAACTGGATTTATTTAAACATTAGTTTATTTCACCCTCATTACCAATTTAATCCAAAAACAAATAATTTGTAATCTTGAGTAAAAATTTAATCTATGATTTTGACTAATGACATTGAAATTGAAAGCTGAAATTTAATTTTGAGCTAATATTTTCAAAATTCATCTTTATTGGGGCAAACTTACAAACAAGTAATTAACTATTAGAAACTAAATTTCTTTGATCTAAGTTGAGAAGCATCGGAACCATTTCTAGAGAAACTAATTCTAGAAACTGGTTCAGTAGAAAAATTCCGATAATTACTTCTGATGAACATCAAATTAGTATTTGAAAGATGAAAAAGTTAGAGCTTCGCTAATTTACGCTTAATTGCCTAAGTATTTAACGCCTGGGGAAAAGAGGCAAAATTCCAGAATTTGGAGAGCGGATATTTTGCTGCAATTTGACAAGTGTGCTTCATCTTTTAGGTACTTAAGAAATGATGCAAAATCGTAAGTGGCGAATAATCAAAACGATTTCAGATTTTCTTAAGTTTTGTGAAATGCATTTTTTTTGTATTGCATTAGACTATCTTATAGAAAGTATCATATAATACGCCGTTTGAATATGATAAATCAGAAATAAAATAAAATGACAAATTTATTATAGTGTATTTAGACCTAAATTTTACGTCTGTAGACCAAAGCAGACTCATTATTTAGACAAATTTTGCATCTGTATCATATTATTAGTAGGAATTCTTCTAAAAATATTTCTTTTACTAAACAGAGCATCCTTTGTAATCATAGACTTATTTCTGTTGTTTATGGAACTTTTTCAAGCCCGCTGACTTGTCAGTGATTTAAACCGTTTTTACCATTAGAGTCAACTAGGGTAAAGAGTACGACTTAGCCACACACACAAACACAAACACACCTCTTTTTTTTGGGGGGGGGCGGACTTCAATCATGCATTTTCATTCATTCATCCCCAGATCGTAATTTAGATCTGGAACAGAGAACGATCACCTCTGACCCAATACCCACCAGTGGTATTACTCTCGACATGGAGAACTTTGTGACCACGACAGCTTTAATGAATGCCAGCCACACACATTCAGGGAATATTCGGTGCTGAGGTTCGAATTAGCTACCTAAGGTATGCAAATATCAACGATCTTCCAATCAGGCTATCCCTGCCATCTATTGTTGTTTCTTATGGCATTTATCATGACGAGATTTCTGATGCATCAGTGAATTTAAGCCAAATGAGCTTCTCTTGTTTGAAATAGAGCCAACTAGCGCCATGAGTTCGACTTTTGCTACTCACTTATCACATTCGCTTGCATTTTGCCAACCCCTTTTTACATTCACATACTTTACAGATAAAACACAGAAGAACAACCATGTCCGAACCGGGGTATAAACTCGAGCTGGGTGTCCAGATCACGAGAAAGACGCACTACCTCTGTGTCAGATTTATTTCTAAACCGTTTGAGATAAACATTTATTATTAGTTAGAAATAAGGATTTAAATGGAATAAAGAATTGTATTTATGGTGATTGAATCGAAGAATGTATTGCTTAAAACAAATTGTTGGGTGAAGTTTATATAAAATAAATCAGGAATCTTATGAAACAATGTATGAATGGTTGGAAAAAAGTTAAAGCTTCAAGACAAAAGTGTAACGGCTCTTAATCGTAATTACACGGCTGAAAGCTTCTGAATCTGGAGCTTCTCAAACAATGCAAAAGTAAAACGAAAACAATTAATATTAATAAGTATAAAAAATAGCTCTTTATGAAAGAGGAACTATACAGAGCAGAAATTGTTCAGTTAAAGAACACATACTCATTCAAAAATCGTCCAAATTACATAAACAGCTAAATAATTGATTAGTGGCAGTGAGAAGATAAACAGCGTCATGAGAATATTATGATTATTTTATTTATAAATCATTACTGATGGTTTAGTGCATAGTGTTTTGGCTTGGTATCCATTTCTTCGCTCTTATTATGGTTGACTTTAAAGCTGTGCATAAGCGCATACTTTTTTGTTCCTATAAGGCCAACTATATCCAATTACTCATGAACACTTCAAGCCAATCGAATCCAATTCCGTAGTGATTTAGGGAGAAGATTTTAAATAACGAGCATATTGCAATTTGCAATCGGCGCTGTGTTCATTATGGAAATAAATATGGTGTAATGGGATAATTAGGAGGAGGAGATTTGGCGGTGTTTGGCTGCATCGTAAATGCAAAACTGACATTTTGAGGGTTATTTTGCCAATTGTTCGATGAGAAAATTAAAGGGAGGAATACTAAAAATAAGAAAACAATCTGCAGGATGTTATCGGATTTGTATAGAGTGAAGAGCTGGATGGATTAAAAAAAAGGATATGACATGATGTATCCTATGCCATTACGGTGGAAAGAAATGAAATAATAATGAATGGGCCCTAAGTCATTACGGTGGAGAGAAATCAAATGATAATGAATGTGCCCTGTGTCATAAGGGTGGAAAGAAATAAAAGAACAATGAATATGTCCTATGCCATTAAGGTGGAAAGACATGAAATGATAATGAATGTGCTCTATACTTACCCATTAGCTAGAAATAAAATAAGGAATCTACCATATGCCATTAGCTAGGTATGAAATGACAAGGAATCCACCATATGCCATTAGCTAGGGATGAAATGATAAAGAATCTACTATATGTCATTAGCTTGGAATGAAATGATAAGGAATCGACCATATGCCATTACCTTGGAGTGAAATTATAATAAATATACCATGTGCCATTAGATTGGAATGAAATGATAATAAATATACCTTTAGCTTGGGATGAAATGATAATTAATGTATTATAAGCCATGAGCGTGGGATGAAATGATGAGGAATGTACTATAAGCCATGAGCGTGGGTTGAAATGATAATGAATGTATCCTGTGCCATTAGCTTGAGATGAAATGATATTGAATATACACTGTGCCATTAGCTTGGTATGAAATGATAATGAATATGCTATGTGTCATTAGCTTGGAATGAAATGATAATAAATATACTATGTGCCATTAGCTTGGAATGAAATGATA
>JAOUZG010053381.1:66493-77359 GCA_026289955.1 Argiope argentata | reverse complement strand
ATCATGATATGACAGACCAGCATGTTAAGTTTGTAAACGACCTTTAGGGACACCCTGTATAATATAATGGCTTCTGTGTAACTAGCAAATGGAGTTTTTTCTGTTCAATGAATCAATAAGTTATAAATTTATATTTATTTTCATTTCTAGAAAATTATGAATTATTTTTTATTTTGATTTTAAATAACAAGGAATAAAATCAAGATTCCTTTAGTTAATTTTAAAAACAGAAGATAATGAGTTTCCCCTCTGCACTCTGAATCTAAAACTTTATTCTGAAGCCCTGACACATTAAAATGGGCCTATACACTCTAAGAGCTTGCCGCCGTCCTTAAATGAATCTTTTGGGCAATCCCGTTCCGTTAAAAATCACAGCAACGAAAAGTTCAAACATAGCTTAAAGCAAACAAATCATTTCAAATCTGTTCCGTGTTTCGAGACGCGGAATTTTAAAAGGAACTCCGGAACTTTTAATCGCAAAAGTGTCGCTCCCTCCCCCAGATTGATTAAATTAGTGAACTAATTCAAGTCTTGGTGGCGGGAGATTGTTAAAAATGGCCACCTCTGGCGATTTCTCTCTGGGAGTTCGAATGCTTGCTTAACATCTTTGTAAATGTTAGAAAAACTCCCTTTCTTTGTAATACTTACCAGCATTATTTAAAGCGAAAATAAATGCAATGCAATTAAACCCGATTAATTAGATTTGTTTAATTGATTAAAGAGGGGAAACTTGATTTAATGCAAATAAAAGAAATTCCTTTTTCTTATCGATCACATTTATTTCCTTATTTTATTCCTGGTAAATAATGGGCTGTGTGCCCACAATAAATACATTTCTGCTTGCGATTTAATTCATTTGGGAGAGTTAATTAAATTCGAATCATTTAATGAATGTTTAAACATCAACATTCTTGTACTCTTTGATTTAATGCAACATTTCTCTGTTAGCGAGATTACTTTGTTATATTTCAAACTTTTCTTTAATTTATTAAGTGGTATTTAAGATTGTAGTTTATTGTGATTATTTTCTTGATATCAAATATCATCTTTTTTATCTATACTACTATTATAAATGTGAAAGTTTGGATGGATGGATGATGGGGTTCAATCACGCCAGAACGACTGAAGGAAATTCAATGAAATTTAGCACAGAGATAGATTATAGTCTACAGAAGAACATAGGCTAATTTTTATTCCGGTTAATTGAATGCTTAAATTTTTATTAATTTAAAGCTAAATTTTTCCACCCAAAAATAAAAAATAAAAAAATCTGAAAACATCTGCCTGAGCTTTTTGAATCGTTTGTTTTTATTTTTCTATTTCCGGTGTTCTTTTAATATTATCTTACAATAGTATTACTAAAGGAATGTTTATTAAATTTTTTTCTTATGCTGTTCTTGTTTATTATAAAACTATTCATCTTTGGTGACCAGTTGATGCTGTATGGTTTGTGTTTGTTAAAAGTTTTAATGAAAATTTTTATTTCATTATCTCTCATGTTAATAAACATTTTACTCGCTCTACGTTACAATCTATCTACTCTATTCCTAACGCTGTGTATCTCCTTAATTTTCTGTTATCTTGGCTAAAATGTAAACTTTTATTTAAAAAGAAAATTGAGTTTTAAAATCTTCTGAGCTGTTTAAAATAGGTTAAATTTTTATATAGCTTATAAGAAAGGTGAGCTATTTAAAAATAGCTGACCTTTCCTGCGAAATATGTGTATTATTATTTCTTATGAAATAATTGTAAACATAATTAGTAATTACTTAGTTGAAAAAAATCCCAAGACATTTAATTAAATACATTTTTAAACAGAAACATTATAGAGAAATCATTCGTATCTTCTTAACTTTATCATCAACTGAAGAAAGATCAAAGATTAAATATTTGAAGGAGTAATGAAAATGATCTGAGCTTCTTTACAAAAATGAAATATATTGTTGTAAAGTAAGTTTAAAACTATTTTCAAAAATTACTTAAAATTTACTATACACTCTACTACAGTTAAATGAACAAGGTTAAAAATATAAATTTTTTAAATTTTGAAAGGGTGTAAAAATTTTTTTTGCTAATATTTTTGAAAAATTGGGAGGGGCAACATCAAAATTTTGCTTCGTAATTACATTAAAAAAATTAATTATAATTTCAAAAAAAAATCACCGAAGTTCACATTTTCTTCTACTAAAATGCACCTGTACAAAATTTATTAGCATTTGTTCAGTTAAGCATCAAGATACACACATTCTCTTTTATTATTTGCAGAGATATGAGCTTTTGTGATTATAAAAGAGTATTTCTTTATACGCAAGAAATAAATAACAAAGCCAAGAATTTAGTTTCAAAGAATAAAAAAAAATTTACAACGTATAAATAGGAACTGAAGATTTTAAAGTTTACAAGGCTAAATATTCTGATATAGTAAAATCAATATTTTATTATTTAAGGATGTATTGTTAAAAATATAAATTTTTTAAAATCTTAAATCTATTTATTCTGTGAAAGCTCCCCAGTGCTTATTGGCGTTTTATAATTATTACATCAAACTGGCTGCAAATAGCTTAAGTTTTTTATGATTTATTTAAAACCATTTTTACCTTCTTTGTGTTAATCATTAATTTGAAAACTCGGCAGGTTCTTAAATGAAGTTAATTCATTCGGAAGAATGAGTACCTACATAAGCTTTGTCTTATAATATGTTGTAATATTACATGGGTTTTTTTAATTCCGCAAATTAATGCCAAAAATGAATAGCAACTCTTTGCAGAATCCCTTGACTCTACTATAAACGGATATTCGAAGCAGTTTTGTAAAAAGAACTGATGACATTTTATTATTTTTAAAAGGCTAGCCCCCCCCCCCCTGAAATATGATTTTTAGAAATGAATTCAAAGTTAAAATAAAATTCGCATTAACATGAATTTTGAACCACAACAAACACTATCGATTTTAGAAATCGAAAAAAAAAGTGTGGCATAAATGAATACATTGCAGAAAGACCAAAATTTTAATGATCGTTCAAATTCAAAAGAAGGCTTAGAAGTAAAGCATTTTTCAAGAACAGAAACATTTCACTTCAACAGATAATTTCAGTTATAATGCAGTACTTTCTTAATTTTCCAAAATGATAAAAAAACTTGCCAATTTAAAGTGTTAAATATAATTTTTTTTTCAAAATGTATTCTCCTTGTACAAATTTGTGATGTTTATTCTTGTAGATAGGTAAAAAGAATCTATAAATAGGATGCCGTAATTTGCTTATTTAATCGACCATGACTAAAATTAAATTCTCATAAGGATCGTTTTAAAATGTAATCAAAAGTGCACCATCAATTGTCATCACGAGCATTAACAAGATGATACATTATGCTGATTTGTTGACCAACTTTCAATACAAATATTTTAGATACAAATGATGTTTGTTTTCCGATAGATCTCATTAAAAAAATGTTGATCTTGTGAGCAATCATCATTTATCAATTGTGCTACAAAGTAAACAGCGATTTGTTTTCAATGTTTTAATGATAATTACCATTCTGGTTTTTGTATGCAAATAAAAATTAATGAATGTAGAATATCTAAAAGTATCGAATAAAAACTTTTTTTTATGATATGAATGATTACAGTTAATGACTGTTATTTAAGTTATTTATAGTTATTCTTTATGTTTGGAAGTTAACTTATTGCTCTGTGACAGAAAGCCGGCTCTATCAAATATTATACAAATCTATTCAGAGGAAGTCTCTTTCCAGCTGTTTGAGTGCAAATGTGCTCAATTTCAAAACACTAAGAGCTGTGCAAATAAAATTTTTACGTGCATATTTAGTATCAATTTTTGAGCCAAATCTGCCAAGAGTTTGGCCAATTATAATTCTATTATTTCTCGTATATAGACATGCGATAATTCAAAAACTCAATGACAAATCATTGAAATTCGTTATAATATCCTTTTATTGCGGTTGTAGTTGATTCTGGTCGGCAAGAATACACCAAAAATACGTATTCTCAAAATTAGATGCGCTAAAAATTTTGGATTCATTCCAAAGATCTCTACTTTGTAATTATCTCCACTATCTATAAGGGAAGGATTAATTAGAGGATATACTAGAATGTCTCGAGTAGATTATTCCAGTTAGTTTTTGTCTAAGGATAAAAAGAAGCTGGAAAATACTAACTTAGAATAAAAGGAATCTACTATTACTTTCCAATTCGGCGTGATTTTCTTCTATTTGTGATGAGCCCTCTAGTTATTTATAATTCTAAATGTTTGATAAATTATTTAAATTGAATACAAAAAAGCAAAGCTGATAAAAAAAAAATTCGATATTTACATATTAACGCCACCGCAGCCAAATTTGCGCCAATGCGGTGTAGATTGGCGGCACTTAAAAACCGCCAAATCTGCAGTTTTTTAATTCTTTGAGGTAAGGTAAAGATTAGAGAGAATGTCACCTAGAGATTCATGCTACTTGCTATTTCGAAAAATTTGGCGCATATTTTGAAAAAAAATTTTTAGGTGTAGATTGGCGGAATTTAAAAACCTCCAAATCTTCAGCTGCGGCGGAGTAAATACGTAAGTACCAAAAATTCTTATTAAAAATTTGCGCATCAATCAAAATAAAAATCAAACTCAAAATTTAAGACATCAAATTAATTTTTTTGCCTATTTGAAGTATTTATCTAATATTTGAAATTACGGGTGAAAAACTAAAAAGTGCAAGAGATAAAAAATGATTTTAAAGCAGTAAATTTGTAAAGGGATGCTTTGAAAACAACCGGAGCCGTATTAATGATATTAACCATAATGATAATATGTAGGACTGCATCTGCTCTTGTAACACGAACCGCAGAGACAGCGCCCTCTGGTGCCTGGAGACGATGACATGTGCTGCGTGATTTTATCCATACTCTTATTTGAATATCTTAAATCATTCCGCCTTTTATATGTAAATTGTCTGAGTGTAACACAATTCTGTAAATAAATAACTGTTACTCTAGTTCTTATTTTACTGAATCCCATAACGATCTCCCCCCCCCCCCCATAGGACGGATTTTTAAAATACTGTCATATATTTTGTTGTTAAAAAAGATAGTAGATAAAAAACAGAAATGCAAAGATTAAAATTAAATCTGCTCTGCAGATTTCAGTGTATCGTGTCAGAACATCATTTCTTGAACGGTCAAGCACCACGTGCTCTTGCGAGTTAAAATATATTTCTGTTCATTTTCATTTTTTTATTGCATTATTAATTTTAGTATTGCAAACGATCCAAAAAAAAAACTTTGTCTCGCATTCATTGTTTAAAAAATATCGCATTCCTATTTATTTATTTCATTTCATATAATCACGTGCTCAAAATGACATTTTTCTAGATTTTATTTGCTGTAGTCATTAACTTAATTTTTTAATCAGAGCATTTGTAATTGCAATGGCAAGGCGTTATTAAAAGCTGATTTTTTTGAGATGCTATTAAAGTTAATAAAATTTTTATGTTTCACCAACGGATTTTATTATTTTTCGCGTGCGGATTTTTGTTGATTCAAAAACCTCACTCCCCAAAAAACATGTTCTGACTGGAAAAAAACACATTAATTCTTGTAAAATGGAAGTTATAGAGAAACCCTGTAAAAATTATACCTAACTTTAAAAAAATCCATACAATTGAAAAAAGAAGCAGGTAAACGTGGTAGTAATATATTGAATTGAAACATTAGCTATTAAATTCTGGTGCTTAAAGTAAAATCTAACTTTCTTTAATTATTACGTAAAAAGGACACATGTAATTTATATTATAATCAATCGAGACTCTTTTTTCATTATTTTGAGAACCAAAAATACATAATTCAAATAAAAGAAAAAGTTTTCTTTAGGAAGAATCGGATATCCATTTGCCACGACGGCAAAAAGTGAGTTGTCAACCTGCGCAAATGGGGTGATGGATGACTTCTGACTCTGAGAATGTCACTCGAATTCGGGGCCTCAATAAATAACTCGGACTTCCTAACCACGGACAACACTTATTCCCAGGTCGCGAGGTTTCTTCAAATCCCCCCGAGTATGAAATCCGAGAAACTTGAGCAATCTATCACTTACTCACTCGACCGAAGATTCCTACTGGTACGAGGGAGGAATTTTTCCGGTTGCGTTTAGTGCAGGGACGCGTTTCTGCTGTCGAACACTCGTATTGGAGTCGTGTGTAATATTTTTCATTTTTTGAATGGCCGCAGTCATTTTAGGTTTTTGATTCCATTTTTTTGGAAAAAGTTGGATATGATTTAGACATCCCCCCTTTAAATTTGGAATGTTTAAAAAAGGAAATTATTTATCAAAATCAGAAAAGTTCTTCCAGAATCTTCATTCACCAATTTGATGTTATTTTGCTGAATTGCATAATGGCTGTAACACATAACTGAAATATTTTTATCAGATGAGTGTCTAATGTTTTGGTTAGGAGGTTTTGGTGTCTCCGAAATTTACGGGTGTAGTGGAACAATATATTCCGTAAATGCGGGACTGCTATATTCTAGCCTTGCCGCCTCCTGGTGGCTTAAAAGAGAACTCCCTCCAGAGCGAGTCGGACTTTCCTCGAGTGAACAGCTAAATTTATCTTGTCCCATTAATATGCTTTGTAACTGTAAATGTTTAATTTCTTTTCTTTGTTTATTTCTAATGTAAAACTGTCTATGTTCATTAAATGTTTTAATGTTACCCCGAGATATTTTCTGTGCTCAGACAGTAACCATTACACGGGCAAAAAATATTCGTTTTTTCATTGGTGGATAGCGAGTTACCTGACCCATGACATTTGAGGTTTGTTTTGCCAGTATTGTTTGAAATATTTAACTGAAATTACTATAAATTGCTTTTTGTTCGGTGTTTCAATGAAATGACTTCATCTTCCAGTTTGTATAAGATTTCTTACATTTAAATATTTAATCTCGCGCTCAGAAAGTTATTATTATTATTTTGAATTCTCTTTCAGATTTAACTATAGAACATTTGTAAAAACGCGACTTATATTTATTCTTTAATGATATTATAAGCGCATTCTAACTAATTGTATTTCTCAAAATACTGTAAATATTAGAATAAAATTTTAATATCAATCTGTATTACATTAATTGGATTTTACCACCTATACTACAGCTTTTAGTAATAGTGAACTTTTAGTCGAGATTGCATTATTTTTTATCTTAAAATCGGTCGAACTCCAAAGCTAAGTTTTCCCACTAGAAAAATTGAAAATGAATGTTTAAAAAAATTATCATTAGAGAGAGAGAGAGAGAGACCTCGTTTTTTTTTCAAATCTGTTTTTTAAAAAATCACTTAAAAATGATGATAGTTTTACATGATAACTTAAAACTTGAGACAGCAGATTTTATTTTTTTAAATTTTTAATTCACATACAAATTCAGAGGAACAGAACTTTTTATATTAAATGGAGACCTAAGTCAGATAAGCTTCGTCAATTATTTACCTGTCAAATATTTTCTTTAAGAATGTTAGCAAACGCTTCTGTAGAATATTTGAGAGATTCTGTTGGTTATACTATTATGAGGAAAATCTTTATAAGCCAGATAACATCCCTCGGGCTGAAGTGTTACTTTTGTTCTAACGGTCATGTTACTTTTCTACAAACCCTCAGTTTGAGCCTAGAGCAATCCGTATCCGCTAAAATGGCGACTCGGACTTGATCAACCAACTTGGATAATCAACCTTCCTCCACAGCTTCGTACATCTGTTGTGGCATCCTCTACCGGCAGAAAAAGTTGTCAGCCGCATTAAATACAATAGCCAACCTCACCACCAATTCACACAAACACTCGCCATATTGTATCGCTCGTCTTACCAACGACTCACTGGTGGGAGAGTATGTGGTGAAAGCTTTATAAGTCAGATAGTCCCTCGTACTAAAGTATCACTTTTGGTCTAATAGTCATGTTACTTTGCTGCAAAACCTCAGATTGCGAGTTCGGGTGTCGGGCAACCCACCTCCGCTAAACTATCCAATATTTTAAAGATCATATTTAAAATGCTCAAATTTTTCCAGAAATCATAAAATTTCACAAAACAAATCTTGAATTTGTCTTCATCATGCTCAGAAATGATTCTTTTCACTTCAATTCCCTATGTATACAAAGCAACATATTTCTTGGGAAACCTTACGTTATTTGAAAATGAAGCCAGTTCCTGTTTAGTCATACAGGTGAAATGAACAAATGGAATAAATAATGGACTATAATACTCAAGCTGTAAGAGAGAGAAAGTAATTGATGTCACAACTCGGTTTGAATAATGCGTAATTAGATCTTGGATGGCACAAGAAAGTAGTGTCCATCGATATAAAAAGGTTTCATTATTACTTGAGAAATGAATGGGAATTTTATGAAGCGATAATTTGTTATTGCTTTATGCTAAATGATACAAAAGTGGATCTAAAATGATTTCTAAAAATTAAAATAAACAAAATTATTGTTCATTTATAAAAAGAATCGGTTAACATGGCAAGGATTTCAAACTGGAACGCTGAACATTTGTGAAATGCTATAGCATTTCAATTCAAAAGGTTGAAAAAAATTTATAGAAATTTTAAAGAGCGTTTTTAAAGAGAGAAAATTTTTTACTGTATATAACACAGAGTGCGAATAAAAAAAGTATGTAAAAGTTTTATAATACAGGGTCAGCATATATTGAATATATTTCTCAATTTGAAGTCAAAAATATAAATTTAGTAAACAAAATATTTTTTTGTTAATTTAATGAATGCATATGTTAAAAGCTAAATGGCAGAATTCAAATAAAAAGAATTATCAAATACTATTACTTTCATTGATTTTTATGTCAACAAAGATTTTGCCTGGATTATTATGTTAATACTACTTTGATGGGCACTTTAAGACTTTGATTTTTTAAAGTTTAACTAAGATTTTGTTCTTTCAGTGTTAAAGAAAAGAATCTGTCATTGAAAAAAAAAATGTTTTACTTGAATATTGTTTAATACAATACCGTTATTACAAAATACTTATTTAGACATGGCAAATTACTGTGATCTTTAGAATTGCAAAGAGAACTATTTTTCATGCAAACATATCTTTGAAGAATAATCCTACCGACAAGAACAGAGAGATTTTAATGGTGATTATTTCATTATTGAATACAGAGCCCTGTTTTCCATGAATTGGAAAAAGCAAAATCCATCGCGCCATTTTGTAGTATGTTTATTCTTCGTCCCTGCAGCAAACATATTTTATAAGTCTTGGTTGGTCCTCTCAACCAGACTCTGCGACTGGCTGTGCCGAGATTTCCGATGAGCAATCTTCAATTCAGGCCTATACCTATATAACTGCTCTATAACAGAATTTACAAACTTTCTTCCATTATCAATTTGGAGTATACAATGATCCCATAATATCAAAAAGATAATAAGTATTTCCAAAGCAAACTCTTCCGTTTGTTTGCTCTGAAGTGGTCGTAGTAACACAAACTTTGTTAAATGGATACTTACGTATTATACCGTCCAACTGTATCGCCAAATTTGAAGTCATCGCCAATGAGTTGCTAAACCGGCAATTATGGCAATCCGACTACGATGTAATCCGTTGATCTTTATCGCCAAATTTAAATCCGTCGCCAAAAAGTTACTAAAGTGTTGGCGATCGTTGGCGAAGACGGTATTATACTTAAGTACCGTTAAATGTTCCTGGTGAACTATAATAAACCGAAATTCATTATTTGACTGAGATTGTATGTCAATCAAATACACTTTGTAGTGTCAATTCCTTTCTGAGTGAATAATAGACTTAGAAATTAAGCATTTCCTTTTCTTTATTATATTTTTCTGTTGCCATTTTCCATATATCGATAAAAAGAATTTGTGTCACCTCATTAGTTACGTCAGCAAATTTTCTTGAATTTTCAATTTTATGTCTATTTCTATCCCCATGTACTATGACCACAAGTGCGAATTCGATGGCATCAAAAATTCCTTCAACTGGTAAATTATATTTTAACGGTTCATTTGATGAAAAAAGCTTTTTTAATCCACTGACTGATTTTAAAAATGTCAAGCGTTTTTTTATATGCGGTATCGAATTGAAATTTCGCTAACGTAGAATTTATATCTTCAATCCTGGATAAGATAGTGTTTGTTGTATTCATCATATATATTACCTTTAAAGCTATTATTCAATTCCTACAATTAGCTCACACTCTCCCTTTATATATTCATATATATTGTTCAAATTTTCAATCATTAATAGAATAGTTTTTAGTCATTCAATCAAGTGTAAGTAAATTTTTAAAAACTTTTAGATTTTTTTAAAAAAAAATTTAAACTGTTTTCAAATATTAATTCATTAATTTTTTTATTACCTAAAAAACGAACTTTCTTGCCAAAAGCTTAATTTCCTCACTGCCAAGTACGAAACGAATTAAGTTTTTTCCCCCAAGCTAATGAAGTTAGCCTTAACATGTTTTTCCGTCGATTTTTTCAAACGCTTCTGTTTATTTTCTTAACGTTTGATTCATTTACATTGTTGATGAATCGATTTTCCAGATTCACTTTAAAATAATTTCGAATTAAAATAATACAGAATAAAGAAAATAAAAATAAATTCTAATCTGTATTGCGTTTCCCCAACTGGCGTAGAAAACTCCCGCATTTTGCGTTGCCTCAATTGGCTTTAAAAAATCCACGCTAGTATAATTTTTTGATCAATTATTTTTAGTAATTGTAATTACTAGGCCATTATAGCCCGGTTGGAAAGGCTTTGGAATCACATCCCTTGAGCTGTGAGTTTAAAACCGCCAACAGAAGACTGTGTGTGTGTGTGTGTGTGTGTGTGTGTGTGTGTGTGTGTGTGTGT
>JAOUZG010053381.1:53840-66483 GCA_026289955.1 Argiope argentata | reverse complement strand
GTGTGTGTGTGTGTGTGTGTGTGTGTGTGTGTGTGTGTGTGTGTGTGGTAAACGTTATATCTTCGTCACAAAATCAACCATGTTAAAAATAACACCACTGGGATTTTGGGTCAGAGGTGATCGTTCTCTGGTCCAGATCTAAATTACGATCTGAGGATAAATAAATAAATAAATAAATAAATGAAATGCATGAATGAAGTCCTCACCGTGAAAAGGGTTTGAGACTTGTGTGAGCTGAAAGTCAGACTTTTGCCCTCGGGAGCACAGGGGCCCAACCCTTAGAAGCTACTGCACTCCTCTTTTTGTTGTAACACGGGACACGCGCACAACGACAACAATTGTAATTATTTAATAAAAATTAATTAAAATAAAAAATTTCTTTGTTAACTTTAGTAGGAATTGATTTAAACAATTGTTTTTTTATATTACTTAATTTCTTTGATTTTGCATCTTAAAGTGCATTATTTATCTCAAAACTAGATGTAATGCAAACTAACAACCGAAATAATTTTCATTAACCACTTGATATTTGAATTTATTTAATTTTCCAATTAGATAACCCATCTTATTTTGGTAATTTATTGTTATTTGATTTTTTAAAAAATAATATATGGAGCATTTGGGATACCAAATCGTTTCATATCGATTTTTTTCGTATTTAAATATTTAATTCTGTGGCTTAATTGCAGACTTGAAAATAAAAATTCAATAATTCGATGCGCGTGTCAGACACGCCATTGTAAGCGAAGTGGTTAAATAAACAAATTATGCAAGTTTTTTTTTTACGAAATATTAGAAGCCTTTTTTTTAATTATGCCTTTATTCTTTTATCAATAATCCTATATATATTCCGCACATAATAAAACTAATTTAAATTTATTAGATAACCAATAATTTAATAATTCTGATTTATTATCATACAACATGCATGTAATCTATTTTTCTTTCCTAGTCAAGAGACTAGAACATTTGTTATACACTTTACGAAGAAAAATAATAAATGTGCTGATAGTCGAATATGAATTTATTGCAAAAAGAAAAGTTTATTCTTTTCAGTAACCAGCCAATGCAACATTTGTTTTATTGTCGTCAATCAATTATTATAAAGGCGGTTTGTTTTATCGGAAAATTTATTATATAATATACTTTTATTGTTCAGATGAAGAATTGCAATGTAACAAAAGTTTGCAGCGATAAGAAACATTTCTTTGGATTTTGATGCTTAATCTACCGTTAGGTGTCGCTCGGATCGCTTGGTTATATTTCATGCTTATTCTTCAAATCGCCATTAAAAGAAGACAGACGATTTTTCTTCGAATGAAGACTGATTTCAATGGCTTAGTGTCTAAGAAAATTTCATTATAATGCCTGATTATCATTTATAATTAAATTTATTTACTCTTGTATTATAATGAATTTTTTCGTAGTAAATAATAAGTTTTAAGAAAACAAAAGTGTTTTAAAATAAGTTATCGTGTCTAAATTTATTTTTATCCATAAAAATCACTACATAAAATATCTTCCTTCGTAATGCATGCTTTTTTAAAGGAATGAATGAAGTTTACACACGATTTATATCATAATTCAAGATCCAATACAAATCTCATATTTAAGAAGAAACTCAGTTTTTGAATATCTTCCTGATCTATATATCTAGATATCTCTGTGAGATACTGATATATTTTTTTCGTTTGTATTTTCCATCTAATACTTTATATTATTAATAATTGTAATTTAAAATTCGAAATAACGAAGTTGATCGTAATTATTTTTTCACCTTGCAAAAGATAGTGGTAAATATATGTTATAAATTTAAAGTTTCAACGCTTTAAATTGATTTTTAGTATATAAAATGATTGCAGTGTTATACTTATATTCATTATAAAATTTTAAGTTCAATGGTAAGATTATAGGGTCACCTGTTCTTATTTTATAGTAACTCTTTTTGAATATTTCCTTTTATTTTTTTATAAACACACCTCTTTGAGTAATTAATTTTCATGAGTCGAATTTTTAAAATTCTTTCTAAATACTTAGATCAATCAATATAATTTTTTAGTTATTTCATTAAAATAAGGCTTATTTTAACACAGTGAAATAAAAATATTTTGTTTCATAAATGATGAATAAGAAATTTTAACTACATTCATTATTTCTTCTTCACCAATTTTTAATTAAATCAATCTTTTTTTAAATCACAAAGATTCTTTTTTACTAATGATTTTATGAATAAACTTTTTTAATGAATGAAAAAACTCTTTGCAGCTAACTGTTATTGATACAGTGCAGGATTATTGATGACTGCAAGTGAAAAAAAAAAACATTTTCGAACTTTTTTTTTTTACATTGTGAAAAAAATTAGCTGATAGCTACTGTTTATTTTTATTTCTTTTCTTTTTTTTTCTTTTTCGCAATGATACTTTCTAAAAAAATCGGAATGGAAAACATGAAATAATTAATTATTCCTCTTAATCATCTTGTTTTGGTTTTATATTACTAAAACAAGAAAAATTTTTTTTTTTAAATTACTGCAGTATTGATTTTCATATTTTCGAAAATTAATGACTGTATCAATTTTAACTTTTCAATATTTGAATCTCTTTTTTAAAACACTCTTATTTTTTAAGTTAACATCTTTTCTTTATATTTGTACTTAATGCAATAAAATATATTTTGCTCCGTTAATCGAGCATTTTTCATACAATTTGAAGGTTAATAAAGCATATTTAATTTAGAAAGGGAGGCCCATGGCTGTCTTGGTAATAATTTCGTTATCATCGAATTCTAAAAGAGATTAAATAATGATTTAAAAAATGTCTAAGTTTTAATTTTGAAATTTAAAAACTATTGGAAAAGGATATTTTTTTCTGTCAAAAGTCTACGAACAAACTAAAAACCACAAATCTTGAAGCTCAGATAATATCTGTTACCGTTAAAGTATATAATACAGTTATTTTATAGAATACATAGTTATTCCATAAAAGAACTGATCGTGTCCCTTAAAGTGTATAATATGTTATTCATTTGACACTTTAACTAGTTATTCTATGAAATAACTAGGTATTCTATAAACTACCATAAAATCATTTGAGGCAGTTAAAGTGTACAATAAACAATTTATCTAAAATGAAATAACGATAGGTATCTAAAATAAAATATTTCTAAATGAAATAACAATAAGTACTAAAATAAATAATAGGTATTCTATAAATAAACTAATGATAGACAATTAAAATGAAAAAGAAGCAATTTATCTAATTTATGCAGCGTATAAATGGTATTTATGGAAACGTACCATAAAATCATTTGTTACAACAAGGATTACTAAAATGACACTTGGAATTACTAAGAACATTATTTCTAAAACAAAAAGAATTTTTGTTGACACGCTGGGTTTTACACGAACACTCTTTTTAAATCCCTGACCAGTACCTAAACTTTGAGATATATGATAGAGATTATTTTACACTTTAACAGGCTGCAGATCGTTATTCCATGAAATAACTAGTTAAACCATGAAATACAAGACAGTTTTACACTTTAACGGACACGTTATTTCATGGAATAACTAGGTATTCTATAAAATAACGGATTTCAAACTTTAACGGATATATATATATATATATATATATATGCAAAAAGACCTTTTTTGATCTTCAAAATGATTTTATATTCTTCTCATATTACTTTCGGCTTCTTTTGATAATACGATTTTTAATTTTAGTCTTATATTTTTCATAAATATTTTAACATTCTCTTGAATAAAAAAAGTTTCTTTTATTTATAATTTTTTGAAGATTTTATTGGGCATGATATTTTAATGCAGATTAAAACGGTCGTAAAACGTTTAATGCTTTGAGATTTGAATTCGGTTACCTTGCAAATCCGTACACAATCAGCTATAATAAAGTATTAAATTTTCTTTCATTTCTCATCCTTATTCAAATCACTTGAATAAAATTTCTCCGCGATCAAAATTATCCTCTATTAAATGTTAGCTTTACAACAAAAAAATATTTTAATATGCACCTAATTGCTATAAAACTCGCTAAGGGTAGGAAGTAAAATGATCATTCAGAAAAAAAAAATGCTATATTCAAGCCAAAGATTAATATTAAGCAATTATTGTAAGCCAATAACATTTATTGCATTCTGTGGTTTAATACGTTTTATCAAATAATATAAGAGAAAGTTTTAGGAAGACAATTCCTACTGGTTTGTGTTTATTAACATTCTGATTCACTGCGTTTTCAAAATAGATCGATCAATTCATCCGAAAAACAATGATTTGAAATGAAAAGAATCAGGAAGTGGGGGAAAACGCATAAAAAAAGATAAACAGCCGTATACGAAATACAATTATTATGAGTTATATGGATCTTGTCAAGATTTCAAGAGTAATGTTAGGAAGTTCATGATGTATTACAATAAAGGTTTATTTTGAAGTTTTTAGAAGGGATCATTTTAAATTTTTGTTGGTGAAATCACATTTGCTTTCGGGAAAGAGCTTATAGTTACAAACTTGTAATTTTGCTTCCCAGCACGAACAGTGTCATCGTAAGAAAGACTGTTTTACCATAAGCCCTGTTGTGTGCTGAGTGGGTGCTATCTCAGTGATCTGAGAGCTTGTCGATTTGGCAACGAAATTGCTAACTTTGGTGACAAAATGGATATTTCTGGAAATTGAAAGAATTTTCATGAGCCGTCCAATGAATGTACTCCCTGATTGGTCTAGAAGGTTCTCGGCCCTCCTCCCTGGAGCTATAAAAGGTCGACAGTTTGAAGCTGGGTTCGGTGAATTGAATTGAGGCAGAAGCGGAGTTGAAGTAGAAAACAAGAAACGATCTTCGAGAGGATAGCAAAGCAACGGCGGAGTGCCAGTGTTGTGTGTAATTCAAACGACTGCTGAATTGCTGAGGTACTATTGCTGTTATCTATTGTGGAAGCAGAGACGAAAAGTGCGTGGAGTAGCCAGTCTTGTGCTAGTGAGTTTGCAGCTAAAGCGAGGCGACAGTGAAAAGCTCTGCCGTTCGGAAAGAGTCGAACGTAACTCCGAGGATCGCCTCTCTTGTTGGATTCTGCATGGCTGCTTTGAGTGCTGTGGTGATTACTACTTGTCGGCTACTGCCTGCTTCTGTGTGCTGTCCGGTGTTCGCATCGACTGTACATATTTGCCGTCTGTGTATTCGTCGTCTTTGGGTTGGTGTCCTCATGTAAATAAACGTCGTTATTGTCTTCTACTCAGGCCTGCTGATTATGTCTTCATACCATACACCCACTATAAACGAACCGAGTGATCTGTAACAGTACAGAAGTTAAAATATCATATCAAAGAAAAACAATTTGCAAAAAATATTAATTTTCCTAAAAAATTATCTGAACCATAATATCTAAAAGAACATTGTATCTAGAGAGTGACAATTCTGCTAGTTATAGGCAAAAAAATATTTAATTTTTGTGGCAAAATTGCATACTGAATTTTAGCAAGCCTGTACATCTTAGATTTGGGTTATCACACTCACACATGCTCAGATGAAAAGAAGAAAATAGATAATTCAAACTATTTCAAGAAAGTCTAAAACTTGGAAATTCAACAGAATCCGGCAACTGATCAATAGAAAATTACAACAAATTCTTTTGATCTTTTTAATATGCGAAAGAAAAATAGGAAACAAAAATTATACGGAAACAGCCTAATTTACAAAATGATATTCTAAAAAACAAAACTCGCCCATCATATCTAATTGCTTAAAGCCAAACTTTTCAAGTATTTATATGCCTTCTTAATAAAAACTTACTAAACCTAGCAAAGTAGACAAGAAAAAAGACAATCCCAGAAGATATGACGAGCAATAAAAGAGGAAGTTTCTTATCCGTTCTACTCAGGAAAGAGCATTTCCGACGTGTTGCTGTAATATTAGACTATCAGCGGGCCTTTCTTTCAAGAAAAGTTGGACGGTTGTGTTGGCAGAAAAAGTTCTTAGTCGTTTACTTTACTTACTGCTGTCTGTATCTTCCTGCAGTTATTTTTAAGAAAGCTATTCTTTTTCCTTCTTAGAGAAGGATACTGATGTTTCTCTTGATTTCCCTTGAGATATGAATGGTATGCGGATACTGTAAATAAAGAAATCTTGCTTTGAAAACTAAGATGATATGAACTTTTAAATGCATCGAGATTTTTTTTAAAAAATAATTACAACAGCTGGTATAGGCAGCACTTTTGATATGGAAGTTATTTTTTTGAAATTAGTACGGGGAGTTACAGCTCATTGGGGCCTCAGGCCCCACCATCTGTAAGTCTAGCAAATTTGGGCTTTGATACTTTTGGAAATATTCCTATTGAGTGATAGAGTGCATCAGTAGTTTAGGATTGTGTGGTAATTAAATTTGATTTTCAACAGTAAACTGATTGATAATAATTAAATATTTACATATAATAAGTAAATAAAAAGTAAATTCCTTTTCTTTTTGCTCAAAATGTACATAAATAAATAAAAAATACTATACTTTAGGAGTGGTCGGAATGCCTAGAGGTTAAGTGAGCACCTGGGTCTCCGCTTATTTGCTTGATCTTTAATATCGTATCGCGGCAGAATTTTGAGTGTGGGGTTGTCGATATTAATGATACTACCATAAAAGTTTTTCGCTAGTTTAATCATAAATTCTTTTATTGGGGGAATGTTCAGGGCTTATATTATTTCTCTATTACGGTGGAACCATCTGGCTGAAGCAATCATTCTGAGAGTTTTGTTTTCAAGGGCTACTATTTTTTGTAGGTTTGAACTAGCTGTTGCCGCCCAGATTGGACACGCATATGTCAAGATTGGTCTTAAGTATGCCAGGTATATTAGCACTTTGCCTTCGAGAGAAAGCCCGGAGTTCCTGCAAATTAGAGGGTATTGTGCCCTAAAAGCCTTATTGAATTTTTCTCGCGTTTGGCTTATGTGCGCTCTGTAGTTTAGGATCCTATCCATTGTGATGCATATTCTGTGTTGTATATTTTGATTTTGGGCCAGTTATTTATTATTTTGAAGAATAGTATTGCTTCCGTTTTTTCAACATTTAACTGTATTTTCCATTTGCTCAGCCACCTTTCTAGGTTTGTTAGGTTATTTTGGAGCGGGGTTATTGCTTTGGCTGGGGTTTGTCCTTGCGCAAGTATAACAGTGTCGTCAGCGTATTGACTTATCATGATATTATTTTGTTGGGGAAGTCATTCAAGTACAGTAGGAAAATCACAGGGGCAAGAATACCGCCTTGAGGAACTCCTGCTCTCAATTTTCTTTTTGTGGTAAGTTATTTTTTTTCTAATGAAAATTTAATTATTAATATAACTTTTTTGAAACTTATACAGGTATTTTATATTTATAAATAAAATTTGAAGTATTTATGCTTAAAAATACTTTAGATATGAAAATTATCGCATATTCAATCAATTTTTAAAATCATGCTTTTTAATGTAAACGATACTTTTATATGAATTGTTATAATAGACAGATTTTTTTGTCATAGAATTAAAAAGTATATGTTGCAACGCCTCATTTTAAGACTTCTTAGCGTTTAGAGGTAAACTTTTCCAAACAATGTTTTTAAAAAATATGAAAATTTAACTTTTTAATAAGTTGACGAACAGTTTTTAAAAACTTTTACAAAATTTAATTGAACATTTTAAGTGGCTTCAAATATATGTTATAGCAAAGAATATAAATGCAGTTGTAATGTCTTGATTCGAACATTTCATAGATGACGCTACGATCTCCGATTTGTGGTGAATTGGCTGGATAAGTAGAGTTTAAAAGGGTTTTGGCAGCATATGTAAAAATGATATACAAGGATACTGATTGCTTGTAAGCACTCAGATGAAAATGATTTGTATATTTAAATAGGAAAAAACATTGGCTAGCAAGGTTAATAAGGTCTGGATGAAATTACATGGATCAGTTGATTATTGATCACCAAGGGCTACAAAATAGCAATACAATTTATGTCACAATAGTTTCTTGTTTGTATTGTACTCTCTACCTGTTCAATGCTTTCACTAAACTTCTCGTGTGAATACCGCTGCATATATTAGAAGTAATGACTTCACCAACGCTTGAACACGAATGCTACATCAGCCATTTTAAACAGTAAATTTAAATAATCGAATGTTAATAAATGAATCCTGGATAAAAACGTTTATAAATGAATTCTGGAACTACCTTATTATTTGCTTTATCTATAACTTAATCTGCCATATTAGTAAAAGATGGATAATTGCTAACTTACAAAAATTTAATTGATTTGAAAATGTCCTTATTCTAAAATTTTATTCCTCCTTTTGGAAATGTGACGTTTTAGTTTCATTTATAAAGACTACTTACTTTTACTTCACCCATTTCTAGAATTTTTATTTGGAAATAAATAAAGGGCGTATTTGTGAGTTATGTGGAGCAATAATTTGGTTAAACATGTAACTTAAAAAGATAATATTTTCTAAGCTTTTTTCCCTTGGGAATCGATTACAGAATTGAAATATCTTTTTAAAATTTTGATCGAAATTTCGAAAACATGGATTCTAGAAGTAAATAATTTGTAGGACTTCAAATGGAATTTCTATGCATCTTGTCTTTTATTTGCTTAATCTGATGATAACTCAAATTAATTTCTTTTGATTCTGTTTTATTTTTTATAAATTTCTTTTGATTCTGTTTTATTTTCTATAAATTTCTTTTGAATTCTGTTAAAAATTTTTAATAAATTGGCTATTATATTGCAAAAAATTTTTATTTTAAATTTTACTTATAAAAATGATTAAAGGATTTGGTAAAATTAAGAATTTTTTTGTGAATAAAATTTAAATATTACAAATAACATTTTCAAATTCCTTCAACTACCAAGAAAATAAATCAATGCATAGCAAATTTCTAATTTATGGCGCTTCCATTTCAAAATATCGACTAAGACCATTTGCAAATTATGTAAAAGTTTAAGAATACAGATTGAATTCATAGATTTAAAAAATGATTGGATGACGATTATGGTAAACTTAAAAAAAAATACATTTGTCCTATAAATGAGGCATTCAAGATAATTGGTTCTCAATATCTTAACACAGGCATAATATATTTACATACTATATAAATATATTTATATATTATATAGAGTTAAAGAAAATTTTTCCTTCATCTAAACAAGATAGTTCTTAAAATTTCTGATACAGCCGATTTTAAATGATTGCACTAATCGGAATGCTAGATTTATTATGCAATTCCAAATAGACTTTTCCAATAGACACCACTTGTAGCACAACAAACTAACAAATTTTAAACCTAAAACCTTTGGTGTTGTAAAGTTTATCCGTCATCCAAACTATGTCATTATATTTAGGGATGAAATTATTGAATTTAATTCATGGAATAAAGGTTCTCCAAATGACAAGCAAATTTCTCAATTAACAAATCACGTGCTAAACTTTATTAATAAGATTATAAAGATTTACTTTTGTCACCACTTGTAGCACAACAAACAATTTGACGAAAAATGACTTAAGGTGATATTGACGACTGGAAACAGACTGGCAAAAACAAATTAAAATATTTGGGAATTACAATAGACAGAAATCTAAGCTACAGATCGCACAATAACAAAACAAGGGAAAATTTCAATAAAGTATTCAGATCCCAATACCCTCTAATTTGTAGACACTCAGGTCTTTCTCTCGGCAGCAAAGTTTTAATATACCTAGCATACCTAAGATCAATTTTAATATATGCCTGTCCAATATGGACAGCCACAGCCAAAACAAACCTAAAAAAATAATGGCACTAGAAAATAAAACTTTAATAATGAACCATAGTTCAGGGCCAGATGATACCATAGAATAGGGGTTTCCAAATTTTTAGACATTGCGACCCCCTTTTTAAACTAAATATTTTGGCGACCCTCCAAAGTTTTTACTCTGTCTAAAGTTTAGACAGAGATTAAAAAAATGTAAACATACTCAAGAGTTTGTAGAGTATGTGTATTGGCGCCACATCCCTTGACACTTCATCTCTCTCTTTACTAGTATCATCTCGTCTCGAAACTTTGATTGAACTGTTTACAGATTACATTCCAGTTGAGCATATGAGTGGGGTTGTGTGGGTAGTCAATCCGTTCAGTGAGCAAGCCATAACTAAAGCCGAGCTAAGTGTCCGTCATCATGATCAACTGATAGAGGCTGATAGAGTAATTTTTAACATAGCTTATATCGACACATTTTGGATATGTATTAAAAAGGAATACCTAGAGCTGTCCATATCTGCATTGGAAACATTGATGCGATTTTCTACATATTACAACTGTGAACACGGTTTCTCCATAATGAGAAATTTAAAAACAAAATTAAGAAATCGTTTGACACTGGAAAATGACATTGTTCTGTGTGTTACAAATCTCATTCCAGGCATTTACAAATTGGTTAATTCCAAACAAGCTCATGCATCCCATTAACTTATAGAACACAAAAACCAACTTATATATGTATTAAAAGCTTTACGTGTACTCTTTTTTTTAATGAAAACAACAGCAATAAATTAATTTTCTGAAAACTTTTCTTCCTCATCTCGCGACCCCCCTTTTGAGAATCCCTGCCATAGAAATACAGAAATAGCGCAAGTACTAGACATCCCTCTAATTAAAGAATTCATGCTAAAACTTTCGAAAAACTTCTAAAGAAATAACATAAACATTGACAGTCCAATAATGATAAGTTTCCAGTAGTAAGATGTTAACGGAAAGGCAAACAAACGAAGACTCAGATGCACCCTCGCTTAAATGGCCAAGTTTGCCCCACCTAATCCTAACCAATGTAAAAATATTCCCTTCCCATGCCTTTTTTCCTCGCAACATTAAGTGATAATACTAAACTTGAAGAAGTACTAAAATGACCTGGTGCATTATTCACTTAGTCAAACCCAATAGTACTAAAGCCCAATTCCATAAGATTTACAGATGGTGTAAACTCACTCACAACTTTGATGTCTGGGAACAGAAAATTCGCTATCTCCCCCTCCCATAAAAGATAGAAAATTAGGTTTATTAAGGAAAATAACTCATGGTTTTCTAGTCTCATGCTACAGTGCTGATAAAATGCTAGTATGTTGATAATGATATTAAATAAATAATAACAGACCAACAGACAATCTATCCCTTTATCCCAATACTTATTACCAAATTAAAGCATTTGACTAACTTGTTTTGTCGTTCAGTAACCAGATTATCAAACAAAAACTCAAATTAATTATATCGCATTCAGATTCAAATCAAAAATAGTATTTTTTTCCCACTTGGGCAAATTAAAAATTGTAAATTCATAAAAATCTTGCTGTCGCTTTACTGAACATTTACAATATTTTCTCTTTATAAATTCCGGGGGCCAGGATAACCTGGTTGGTAGAGTGTTGGACACGTACTCCTTAAGCTGCGAGTTCGAAACTCACCGGCCGAAAGATTCCCCGAGTGTAGTGCGGCTGGCGCTCGTTAAATCAGCTCGTGGTCTCAAATTCCTCCATGTCCAGAGTAATACCACTGGGGGTACTGGGTCAGAGATGATCATTCTCTGTTCCAGGTCTAAATTAGGATCTGAGATGAATGAATGAATTTGCATGAATGAAGTCCAACCCCTAAAAAGGGTTGTTGCGTGTGTGTAGCTAAGTCGTACCCTTGGCCCTAGATGGCGCTACCTGTAAAACAAGGGATGTATATCTCCGGCTTAAAATCTGCTGATGTATAAGTGGGGTTTGTCCATGGCAAGTGCCATAGGTAACAGCAACATCAATTTTGCATTCATAAATATATATATAATTCAAAATTTATATTGAATGAAATTTAAAATAAAAAATTATAAGTCTGAAATAAATAAACTGGAAATAAGAACTAAAAATTATTAAAATATTAAATTAAGTTCAATATGTTTTGGGCTTCGGACTGATACAAGACAATCCGCGAGACCTTTTACTGCTTTCTAATTTTTTTTTTTCGTTCGAAAACCTAAAGCAAAAAAAGTAGTCCATTTCCAAACTATATTGGACATGGAATATATGTATGGCTAATAAAAGTAGCAGCTTTTTTTATTCGAAAAGTTGTGGAAGGACAATTTCCAATGTCTTGCAGCTACACGAGATTATATCAACTGGATCACAGCAAAACTTAAGATTGCAGTATTTGCAGAAATAGTTCTTTGCTACTTTTTTTGCTCAATCCTATAACTTGGTGAAGTTTTCTGTTACGAATAACTTTTATGTAAGTAAAGGAAAAAAAATGTTGCGATGTCTGTCTTGATTTCCCGGGAGATCACTGGGATAGATGCTATAAATGAACTTAAGACAAAAAGCCTTCCTCCTTCGAATGTTGAGACCATCAATTGATTTCTCGATGAGATCAAGATTTTCGGAGAGAAGTTGCGAATGGTTCATATCTCGTCTCAGAATAGTAACGATAGCATCCTTGTAGCGTAAATCCAACTAGTGCCGACGCAGTAGATTGCGTGCGTTAAAATATAACTAAAAGTATATGACAAATTTGCAAAATATAAGCGTTTAATAAAATAACGGGAATATAAAAATAAACAAAAGTAATAAAATAAATGCAAAAATAAAAAATAATAAAATAAATGCAAAAA
>JAOUZG010053381.1:41225-53187 GCA_026289955.1 Argiope argentata | reverse complement strand
AAAATAATAAAATAAATACAAAAATAAAATAAAATAATAAAATAAATGCAAACTTAAGCAAAGCAACAAAATAAATACAAAAAATATACAATCTAAGTTTTTTATTCCAAAATATTTTTTTAAAAAAAATATTCTAAATAGCAGTTAAAAAATAAAAGTTTAAATTAGGAAGTTTCATGAATGAAGAATGTCTATGAGTAAACCTTTTAAATTTCATCCAATTTTATTGTAAATCATCTTTTCAATAACTTTTGTATTCTCTGATAGATATACAAACATTTCCTAGGGAATATTATTCTTGAGTTCGCCTTCTTTAAGAGTGCCGTATACACGCCACCTACAATTTTCAAACGTAATGTTATCCTATGGGAAAATATTGTCCCGCGTTTCGTTTGCTATTACGGTGTCTTTATTATGAAGTCATTCTGCCATCGCAACAGGGAATAAAAACACAGGTTTCTCCCGAAGGAATTTTTTTTTTCGTGCGTGTCAAAATATTTTTAAATATTTAATAAAAATTGAAAAATGTCAAGGGCGCCATTTAAACGATTTTTTTAAAAAATCTGTCATAAATAAAATAAAACTAGCAACTGAAATACATTCGTTTTGGTACCTTCTTTCCGATACATATAATTTTTTAAAAAAAAATAAATTAGGAGAATGTGTAAAAACAGCATTTTATACTTAAACTTAGAAGAATGATTTGAACTCCCCCCTAAAGTTCCTTTAACTCCTCCCTTTCGCGGAGGAATACACACTAAACCCTCCTTTTACCACGTGATGGATTGTCTTTTATTATCTGGACTTCACACTGTCTTCAAATTTCCCCCTCAGTGTAATTTTCTTTCTGCTTTTTGTTTTGTTTTATTTTATTTTGTTTACCATCGCAGCTGTGATCATCTGCCCCTTCACAATCTACACTTGTTTCAGCGAATACTACCGCAACCCTGAAAACAAAATTAGTAAACTTTTGTAAAAGAATTTGAATTTTGCATATTTAGCTAATAGGTGGTGATAGAATTTCAGAAGTAAAATGCACAGAAAATATTACTCCGGATGAAGTAATAAAAGTTTTTTAAAAAATTTATTTTGGAAATTAAGCAAAGATGAAAAACAACCATAAATAAAAATCATAAATATTATTTTCAAGGACAGGTCCAGCTGCATATAACACACACACACACACACACACAAAAAAAAAAAACTTTTATTTTCAAAGTGGACGGCAGAAAACAGAAAAAAATTATTCATAAATCCAAAATTTTGGCAATGAAAAAAAAATAAAGATTCTTTTAATTTGACTGTTTATTGCCGAAATTCGTTGATCTCAGATATCTCGAATGAATGAAAATTCGAATCCTTTTGCTATTATAGAGGATCAAAAGAAAAAAAATTAATGGAAAAAAAAAAGAAAAAGCAAAATGTTTTCGAAGCTTTTCTCCCCTCTGGATATTTTTATAACTGTACTTTTTTATATACAATTCATAAATCAATGCTATTTTGTCTGCATTCTTTTTTTGTAAAAATTTTATTTATTTGATCTTGTGTTTATGAGATTTGGTACATACATTTATCTTATTCATATATCTTGCAATAAATAATGGTTAATTTTATTATAAATTGAAAAATAAGATTGCTTTTATCAGAAAAAAATAATTAGCGGTATTAATTCATTTAAAGAAAATAAGATTTAAGAAAATTTATATATTTTTTTATTCTTTACTAATATTTGAATATTCTTAAGTTTCTGAATGGGTTTTCTTCAAAATCGTTGATATCTATAGTCATAAAAGTGTAAAAAATGTATATATGTGTATATATATTACAATAGTTCACTAAGCAATATCTTTATTAAAAAGTCGCCTTTGACGATCAGCTGGTTCAATAGTAGAAAAGATATCTAAAACTTTACATATTTTATATAACGGTTTCTAAATAGCTTTTTTTTGAAAAATATTTAGCTATCAAATCTTCAATTTTTGATAGCTATATAATTGTGTCATATTATTATGTAGGACTTAAACAGTTCTGTTCATTATATTACTTATCTCTTACTAATTTTCTGTCAGAGTGCATAAAAGTTGCATGATAAATTAGAGTGGAGAGGTTAAATTGTAATTAATATAAACGTTTTTTCTTGAAATCAAGTACATCATTTTTTTTAAATATGAAAATTGAAAGCAGAGTCGTTCAGTATTGAAATTGTATGTAAATTGCAGAATAATTATTATCATGTCAGAACATATTTTGGGAAATAGGTTTTCTGGTGTGAACAAAAATCCATAGGTGAAAAATAAACATTTTAAATTTTATTATCCGCACAAGCATCTCAAAAAATCAGCTTTTAATAATGCGTTGCCATAGCATTTACAAAAGCTCTGATTTAAAAAAATAAATTAATGACTACAGCCAATAAAACCTAGAATAACGTTATTTTGAGCACGTGATTATATGAAATGTAATGGATAGGTAATGTGATATGGTTTTTAAACAATAAATGCGAGGCAAAGTTCTTTTGGATCGCTTGCAGTGCTAAAGTGACTAATTCAATGAAACCAATAAAATGAATAAAAATATAATTTAAATTGCACGAGCACGTGGTGCTTGGCCGTTCAAGAATTGATGTTCTGACACGATACATTGAAATATGCATAGCAGATTTCGTTTAAATCTTTTGTAATTTTCATAACATCTTAAAGAATTATTCAACAGAAATTTCACTGATTTTTCGTAAAATTCAATTTTTAATTTTAATTTCAAAACATTTAAATGATGCAAATGTAAATATTTTATATGACTTCAGTCAATAAATGTTCTTATAAAAAATTATGAAACTCACATTTTACACAGTCATTTTGTCCTAAGAAATCATATTCTGAAAAATATTCTTCATACTTCGAGTTTTAAATAAATAAACTTTCTGTCTTCTGTTATAAAATCTGTTAGTTTTTACATGTCAATATTTGAACAAACAGTATTTTCATAATCATAGGCCAATCACTGCCGAGAAATCCTAGTAGCGTATCTTTTTTCGAAACCGCTTATGAAGTGGTCTAAAATCGTCAGCTTTTGCAGAAGAACGATATTCAAATTTCATAAATTATTCATTTTTAGTGAATGATTTAGTTGATTGGAAATTAAATTTTTTTCTTTAAAATATTGATGTCTGAAGAAAACTTTGGTATCATTAAAAAGATAGTTTTTTAAAAAAATCTTTTTTTAAAATCGTGACGCAAAAATCTATTTTGTGCTGTTATACTTTCGGAAGTTATAGCGTTGTAAATTTTATAAATTTTTAAAATCTTGTTATTTTTTAATGTAATGAATTATTGGATGTATAAGGCTCAATATTAGTAAAATTAATTATTATTTGATTAGAATATTATCTGTACAGAGTATAAATAATACTGAATGTGGAAGTTTTTGTATAAGTTGAAGTTTAAACACTTTCGTTTTTCAAGTTCCTATTTCAGTTGAGAATATTGAAAATTAAAAGAGATGCATTGCACAAAATGTTGAATGGTATACTGTTTTTAGAAAAGTAGTAAATGTTAAATGTCTCATAGAATTTGAAATTAAATATACTCGTGTGTGTGTGTAAGCAATCAAGAACAAGTTAAGTAAATTTTAGCAACCATAAATCTGAATTATAAAAATTAACTAAAATTATGCTTTTATGACAACGTTTTCTTATATGACAAAACATAATACTTTTTAATGTGTAAGCATTTGTGTAAAAATATAATTTACAGCTATTTGTTTATCAGTTCCTGGTGACATAGGAGTAATCATAATTTCTATTTCGTACGAAGCAATATTCCTACCAAATTATTTAATTGAATCTCGCACAACTTTAAAAAAAACTTTAGTTACATACAAATAAACAAAATTGCTGACAAACTTTCAGAAATGCGGAACAGTCTTGATTCATAACGAATGTTAGAGAGAAAGCTTTGCAGTTATTTGCTCTTTTTTTCTGTTTCTTTGTGTTTAATGTTAGTGACCATATTATATTGAACAAATTCTTTAGAAATTAGATTCATTTTTTAAAAAAAATGTCTAACTTCTTTTTATTGTTTCCATATTATTATTTTTTATTTATAAGTAAAAAAAAAATATTAGACGATTTTTCAGTCTCAAATATTCCAGATTCTGATACAAAATATATCAACAAATCCTGGTTAAGCAGATGAATGGTTGTACTTTCAAAATCCAATAAATAATTAAAACAAAATAAATTTAGAAATTATCACACAATTAATGGTTTAAAAATTTTCAAAACCAGGAGGCATTCAATCCAATATGTGCATTTTACAATTTAATTCATTATTTTTCCTTCCAATTTATGTAAATAGTATTAAGTTGGTTATATCTCACGTTTAGGAAAGCTGAGGAATAGAATTCATCCTAACGTTATTTCTGAATTAAATATATTTATCTTTTCTTTTTAATTTGGTACAAATGTGCCATTTAATTAAAATTTAGGATATTGTCTTTTTTGCGAAAATCAGGCAGAAATCTGGAGAATCCCAGCTACACAGAAACACCAGGCAATGTTGCACAAGTTGAAAAATACAACTTAATTTTTTTTTCATTTCCTTTCTCATTTAAGACAATTCAATATATATTTTAAATAAATAATTTATTTAAAAAAATTTAAAAAAAGGAGGATTTCATTAAAATTCACTGTTAGTACTAAAACTATTGAGATAAAGGATTGAATCTATTCTTCGGAAAGGAGTCCGAAGTCTTACATTTTCATATACAAGTAGATCTTGCCAATCCTCCTGGATTGAAAAATTAATAAACGTAATTATTGTTAAAAATAAAGTTGTGTCAAATAAAATTCTATAACTATTAAATTATTTAATTACTCCTTCTTAATTACAGGATTCTATGATATTAACAGAATTATGAAAAGTAATTAAATGCCCCAAACTCGAAGTGTTCAATAATTAATCAGTGATGAATTCTATGTTCTAAGAGCCCTTCTAACATTCCCGCTGCCCTCAGTACGATTTTCTGTGCAAGCAGAGAAAATCTAAAATATCTAGCTCAAAGAGTAACTTTTCCAAACTAGTTTGGAGTGAGGGAGAGGGAACCGTCTTGGTTTCCGAGAAGCCTCCACAATGAGAAAGGGCAAGTTTTATTGGGGGTGGGTCAAATGACCTTCTGAATGTAGGACTTCCGCACAGCAGTATCTCCTGGGGACCAGGAATTCTTTTCTGGTTGGGTGTTATTCGGCTTGTCAATCAAACCTTTTAAGCTTCTTCTTTCGTTAGCTTAGTCACCGCCCTATCACCCCCACCGATAGGAGGCGCTTTCGTCGACATCGAGATTTTTTTTTCTGTATATGGCACTCTTAAATGCACTGCAAGAATAATTTTTTTCAGAAATTCAAATTATATTTAAGCTTTTTAAAATAATAGATAGTTTTTTAAAACTTATTTTTCTTTCGGAAATATGGGAACAATAAAAATTAATTTCTCAAATACAATTTACTACAACTGATTATGTAGCATTCGCAATATATGCACATCGACTATTGAAAGTTACTCGGATCATTAATATTTATCGTCATTATTACCAGCTCTATTGATAATGCACTTATTCGATTTAAATCTACTGATTAATGTTTTAAATGAAACACATTCTGATATTCCGAAAGCTCATGATGATTCTCTAATTTCAGATTACATATTGTTTGCGAGTAAAGAAAACTCATTGGAATATGCTGAATTTTTTAGAATAGCAACTTAATTTAGTGGTAATAATTAGCACGTGTTTCACTTATATATACGTAAGAAATGTCTACGCGAATTTTAAAAGATAAATTTTATAGGAAATGAAATATAAATCATTGGAATCAGAATTTGAGCCAGCGTCCTGACACACAGGTAGCGTGTCTTCCTCGTGATCTGGACGTTTTGGGTTCGAGTTCCGGTTAGGGTTTGGTTGTTCTTCTGTGAGTTGAGGTTATGTGCCCCCCCCCAGTAAAAAGGGGCTGTACAAGCGAGTTTGTGTGCGTGTCATCCTCTTATGAGCTAGAAGTCAGACTTCTACCTTCGTGTGCTCAGGGATCCATACCCTCAGAAGCTACTGCACCCCCCCCCCTTTTCCGTTGTAAAGTGGACACGAGATCATCATCAGCAGAATTTGATTCATAGTTTTAAGAGTACAAAGATATGTTTCAAATTTTGTCACAAAATATCAAAATATAGTTTATCGTTATGAATATTAACAAATATATATATATATATATATATATATATATATATATATATATATATATATAAAATTTTTATTACTTTTTTTTATCAAATAAAGTAGTAAATTTACAGAGTTTAGTTGCAAACAAAAGAAAAAGAAAATCTGCAATCGCAAATTTCAAGTTATACTCAAGAACATTGTTATTTTTTATGCCAATGTAATTAACGTCATTTAGTTTAAACTAGTTTATAAAATCAGTACTGGTAAAAACAGGTCAACTTTTTAAAAACGCACCTGCTTTCAAAGAAGCATACATAATAATGATGCAATGCTGGTAAAAGCAGGTAAAAAAATTATGCGATTAAAAGATGTTGACGAATATTGCCATTTTTGCTCAAAGACTACGCGATTTCGAGTTTCTATTTTTCGATGCCTTAAATTATTCAATTCAATTATTAATTGCCTCAGATGATAATTAAAATTGAACATATTTATTGTGATTTCTGTTTGAGAGGGAGCATTATAAGGCACGCTTAAACTACTGTCTTCAAAATGTTTATCTGTAAATATCTTCTAGTCAACCGACTATTTAAATGAATTTATTAATTAAAAATGTTGTTGTTTTTAATGATACTTGCCATGGGCCAGCTGAGGTGAGGCAGCGATTTTTAAGCCGAAATGAGCGTCTCTTGTTTGAAGTAACGCCAATTAGAAGCAAGAGTACAATTTAGAGAGTACTAACTCAACGCATTCGCTTGCACAACCCCCTTTTACAGGGGGGCACATTTACACACCTTACAGTTAGAGCACAGAATGACAACCATGCCCGAACCGGGATGCTCAGTTGATGGGGAAGACGCGCTATCCCTATGCCAGGATACCGGTTAATTAAAAATGTAAAAGATTTTGATATATTTTTTTTTGGGGGGGGGGGAATCATGATCTCGGTTTGGTTCGGTATTCATAAAAAATATTAAGATTTTAATTTTTAAAATACTAATATTTCATATGATATTAGCAATAAAAGAAGGAAAGGTAATATATAATATGTTCATTGAAAAATATTTTAGAGAAAGATGATACATGATTGATAGCACGTACTTAATTCACTCTATAAAAGCCCTTATCTCTATTTTAGGAAAAAATCCTAGTTTCCTGAATATCTTAGGAAAAATCAAATGACAAAGTTACCGTATAAAATATTCTAGTATATAATTACATTATTATGTCATTTAGAACTACGTCTGGCATTCGACATAGCATTACAAGGAGAGAGCATGGATTAGAAAATTGAGATGGGATCTGGTATGATGGAAAGATACCTTTTTAGGATATTCACTCATTAAAATTTTAAAGCGCAATAACTTGAAAATTCCAGGAAATTAATAATAATCAAATTTGTAGTTGTTACATTACTCAAGTACCTTCTCTTTTGACTCAACAGATGGCACTACTTTATTTAAATGGAAGCATATTTTTAATGATTCTTCTTGCGAGTCATTATTAGATTGTATTCCAAGGGAAAATTGTACAACTACGTGCTCGAGTTTGTTTTGTCTTGCGAAATATAGAACTTATAAAACAAATAACTTTTCCTGAAACTCTATTATTTTCATACACCTCATAATGAAGATATAAAGAGTCCCGGCCCTCTACAGATTAAATGAATATAGTTGCAATTGTGATGTAACTCTTTTTCTTTATAGTAAATAAATTTTTCATACACATAATACTTGTATTATAATTTAATTATTAAAAATAATTGTAAATATAGATGTGGTTTTTAAATAATTGTAAATATAATTTAAATTTTGAAAAACATTAATTATAATTACTGACATCATAACATTTTTTCACTCAATATTTCTAGAAATTTATTCTACATTATTCAGTTTTCAATGACATCAAAGAACTAGAATAGTAATAATTATAAAATCCCTGGAAATGAATTAGTTTTAATATCTTGCACAAATGATTATTAACGATTGTTCTCAAAAACAACTTTAAATAGATCTATTGGAAAACAATTTATATTTACATTAAAAAATATTAGTATTTTGCCAGAAAGTTGGGCAGTGTGCCAAATACAACACACCACACCACACCATATCATATTATCTGTAAGAGTTTTGTGTGCCGATGCATTCAATAATTAATCACCAGCTCTATTTTTTCGATTTTAATATGTGAAATGTTTGATGATATATTTAAATATTTAATAAATTATCTCTCTTCGATTACGAGTATAAATATTATTTCATCGAGTTAGAACAAACGATTGGACTTCGTTTTTAAAAACTAAATTATAATTTTAATTCAAACATCATCAATATAATTTTGCCTAAAAAATTAAACTGTATCCTATGAAATATTATATTAAATAATAACAAAATAAGTAATATACTAAATTGAAATATCTAAGTTCTATTTCATTTAAACTTATTTTTATTTATTAAAGTTATTAAATTTATAATTTTTCAAGAGATTAATTTTATTAAATTTATAATTTTTTAAGAGGTTAAATTTATTACAATTATTATTATTTTTATACATTAAATTTATTACACTTATTATTTTTATTTATTAAATTTATTACAATTATAATTATTTTTATACATTAAATTTATTACACTTATAATAATTTTTATACATTAAATTTATTACACTTATAATTTTATTTTAAATTTATTACAACTATAATTATTTTTTAAATTAAATTACAATTTATGTATTAAGAGAACGAACCTTAATGTATGCATAAAAAGGGAAAAGAATATTTATTAAAACTATTTGTAAAATGCTAACTTGACAAAATTTTGAAACAAAATTAAAAAAAAAAAATGAATCCATGTCAGAACATAGTCTCTCAAATGCAGATCTTATATTTTACCAACTACGCTATGAGAATGCTCAGTGACAGCCGCAAATTGCTAATTTATAAATTACACTTAAAGTTTGAGAGTAATTAGATTGGAATTGACTGTCTACTGCGATTTAAAATTCTAATGAATGGACTCTTAAAAGCATACTATCAATTTACTGAATCCTATTCTGAACTCAGTTTCCTAATCTGTGCCTTTTCCCTTATTAAATAAAGGTACCGATTAAATATTTTCATTTCTGTTTTTGGTTCGAAACCGACAAAGTATAGTAAGTTGACCTAATGATACTTATAGATAATGATGTTTATTATAATTGACTTATGGTAAGTTGAAATTCTTATCATATCTTTTTTGATAAAATTTCTGTCTCTGCAAGGCCTACCAACTTTGGCAACCCTGCTCACCTCTGACAGCAACCCTTCTTACCAATCGCGGAGCGAGGGTGAAGAGAAGTTAATATGGGACTGAAGAAGCGAAAGATGATGGGATAGTTTAGTGTTTCTTTCGTATGTTTGCTTTATGTTTGTGCTGTGTCCCATATCTATATGTAAATTAAAATTTGAGACAAAAATTTGAAGTTATTAATGTCTCTACCACTCACACTAAATGAATCCGACTCACAAAAAATGTTTTTATATTGTCTCCACCATTCTCTATTCCGTCATTTCAGCAAGGGGATAGTTCTCCACGGATGACGGGTGCTCTGACAAGCCTACCATCGAACTCGAACTCTCTGCTTTATTTTAAAGAATTTACATATTATCTCGAAGTATAATGTAAACTTCCTCTAGATGATATACATAATATAAAAACAATTTAGATTTTGCCATCAAGTATCAATAACTTTTGTGTGCTTGCTCATTCTAGGTAGTGTTTTCTTTTCAAACATTGACTGAATGCAACGATATGATTGGATTTCATTGTAATTAATTTGTGTTAGACACAGAAAATCCTAGGATATGTTCAAGCAACACTCAATCTCTTTTTCTCTTCATATTGAACTATTTAGAACATAAATTATTTAATTGTTTTATCAAAATATTGGCGATTTGTCAATGAAAATTTATTACAAAGTGTGTAACATTTCATTTTGTTATATCGAATGCCAACATTTGGCTTGCCAAATAATTTTTTATAATAACAAAGAAATTTTTATAACTAAAATTATTAAGTCATAAATGTTATTATTCTTGTTTTAATGGCGTCACATTTAACACTTAATAGTTTAAATGGAATTCAATTTATATAAATAAGAAATTATAAAACTCACTATCTGCTTTTAAATACGGTTTTCTTTAAACGTAACAATTACATTAGATAAAAATTACAACCGATACGAAAATAGCTTACAACAGTATTTAAGAGTAAGGGCCAATGCCCTGCTATTTTAATCTTCAAAATTAGAAAGTATAAGAAAGACAATAGAAACGTATTTATAATATAAAATGACATTCTATATCTTATTCATAATAAACTCTTATTTTGACTTGTTTCATCCTCATGGTTATATTTTGAGCATAATTGAAATTCTTTAATATAATACTGCTTACATAAAATGCTTTTATATAAATTATATATAACTGCTTACATGGTACGATATACGCTTTACAAATTACTTTGTTTTTGTAAAATAGCATGCCAAACATTTACAAGTTATTCTACATAGAATAATATTTTATTCAGCATTTTTAGAAGTTTAGCGAAAAAAAGTTCTATTTAACTACCCCTATCCTTTTGTTTGTGTTTTACTAATCAAGGTACTTTTGGCTATAACATCTTTTTAAGTTATAAATTCTTCATTTATTTTCTTCTGTAATTTTTTATCATATATGTGTTAAATGGAAACTAAATTATTATTATATTTCAGTAAATTACATTCACCGCACTAATTAATAGCCGCTTTTGAGATTCAAAAACAATAACAGTATTAAACTAGAATAATGTAATAGTTTTCGTGCATTTTCATACCTTTACCCAAAAATAAAAAAAAATTATTCCTGTATTAAGAAAGTATTTTGAGAAAGATTAAAAGCAGAATCTTTACATAGTTTCAGATATTTGAATGGCCTTTTTTTTATTATAATATATTACTATTATGTTTGGATAGTAGTCTTAAGAAATACTTTAAGGAACAGTTTCTTTTAATGCAATTCCTTATAAGATGCTTACTTTTATATGGGAGGTGCAGCCACACTGGTTTGATATTGTTGTCTTTCAACGAAATATTGTTGCAAATTTGCAATGCCGTTTTCCTGTTTGTCTTATTATATTAAAAGAATATTTACAAATATTCTTAATACATTTCACTTCAATAACACTCGACCCAAGTAATCATTTAGTGGCATGATGAAAAATGTAATTGACCATAGCAGGAAGATGTTAAGGTCTTAGAATGGATTAAAATTAGGGCTCTATGTATATCAAGAGCACAGACCTGAAGATTCTTTTGCAGAATTCCATGTGACGTCATGCTATGGCGACTGAATGTCTGGAATTATTTTCACAAAATGAATTGGCAAGCCATGAACGCTGGATTATATTATTGTTAATTTGTGATTTATTGTCTGAAATTTGTGATTAATTGCAATTCAAATTCTTATGTATAACTAATTTAATTTTGCAGATTTAGTCAATGATTTTTCCACGCCTTTCTATGACAGCCAAATTCCATATTGCTTTGAACCCTTTCCCTTTAGTAAAATATGGGTAAATATTTATAGAATGAAAAATCGATGTATTGTGGTGATTTCTATATAAGCCAATTAATATCCTTCGAGCAGAAGGGTCCCTTTTGCTTGATCGGTATGATACTCGGCTACTAACCATAAGATTCGGAGTTCGGGCGTAGCGTTATCCTCTTATCACCTACA
>JAOUZG010053381.1:29068-41215 GCA_026289955.1 Argiope argentata | reverse complement strand
CATAAGATTCGGAGTTCGGGCGTAGCGTTATCCTCTTATCACCTACAGTATAAATGTTCAATTAGTTTCCTTGCTTAAATCTGAATCTCGTAATAGGTTAAGGTTTAATAGAATAGAATAGAAAAATAATAGGAAAAGGTTTTACTGAGATTGCAGAAAACTCGAATTCAAAAATCGTGTTATGTTCCCTTCATAATAAGCAAAAATTTGATATGGCTGATCGAAAATCTAAAGTAGTGTTTTTATTAAGTGAGATCGCATGATTGCCCATTTGTTAATGTTTCCAATTTTTTGCCTTGTGTTTTCCCCCTCTCTTGGGAGAAGATTGCAGTATCTGTTAAAGGTTTATGATTATCTTTCACCTGAGTAACCAGTTATTTGAAGGGAAAAAAATAAAGAAAGCTATTTGTTTCTCTTGTTGAAATTATTTCCAAATGAATTCTATTCTTTGCTAGAATAACAATATTATCTGAATAAAGCCTAAGAATTATTCTATCATTTGATATCTTATGAAATTCTTACAAGAAAGTAATAGATAAAACATTTTATTAAAAAATTTAAGCTTAAATACCCTCTTATTTATTTCATGAAGACTTAGATTTACAGTTTACCGTTCTCACCTCAGATCCAATAATGATATTGTTACAAGCGGGTGAGCGGCACGAAAACGTGCTAAAGATGGCGGCGTTTGGCAAGGAACCTCAAGCCAGCTTGATTGGTTTGGCGAAAGGAATTGTCTAGTAGCCGCTGGATTGCGCGCGATGTTTTGAGAAGAAGTTTCACGAGTTTCGGGGCAAGCGCTTCTTCGGCTATATAAAGGACGAGTAGCCGGAGTTAATGAGTTAGTTGAGAATTTTTTTTCTCGGAAGAAAAGCGTCTCGCTGGACTAGAGGATTAGTGAGCTGTGCTTACGTTTGCTGTCAACATTGCATTATTGAGCTCGCTGCGATTTACTGTTGCTGTGCTATACGAAAGCTGTTTTGCAGTCTGTTTTTATCGAGCGTAAAACTTGCATTTAAGCTTTAAGTGACTGCTGACTGATGGATTGTATTTATCTAAAATTGTTACTCTATCAATTATCCTGTAAATAGCTGTAAATAAATTTGTTTGTGCTGTCCTCAAATAAAGTCCATTCAATCCGAATCCGCTATGCTAAAATCATAACAATATTGTTACACAATATCTTACCTGAGCTGCATTTTTATATTTGGAAAAAAATTCTACTTAAAAAAACTACAATAGCGTTTATTAAACAATAACATCTACACTCTACTTCTAGAAAAATTCTAAAGTAAATAACTCTAAATCTATCATTGTTGCTACTTATGGCACTTGCCATGGACAAGCCCCTGTGATACATCAGCAGATTTTAAGCCGAAGGTATGCGTCTCTTGTTTTTAACAAGTAGTGCCATCTAGGGTCAAATTTACAACTTAGCTACACACACGTCATTAGCTACATACACAAAAATTTAGCCATTCTGAAGCACGAAGAAATGCGCCGTTATTCGATAATTTCATTTAAAGGGTCTTAATTTCACTTTTAGAATTATGCCAAAAGTTTACTTTCCTTTACCAATATGAATCTATATGGTCAACTGACATATATTCTTTCCTACATTATCCATTTTCTCATCAAATTCGTTACCTAGTCGCCAAGTTTGACGTCAAACTTTGTTGTTGTTGTTGTGACTAATGGCACTTTCCTTGGACAAGCCCCCCGCTTATACGATCAAAAGACGATTTAAGCCTAAGAAATGCGTCTCTTTGTTTTACAAGTAGCGCCCTCTAGGGTCAAATGGACGATTTAGCTACATACACGTCACAACCCTTTTTAGGGAGCGGACTTCTTTCATGCATTTTCATTTATGCATCTCAGATCGTAATTTAGATCTAGAACAGAGAAAAATAACCTCTGACCTAGTACTACCATTGGTATTACTCTCAACATGGAGGACTTTGCGACCACGATAGATTTAATGAGCGCCAGCAGCCATAAACTCGGGGAATCTTTGGCTACTGAGTTTCGAATCTGCAACCTAAGGTATACAAGTCCAACGCTCTACCAATCAGGCTATCCCAGTTCTATACTCTAAATCTTAAAGCAACTAACTAGTTGTGGAGGTACCTAGCCTCGACAGGGGCTGATCCCCGGTCATGGTGAGTAGCTAGCGGCCTAGCAGTCCATATGAAACGTGGTCCTCTGCGAGAGACATCTGGCTTTGTCTCTTAAAGCAATTAATAGAACCATAGAAAAGGTTTACGGAGTACCTGCCCTTCAAGCGCTACCTCCGAGCTTGGCAGTAGTTCACAGGACCGTGGTTGAGCGTGGAATGATATGGACTGCGTAACTGCACAGTGAAATTGGTAAGAGAGGGCGTGGCTACTGATGTGAAAGAGAGTTTCTATTGGCTGCTGTAGAATACTATTTAATGAAGAATCGGGATCCAGTTCATTTTGCGACTGAGTTAAATATAATGAAGAGCTTTTCTAATGGCGAGTTGACTAGTCTCATTTCTTTGATAGTGCTTTTTACCTGCGGGAAGCTTTGGAAGAGTTTTTGAACTTCTTGAAATAATTCAAAAATAACAGGTAAACTAAACAGATAAAAAATAATTGCTTCTGTTGTTTTACTTATTTCACGTTTCTTAATCATTCCATTCCCACTCAAAAGAGAAACGAAACGTTGCAACTTAGTTCCTTTTCTGAACAAAGAGGGCGCTGCAATCGCTTCTGAATACAGGAGCAAAACAATTATGTTTCGGAATGAGCTTCCTTAATATTAAATCCAAAATGCTGTTCACATTACTGCTTGTGGAAATGCATTAATATTTGTATCTAAATTTGGTGTATATTATAAAGTGGTCCGTTAATAAAATTAATAAACTTTTGACGATAAGATAATTCCGTTTCGCATGTACTATTTGTTAAATTTTATTAATTCTTTAATATCATTCAATGAAACACAGTTACTGCAAATAGCTTTAACAATGGATTTTTCAGAACATTACAGCTCACTAACACAAATATATTTCAGTCAAATCCGTTTCAACAATCGTTTTATTTAACGAGGTCGCAATTTGAAAGTAGACTATTTCTAACTATTGCATAAAATATGAAATAAACCAGAAACATAACATACAAAAGCAGAGACATCTGAGATAGGGTGATTTAAGGGATTAGTGTTAGTTGGATTATTTACTGGCTCCTGTTGTTGGGGAATTTACGGAAATAAGGTTTAATTATGTTTTCATTCATTCAAAAGTTATAACTACCTTTCCTTTTAAATTGTCAAGATTAATATTTTATTGAACTTACATGCCAGCTGTAATTTTGATTTAGGTATAAATTTGGACAAATTAGTTATAACTGTAATATATAGTTATGAATGACTATGTTCGCTTTTGTCTTCATTTAAAATGTTAGAGTGGCTAATGTTTTTTTTAAAAATCAAAATTGAATATATTTCTTCATGATTTCAGTTATAGAAAGATAATTAATCTAATTCTCAAGATTTAACTATAAAAACCTACATCTTTGCTCTCTCAATCTAATAAAAGTGTGGGAAACTTAAACGGTGGTATACAACAGATCACTTCAAGCTGTCATCTTAATTACGGAGACATTTCGATCGTTTTCTGCCCTTGCGTCTGAAATCTGCATTGATCTCGTGAATAGACTAACAGAATCTTACACATAATTTTACTTATGCCGCTATCAAATATATAAATTCAAAAACAGCGTTAATTAATGCGATGTAGTATATTCAAGTGATGACTTGCATGGTCATTGTTAATTACTAAATAAATAATTTTGTATAAAGATAGTGGTAGTGTAAGAAAATATTGAAATAAAGAGGAACAACATGTGAAAGCATGATGTTGTTTTGGTTAGGAGGTTTTTGTTGTCTCAGAAATTTACGGACAAAATGTTTTTTACCTGCTTTTACCAGTATTGGTATATTATTATTTGATTCTTCAAAAGCAGATGCGGTTTTGAAAGTTTGACCTGATTTCACCAGTATTGCTTTATTATTACGTATGCTTTGATAGCAGATACGTTTTTAAAAGGTTAACGAAGAACTATGACATCATAGCTGTTATTTCATCTCAAAATTGGTCTAGCTCCAAAAATTTGCTTATATATATAAGAACAAAGATAAAAAAAAACAATTTTATAAGAGATACATTACGAAGCGTAATTTTTAATTATTAAATTAAAAAAAAACAATGTATTTAGAGAGCACGTATGGTACTGTTCCTAAAAACACAGTCGAACGTAGATGAATCAAAACGTGGAATTTTAAGAGTCATAGAGCAGGTTAAATTTTTAGACAATATTCAAACCCTTTGCAGAAAAAAAATTCCACCTTTTATTGGAATCCCTGCCTGATGGTGACCCTTGAGAAAGTCATCAGACCGGATTTCTTTTTCTCTGATTTTCTTTAGGTTGTTTCCTATTTTCACGATAGTTTTTTTTCTCATTTTTTTACTTCTTTTTTTATTCATATATATATATATATATATATATATATATATATATATATATATATATATATATATATATATATAATAAAAAAATATCATTATAGAATATATATGAAGAGGGATAGAGAAGTCTCGTGTTATTTCAAACCAGTTTAAATCAGTTAATGATTTAAATTAAGATAAATAATGAGTTAAAAACAATAATGCTTAATGATGACTTGAAATTTACGATCGAATATTTCAATTTAATTTATTAATATTATTTTTCTTTAACTTACTTCTTACGAGTTTGAAATACAATATAAAAATATAGGTTTCCAGAGAGTACTTTAAAATATATAGTTTTTCTTTATTGGGAGAGTAGGATAAATATAAAAAAATGTAATGGGTTTTAAAAGTATTCATTAAGTTTTTAAAAAATATTAGAAAAATATTTTAAGCCCCGAGTTAACTTCTGAAAAGTTTTATATATTTCTTAATACGATTAAAAACTTTTCAGAAAACTAAAATTATATAAAAAAATACCTTCAGACCCTTCACGAATATATCACGAACTTATATTTTCAGTATCGCCGGAAAATATTAAATTTATCTTTCGTAACATTTTACTGATACTTAAAAGAAAACACAGCTTTAAAAAGAACTTTTATGGTTTTTGAAAAAAAATTAAAGCATTTATCATTTTTAATTTTTTACATTGGTAAAAGGTTTACTCAAACTTATTTTATGAGAGCTGTAATTCTTTTTTCCGCCGATGAAATCTTGATAATGAAAAGTAGGATTAAACCTTGTAAGGACCTTTAAGTAGTCTAAGATACGAAAAGCCTTTCTCCTTACCTTAACATCAAAAACCACCCATTTTTTATTTATTTTTATTTCATATAAGCAGGTCTTATCAAATTTTATAATAAGAGGAAATAACAAAACATTTGATTACAGATAATCCCCAAGAGAACTGGGTTCAGTGTCTCAAGAATAAAAAATATTAATTTTATGCATAGATTTTAAAACGAAAAATTAATTCATTGTCAAGCCTTTTGACACAATGTAAAGCCTAAAAATATTAAATTTATGCATGATTTTAAAACGAAAAATTAGGCCACCAAAATTAGGCCTCGCTAAATACTATTTAATTCGAATGCACCTCTGTCACATGACACACGTGTTTATCTCTTTTAGGGAAAGAATGTTCCTTTACTCTAAATTGTAAATTTGCAATCTATATTAATAAAAATGCAACTCGAAATGCGTTGCTAAGCGCAAAAATAGAGAACGGCTTGACCGATTCGGCTAATTTTTTAAAAATATTTTCGTTAAGACACGGGGATGGTTCTTATGGAGAGAAAAAATGAAAAAAACTGCGTAGAAAATAGTTAAAACGACACTTTTCTTACTTTCCCGCCAAAAATTTTCATTTCCTTCCCCCACACCAACTGAGTAAGATAGCGGGAAGTAATAAATTATGATTTGTTTAGAAAGAAATACGCGAAGTCAGTTGGTTTTCATTCATAGATAACGGGATGTTTAAAAAAGAAAGAAAATAGTTGCTTTTATTATTAGTCGGTATGAATATTTAATCTATGTCTGCTCAAAAAAGTCTGGGCAGCGAAGAAAAAAAGTAATAGCGGAAAAAGGGTTTATAAAAAGAAAAGTAGTGAAGAAAAAAAGGATAGAAAAGAAAAGAAGGGTGTGTGTGTCACCATTATTTCGTCTGTGCGAGGCATTTTCCAAGCTGTTTTTAAGCTTTTGCATCTCTTGAAAACCAATTGTGTCTTTATTTGTTTAGTGTGTTTACATTTATGAAAATTTGAATCTCATTATTCTATAAAAACAGAATTTTAGACCTTTCCCTCCACCATTTAAGTAAAATATCAATTCCGGGACAATCATTGCTCGGGTAGAAAGAGAAAGATGAGTAGTACAATGAACAGAACATCTGAAGAAAATAATACTATAAATGAATTATATGATTATGAACATTTGTTTGGTTTAAAAATATTTTGGTGAAAAACCAGTTATGAGAAACAGCTACATAAAATATTAGCGAGCATCAATACTGGCGAATCGACTGATCGCCAAAGGCGGCTAGTCATTATTAAATGAACCTCATCGATGTAACGTTAATGTAACCGAATCGGAAATTCAATTTGTTCTCGACCCCCGAAATCCCATGCCCGGAAATCAACTGATGCCCTGTTGCTCTAGGAAGGAAGATGGCTCGCTCTGAGATAACCTTTCATCGACGATCGTTTGCTGTATAGAGACCTGAGGGTAATGTCTAAAGGAACCGGCAACACATACTCTTTTTACTGGATTCTTTTCCTGGACCCTACCCTTTAGGGTATAGGCAATAACATTGGATAGGGAAGGAAAAAAATCTTTTATAAAATTGAATGTTCTTAGAAGCCTTTCGTTAATAGCTATATCCACTAGCACATTTGGGGCCCTGAAATGTTTTTTTGAGATAAAAGCCCTTCTATAAGCTCTTAAATATAACGCTGATGTTCTGTCGATGTATAAAATATAAAAATACTAGACCGTTAGCTTTCTATAAGATTGAATGTTCTGAGATTTTTCTTTTTGTTAAAAGCCCATCTCTGCCATTGCTTTAAGTACCTATAGACGTTTATAGATTGGTATCTTGCTAGTTTTGGAGATGTAGTAGAAAGTAAGTGAGTCATATAACATTAAAAATATATTTGGTTTTTTATATATTGGATAAATTATTTATACTACAGGATGTCCAAAAAGTTCCCGTACTGATGATTTGTGAATTTATTTTACAAAAACAACAGGTTTAAAAAGAATTATTTTTATGCCAATGATAAAAAGCACTTTTAACATAACTAAGGAAAAAATACTGAACTTACATTTATAATAAATGTTCAAAATGTCCACCCCTCTTTTGGAGACAAAGCTGAACTCGTTAGTGCATGTTTTTCGAAACGCGTCTTAACAAGCTCGGAGTGATTTCTTGTATCCTTTGGGTAATTGCGATTTTCAAATCATCTATTGTTTGAGGATCACCTTCATAAATTTTGTCCTTTAAATATCCTCACAGAAAAGATTCCGGGATTGTCAGATCAGGGGATCGAGGTGGCCAAAGATTTTTTGAGATAAGTCGATCGCCGAAAAAAGCTTCAAGCATGTCCATGGTTTCATTACTCGTATGGCAAAATTTAATATACTTGAAAAAAAATCATGGACAATGATTTTTTAAATTTGGAGTACGGGAACTTTTTGGACACATGGTATCTTGAAATATATAAAATCATTTGGCTTCGTTAGAAGTTTTTCGATCTTATTAAAATGTCTATTTTCAAAGATATAATATTTAAGGCTTGATGAATTATTTTAAGTACTTTTTATCGTTTTAATCATTTATTTATTTTATCTTTAATGTAAATAATTTTTAATATGTTTCCAAGTTCTTTAGGGCATTTTTATTCTCAGTATTTAATAGAAGCAATAAGGATTCCATTTTAAACTTTTGCATTGGGATATTGAACATTCTTAGATTTTTATTTTTGTAAAGAGACCATTATTGCCATTGGTTTAAGTACCTATAGACGTTTAGAGATTGGGATCTTGCTAGTTTTGGAGATGTAGTAGAAAGTAAGTGAATCATATAACAGTAATTTATTTTTGGTTTTTTAAATATTGAATTAATTCTTCATATTATCTTGAAATATATAAAAGCATTTTAGCTTCGTTAGAAGTTTTTCGATCTTATTAAAATGTCTGTTTTCAAAGCTTTAATATTTAAGGCTTTATGAGTTATTTTATGTACTTTTTATCGTTTTAATCATTTATTTATTTTATCTTTAATGTAAATAATTTTTAATATGTTTCCAAGTTCTTTAGGGCATTTTTATAATCTGTATTTAATAGAAGCAATAAGGATTCCATTTTAAACTTTTGCATTGGAATATTCTGTAAAACTTTTGGATAATTTATTGATAACAAAACAGTTATCCCATGCAATTTAAAATCAATTTTTTGTATTCTTTTTTTAATGAGTTTTTTATTTTAGTAATTTTTTTTTAATACAAATCAGTTCTATAAAGTAAAATATTCGAATTTTGAATCTACAACCAGATTGGTAGAATATTTTATTTTCTTCTATTATTTAATATCATTTTTGGGATTTTGAGAAAGTCGATACATATATGAAAATTTCTACTGTGCCTTTAAACATAAAATCTTAATGTTGGCTGTATTTATTTCAAGATACAGTGTCTTATTTTTGAAAAACCTTTCACACTTTTAACTATGTTTATAAGAAGATTTTTAGTAATAATGATGTAGGTATGGGTTACTAATTTAGCCACAAACTAATCCAAGAATTTTATTAAAAGAACGGCTATAAAATATGTGGCGCAGTTAGATTATTAGAATCTTCATGTTTTATACCTTCCTATTTTATTCCGAAAAACATATTTATGGAAAATATCTGTTCGTACGTCTGTCTGTGATAAAGACAACTCAAAAACGTTTTGAGCTAGACAGTTTAAATTCAGTATACGATTTTTACACTAAATTTGCAGATTCCTATCACATTTTAAGTAAAATCTGATCATTGGAAGTACGTCTGTCTGCCTTCTCGAATACAAGTTAAAATAGTAATTACAAAATGAAGAGAACTAGAAATATAAAATTCGGTGTACAAATTTTATTTCTATACTGTATATAATCAAAATTTGAGCCAGATCCAACAAGTATTTGACTGTCTGTAAGTTTGTACTTACAGAAATACATGATGTTGTTGTTCTCGTGTTCCACTTTACAACGGAATGAGGGGTGCAGTAGCTTTTGATGGTATGGACCCATGAGCAATCGAGGTCAGAAGTCTTATTTTTAGCTCACACACATCACAAACAATTTTTACGGGACGAACTTCATTCATTCACCAAAATATGTGTTGTTAGGGGCCGGGATGACCTGGTTGGTAGAGCGTTGGACTCGTACTCCTTAGGTTACGAGTTCGAAATTCACAGGTCAAAATATTCCCCGAGTGTGTGGAGTCTAGTTCTCGTAAAATCTGTCACGGTCGCAAAGTCCTTTATGTCGAGAGTAATACCACTGTGGGTACTGGGGCAGAGGTGATCGTCCTCTGTTCCAGGTCTAAATTACGATCTGAGATGAATGAATGCATTTGCATGAATGAAGTCCGCCCCCTAAATAGGGTTGTGACGTATGTGTAGCTAAGTCGTACACTTGGCCCTAGATGGCTCTCTTGTGAAACAAAGAGACACATTTCTTTGGCTTAAATTCTGCTGATCGTATCAGCGGAAGCTTATCCATGGCAAGCACCATTAGTCACAACAATAACACACACACACAACAGATTGTGTTGTTGTATTTCATCCCCGTGATCAGCAGGACTAGATCAGGACCATGAACTCATTCACCCTAAGCAAGTCCAGCACCAAAGAGGGGGATCATGAATTGTGTCCTGTCTGGTTCGCCTCAGATGAAATAAAATAGGGCCAGGAGAGACCTGTGCAAAAGAGCATTTAGTGCAGAGTTCGAACTGTTTAGCATCTCCTTCAAAAGTCATTGATAATAGATGGCCAATAAGGAAACGGGTTAGAGCGGTTTGATCTCGTCTGCAACTGCTTCGAACCAGGGAGTCACCAGGGCGCTTTCTTTGATACCAGGGATGCAACGGCAAGACCATCCAAATGACCTTATTACATATCGTAATTTAGATCTGCAACAGAGAACGATCACCACTGACTCAGTGCCCCCAATAGTATTACTCTCGACATGGAGGACTTTATGACCACAACGGATTTAACGTGCACCAGCCACCACACGTACGGAGTTCAGAAAAATGTAAATAGGATAAATCAAAGACGAAATGGCTTAAATATATCAAATTTGATATGAAATTTCCTAATTTCAAGGGTAGTTCTATATCAAATATTTGCTCCAATCGGTTGAAAAAATGTGTCTAAAGCTCAAATTTGTTTTTTGTATACTATTAACCGTATGTCAAGGACTAATCGCCAAATAACTTGCCAAGGATGACATGGTTTATTTAATAAAAATGCTACATTTACGCCACAAGTTTCGCACAACTATTGCAATACAAGGCAATGCAACTGGTTCTCTAAAATATTATTAGAAAATATGCGAGAAAGTTTTGAAGCGACTGATTTTCTTTAATGAATTTTGTTACTTTATAAACAAATTCATAAAATTATTACTGACATATATAGAAAAAAGTAATATAAAAAACAATTTTCAAAAATCAATCCTTACTTAGGCTGACAAATATAAAAAAATTATTTTAGTTACTTTTTATTAAACAATTACAATTAATATAAATATGTATAGAAATATGACAGAATCACAATATTAAGCGGCAAAATTCTCCTTTCTATATATGTTGTTCTGTTCTCCTTTCTATACATGGTGTTCGAACTAGCAGCCCAATAGATGCGAATCCAACGCCATAACATCCAGACTATACCGGCCTAACAATTACAATTACTATCAATAATTGATCAAAAATTATACTAGCGTTGAATTTTCAACGTCAATTGATGATTCAAAGCCAACTCAAAATGCTTGATTTTTCTACGTCAGTTGGGGTAACACAATACATATTGGAAATTTTTGATTTTCTTTATTATGTATTGTTTTAATTCCAAAGTACTTCAAAATAAATCCCAAAAATGTGATTAGTTAACAATATTTAACTTTAAATGCATCAAACATTATGAAATTAAACGGAATCGTTTAAAGTAATCATTTGAAAACATTTTAAATCTAACCTCATTAGGGTGGGGGGTAACTGAATTCGTTACTTATTTGGCGGCAGGGAAATGGTAATTTTTGGCGAGGAAGTTAGTTTTTAATTAATTAATAAAAAATATTTAATTAATATTTGAAAAAACTGTATTTACGTCAAATGTCATCCTTTACAAATTTAAAAAAATTACTTGAACTTGATTGGATAAATAGAAAGTATTTTATTTACGACTGAAAATTTGAACAAGATATATATACATATAGGGAGAGTGTGAGCTAATAGTAGGAATTGAATGATTTGCTATTTGATTGTTTCTTTTCTTAATTTATTTCTCTTTCTATCAATGAAACAAAAGTAATTAGTCATTTTTTTAATCATAAGAACTAAATGAGGTTAATGTTAAATATTTCTACTGTAAGAGCGCAAAAATAATAAAAAGGAATTCTAATGAAGAAAAAAATTGTAGCATAAGTATATTCCTAGAATCAAATAAGTTAATCTACATTCATAGAATAGTGAGCTCAATAGACGTTGTCGGATGATCAAACGAGAAGACAATTATTTTATTCCCTTGGAGATATCGTAGTTAGCGGAGAGAAAGTTCATTTGCTACTCATGCTACTTAAGTTAATTTACTTGGCCTTTCCGATTTTTATTGCCATCCAAGGAAATGGGCAAATTTACTTAATGAGAATATTTGCTAGAGAAAAAGGGCGTTATTTGCTTTTAATTCAGGTTTGCTAGTATGACTTGTAAAATAAGATATATATTATAACACAAGCACGAATAAAGACAATACTTATATTGTCATACATTGTTAAAGAAGTGCATTGCGTTTAGGATATAATATCTGGAGTCTTTGCTTGGCAGATTTTTTTTTCTTTCAATTCCAACTATTAGC
>JAOUZG010053381.1:0-24068 GCA_026289955.1 Argiope argentata | reverse complement strand
AATGACCCAAGCATCTAGCTCCAACTAACATTCCACGTTCAAATTCTGTTAATTCTCGTCGTGCTGCCATAAATCACGAAAAACCTGTTCACATGAATAACTTGAACACAAATGAAAGCTCTGGAAAACGGACTGCGGATTTATACCTTTTCGCTGCGATACTACTGCCATCTGTATATTTGCCTATTGCTATTCCATGACTTTTGTCACTTCAGTATATATATATATATATATATATGAACAAAGATAAAAAAACAATTTTATAAGAGATACATTACGAATTGCAATTTTTAATTATTGAATTAAAAAGATACACAAACGTATTTAGAGGGCAAGTTCGCTGCTATTTTTAAAAACATAGTAGAACATTGATGAATCACAAACAGAAGTAAAAAAATGAGAAAAAAAACTATTGTGAAAATAGGAAATAACTCAAAGAAAATCAAAGAAAAAGAAATCAGGCCTGATGACTTTCTCAAGGGTCACCATCAGGCAGGGATTCCAACAAAACGTGGAATTTTTTCGGTAAAGGGTTTGACTATTGTTTAAAAAATTAACCCTTCTATGACCTGAAAATTTCCACATCCCGAAGTGTAAGAGATGAGTCATATTTTAAAAATTTAAAAACAAAAGACAATTATAAAAAAAGACAACAACTATAAAAAAAGATTCACAAAAAAACTTTACAGAAAAACATTCTAGCTTTTATTGGATTCTCTGCTTGATGGTGACCCTTGAGAAAGTCATCAGCTCGGATTTCTTTTTCTTTGATTTTCTTTGGGTTATTTCCTATTTTCACAATAGTTTTTTTTTCTCATTTTTTTACTTCTTTTTTGATTCATCTCTGTCTCTTTATATATATAATTTTCTGCCAGTTGCCATAAGATATAAATTTGATGTAGATCAAAAAAATATCTATGCATTATGTATAAAACGAAGTCTCCTGAAATCGTCTATATGTTGGAACCACAAAAACTCGAAAAATAGTTAACGGATATTGGAGATATTTATACCATTTTGTAGAGCATTTATTGGGGAAGGTTTCAGTCATAGAGCTGATATATTTCCACTCTATGAGTTAGTTAATTAAAATCATAGTTTAAATCATAGTAAAATAATCTCTAGTTCATTAAAATCATATAAAAAAAAGGAAATAACCTCAAACTAGTGCATGTGCAAATAGCAAGAGCTGTGGTATGCATATGCGATACATTTCTTTATCTAACATCTGATTTTAAACAGCGATTTAAATCTCATTATGCCGAAAAGAAGGAAATCCAACCTCGAAATGATCGCCTGTGTTTTGTCAAAGGGCAAATCATATTTTTACCTTTTTAACAGTAGTCTAAATATTTCTGAATCTGTGCTGTAAAATTTTTTTGTAATTATTTTTAAGAAATTCTAAGTATATTTTTACCTAACATGCCCATGCCATGTCGATCGGAGGCTAGACTTATGTATAAAGTTTTTTTATTTGGATGCTATGTCGTGTGGGTAATGCTAGTCTTCGATAAATATCTTTGTTGTTGTAACTAAACATATTTTTTTAAAATATAAACTTAGAAAATTGAATTAATCAGATTTATAATCTTTTGTGCACCACAGAAATTTTTTTTGTATACTTTACATTTTTTAAATTATTAATTCGAATATTTCAAAAAATAATTCAATAAAAGTTTCAATTTTAATTTCAACAAGATTTAAATATCTGAAATAATATTTTATTTTATTTTGATCAATTAATTGATTTCTGATAACAATTCAGAAATCTAAATTTTTTAATCATTCGACCCTATAAATCAAATTCTGTAAAATTGTCTTGAAAATCTAAGATTTCAGCCATCTACGATCAAATCTGACAGAGTTATAAAATTTTGTACAGTTTTATTTTTATAAAAAACACCATTTTCATTATTTTAGATAATCAGTCATGCAGAAAGTTCAAACTCTAATCGACCTATTTTCTTCAAGGCGTGTTTTTTTTTGGATAGATATAAAATATTGCGTTTTTATAAAATAGATATATTTAATTTTTCATAGTTTAATCAGTTTTAATTGTGGTACACTTAAAAAAATATTAGTGTCGGAAGAATATTTCCTTTCAGTTTAGTTCTCAAAACAGAGGATTTGTATAAAAATTTAAAATTCATAATTCATTAGAATATTTATCGCCTCAAATTACATAAAATATAATAATTTATTTCTCTTAAAACTTTTCTTATCAGATATATACACCAATTAATAATGTTTAGAAATTAGTAGTTTGGTCGTGACTAGCGAGGATATCCCATATATATGCCTGAATAAAACTGAAATATTGAATTAATAATATAGCTATTTTAAAACGTCACGAAAACGGTTTCTTTCATTTATTTTTTAAAAATTATATTTCCTATTTATTTTATTTCATAGACATGTGCTAAACATTACACTTTCCTAGACAGTTTACCGTATCCTACGAAGCTACCAGTTTTCTTAAGCTTCAAAGTACAGCTTGTAGAACGTTTTACATTCTTAACACTAAAATAATACTTCAGGCATTTTAAATTCCATCGGCTTGTTTATTCTTTCCATTTAACAGCGTATATTACAAACATTGCCAGATCCCAAAAGGTTTACAACTGATCATCAACTATTATACAGAAATTTAAAAAAAAAACTATATTTAACAAAGAAAAAATCGTTTGCTTTTAACTTTTAATAATATTTTAATTGAAATAAAAATATTAGCAGTTATTAAATGCCTGAAAAGAAAATCGTCTGCTAAATGTCTGTTAACAGATGTAGGTCATGATGTTTGCCAAAAGAGTTAACTTGCTTTCAATTTAAACTTTCATTAACGTAAAACAATGCGCTTTAAAGCCTGGTCAAACTATCTGGATTAAAATCAAATTTTTAATACTTATATTATTAAAAGTTTTATACTTATATCTGAAGTTTAACTTCTTTAGACTATGGAAGTTACATCGAAAAGAACACTCAACACTTACAATTACTGAAAACAATTGACGAATTTTGGGGAGTGTCACAGAGTTCTTGAATTTAAGGTTCTTAACTTCCGAACACAAATAGGCAGTAGATTAATGGAAAGGCGAGAAGATTATCTAGTAAGCAGTTGTAGTAAGTTGTATAGTGTTATTTATTTATAGGTTACTCAAAAAAACCTATTCACATAAAAGAACACATCGTTTTATCACCAGATTTTTTGTACTTTGAGGATGCACCGTTTCCTAATGGTAAAGTCTCACACTGGTATTGGATGATCCCATGATCAAAAAGTAATCGGTAGGAAAACCTATTTCTGAAGATGAGTCCAAAGAGTCTTTGAGAAATGAGTGATCGTAACTAGCAACTGCTAGTTTTTGACATTATAATATTGCAAAGACGTTTATTCAAAGATTTTTACAGAAATTCAGCTACTAAAATAAAAAGCAATAACATATGCCTAGGAAGAAAACCTAAATCAATTATGACAAATTAGCAACGAGGTTAATAGTTTTATGCTTTGGTTAAATGATACAAAACATTTTACTGTAAGCTGAAAGTAAACTACCACTATTTTTAATTAAAATTTTATTATATATATTATTTAAATCAATTATCAAGCATAATTTATAGTTCCTATATAGGTTTTAACACAAGCAGTACTTGTTTCGTAATAACGAAGCAGGTAACTGCTTGAATTGAAGTAAAATAAAAATCTTTAAATATCTTGCATTCTTTGTGTCATTAAAATATATATCTGTAATTAATATAAATTCTGGAAGAATCACCTGGATTAGATCAAAATCCCTGCTTGCTCAAGACTACTTATATTCAGATAGAGAAACAAGGTTTCTATCTAATCTAGGCAAAAATTTCAAATTTTCTTCTCCTGTGACTCAACTCAGAGCGCAGGACTACAGAATCTTTCGCCTAAGTGTTTTACGCAGGTGAACGTCATTGACGCAATTTTAACAGAGCTGCTTACAATCCACCTCTGTGGCGTGCAAGTAAAATCAACTGTTTTGAGATGCTGAAATCCTATTTCAGCACCTCGAAACAGTTCAGTTCGTGTTCTTTATTTATTAGGTATTGTGCGTTTTTGAAAGTAATTGCTTATACTTCAGGATTTCTTAACTCTAGGGTCATGGACTTTTCTTATATATTTATCTCTACGAACACGCGTCAATTTGACGCATGAACGAATACTCCTCACAAATACTGACTATGTTTTGTAAATTTTTATTTCCTCTTCTAGACATACTCGGATGATAAAGAAAGGATTTTTATCTATTAGTTGTACAGGGAGTTACAGCTCATTGGGGCCTCGGGCCTCACCATCTGAAAGTCTAGAAAATTTGGGCTTTGATACTTTTTGAAATTTTCCTATTGAGTTATGGAGTGCATCAGTAGTTTAGGATAGTTTGATAATTAAATTTGATTTTCAACAGTAAATAGATTGATTATATATATATATAAAGTAATTTTTTCTTTTGATTTAAAAAAAATGAAAAGTATAAATAAATGAATAAACTTTAGGAGTGGGCGGAATGCCTAGAGGTTAAGCTAGCACCTGGGTCTCCGCTTATTTGCTTGATCTTTAATATCCTATCGCGGCAGAATTGTGAGTGTGGGGTTGTCGATAATAATGATACTACCATAAAGGTTTTTCGCTAGTTTATTCATGAATTCTTTTATTGGGGGGATGTTCATGGCTTATATTATTTCTCTATTACGGTGGAACCATCTGGCTGAAGCAATCATTCTGAGAGTTTTATTTTCAAGGGCTACTATTTTTTGCAGGTTTGAACTTGATGTTGCCGCCCAGATTGGACACGCATATGTCAAGATTGGTCTCAAGTATGCCAGGTATATCAGCACTTTGCCTTCCAAATTAAGCTCAGAGTTCCTGCAAATTAGAGGGTATTGTGCCCTAAAAGCCTTATTGAATTTTTCTCGCGTTTTGTTTATGTGCGCTCTGTAGTTTAGGTTCTTATCCATTGTGATGACGAGGTATTTCACTTCATTTTGCCATTCGATTTCTGTGTTGTATATTTTGATTTTGGGCCAGTTATTATTATTATTTTGAAGAATAGTATTGCTTCCGTTTTTTTCACATTTAACTGTATTTTCCATCTGCTCAGCCACCTTTCTAGGTTTGTTAGGTAATTTTGGAGTGGGGTTATTGCTTTGACTGGGGTTTGTTCTTGCGCAATTATGACAGTATCGTCAGTGTATAGGCTTTCTAAGTATAAAATTGAGGTTCAATATGATATTAATAATTTTTAAGTATTCGGGTATTTTATTTTTCAATACTCGAACAAAGCAACTGAAACCTTAAAAATCTCTTCGTACTCTGGCATCAATCGACATTTAGCGTTTGTTCAATTCCAACTATTAGCTCACACTCTCCCTATATATATATATATATATATATATATATATATATATATATATATATATATATAATGTTTACATTTTAAATCGTTAATTAAATACTTTCTACAAATCCAATCAAGTTTAAGTAACTTTTTTATACTTATAATGGAGGACACTTGATATTAATATAGTTTTTTAATTATTAATTAATTACTTTTTTATTATTCAATGAAAAACTAACTTTCTCGCCTTTATAATAGTTCTTTATAGTAGTTTTAATCGTTAGGTCGGGATAGCCTAGTTGGCAGGGCGTTCGATTCGCATCCCTTGTGCTGCGAGTTCGAAAATTTCCATGTTAGGAGTTATACCACTGGGGGTACCGAGTCAAAGGTGATCGTTATTTGGGTACTCAGGGGTCCACACCCTTAGAAGCTACTGCACACCTCCTTCCGTTGTAAAATGGAACACGGGAATAAAAATTGAAATTATTTAGTAAGTGACTAAAATAAAAATTTTCCTAACTTCCTAAATTTTTCCTAATATCCAAAGTGAGAATTGATTTTAATTTTTTTTTATTTTGTTTGTTCTTTCTATTATTGCTTATCGGCAACAGTAGTATCTCGCTTTTTTCATTTGAGATAAAGTATCGAAGGGTTGTCGGTACGTTCCTATTTATTATTGATGTGATGTTTGCATGTTGACTCAAAATTTTGTCTGAAATACGATCGCGTCAAATTGACGAATATCCGTAGAGATAAGTAAAGCAAAAAGAGAATTTAAATATTTCAAAATTTTTGAAGAAAATAGACTTTGATAAACATTTACCTCGATCAATGGATAAGAGCCATTATAAGATATAAATCAAAAATTCAAACAGTTTTTGTAATTTTCTTTTTAAAATTCGAAATGGGTCAAAATGATGCTTCCTGTAAACATAGTGTTTATGGAAATTAATTCAAATGACGTCTTAGTGATTTTAGATGTGGATAAATGGAATACTTAATTGATACTGTTCTATACAAATGAGAAAGAAGCAACACCACCTATTTGATTAAACATATCTTTATTTGATTTTGAAAATCATGCGATTATTTCATTTCCTCTGAGATAAAAAAAAATCTCTTTATATATATATATATATATAATATTACACATTGTTGATGCACTGTTTTGAAATAGATTGTTTCTATTTCTCATGAATGGTTAAAATTTCACCTGTAGATGAAGTACATTTTCGACTTCATGTATTAAATGAACTTGCTTTATTATTGCTGTTTCCAGATTTTTTTATTGCACTATAAATATAATTTAGATTTTGTAATTTCTAACGTATATATTTCCATTCGATTTTGTAAAAAAAATTCACTTTTTATTTGTTTAACATTCAAGAATATTTAAAAAAAACTCTTTAAAATATTAAAGGCAGTAGGGGGGCACAAAACCGAATTTTATAGAAGATTGGAACATCCTGGTAGGTTAGCTGCAGGATAAACGATGATACAGAAAAGACAATTTATTAATGGATAAAAAGCTTTTTTTATTGGAGATTTTTTATTATTCTATAATAGTTTATTCAAGGAAGCAAGAAATATTATAAACATTTACTAAATTATTAATTTCCTATAATTAATAATTTCTGTGCTAAAATGTACCAAACTTCTGAAGTTAACATTTTATAGTATATTGGAGACAAATCTAAAATAACTCCCACACATATATAAATTAATCTAATTGCAAATAATAACACACTAGCATATAATTGATTTGTTATCCCTCAATTACAGGAGCCACATTTTCCTAGTGGGCCGGAATAGGCTGGTTGGTAAAGCGTTGGGCTCGTTTTCTTTACGTGCCGAGTTCGTACCTCACCGGCCGAAGATTATCCGAGTAGGGGGTCGCTGGCGCTCGTTAAACTTGTCGTGGTTATAAAGTCCTCTATATAGAGAGTAATACCACTGGGGTTACTGGGTCAGAAGTGATCATTTTCTGTTCCAAATCTAAATTACGACCTGTAGTTGAGTGAATGAAAATCCATGAATGAACTCCGCCCCATAAACAGGGTTGTTACATGTGTGTAGCTAAGTCGTACTCTTGGTCCTAGATGGCGCTACTGAAAAAGGAGAGACACCCAATAGGTGTAAACCGCTGACATACCTGTCAGTACACTTGAAATAAGTACGCTAAGTAACTAATAGTAACTGTAACATTTTCCTAGTAGTGGTGCATCTTCTTCAGGTGGAATTTTCAGATTCTAGAACACGTTGGTGCACAAACGTACCTATATAAAGTGAATAAGAAAATTAGTTATTGTTAATTAACTAACCACTACTAATTTTTTTCATGATTATGTCACTGATACATTTATCTAAAGAAGTTGTGCAGATTGAGGTGTCACTAATAAAAAATACATGCCTACGCAAGAGATTGAATTAAATTATCATTAAGAGGCAATCCAATCTTGTGTAACATGCAGTTAGATGAGATACCATAAAAGCATAATTTTTTTCCTGGCTTAAAGTACCCTCTATCTCAATATAATAGTTGCATTTATTCTATTTTTTTCTCAATTCCTTTCGCTTCTTGCAAAAAGACAGTTTGTTGGCGATATTCTGAGAAGTAATAATGCCTCGTTTTTATCCACGTCTGCGAGAATTAATAATATCCATTATGTTTAATACCACTATTAACATATAATAATTTTATATATATAATTATCCTCTCGATTATCAGTCGCATTATCATTATCTTTTAAAACGCCAATTGGCTCAAAAATCAAATCTTTGACCTTCGCTACTTTGATGACGAGATAAAGCCAGATTTAATACTACTACAAGGAACCAAACTAAAATACGACTACACGCCTTTCCTACCCAACTATGTATTCTATAGACAAGATGGCCCGCAAAACCCCTTATGTGGAGGAACCGGAATTTTTATCAAAAATAATTTAAAGCACGAAGAAATCTACATTCCGAATATAAATCATATTGAAAACACTATCATCAAACTATCAATTAAGAATAGACCCCAAATAGTTATTGCATTCGTCTATATCCCATGTAAAGCAAATAAAAATTTTACGAATGATCTGGAAAAAATACTCAGTCTTAATGACTGTGTTATCATTTGCGGGGACATGAATGCCCACCACACCAGCTGGAATTGCAAAAGAAATTCTTCTACTGGTAAACTTCTAATTAATTTTGCATACAATAAAAATTTAGATATCATAGCTCCTCAAACCCCAACTAGATTTGGCCCGAACTCTGCCACAACGATTGATCTGGCACTTGTCAAAAACTTTGCCTACGACTACAAAATAACCTCCATTAGTGACCTCCCCTCAGACCACAATCCCGTAGAAATAGAATTTGATTTCAACACTAAACCTCTGTATATTAAAAGACATAAGGTCACCACTGACTGGGAAATTTTTAAAAACTCCTTAAACGAAAATGTAGAGGCAAAAATCCCCCAAATAAATGGTAACGAAGATTTAGAAAACGAGATATCAAAACTTATGTCAGACATTACAGAGGCCTACAATAATAGCTCCCGACCCCTCAAAAAGCACAAAAAACTATACCTGCCTCCTAATATCAGAAAACCAAAAACTAGCAGGAACCGAACAAAAAAAGTATGGCAGAACAATAGAGATCCTGCCTCCAAAAACCTTTATAATAAAGCGCAAGAAAATTTTAGAAAGGATGTAAATGACTACAACCGAAGCAAATACCTTCATCAAAATGAATTACTTACTGTTCAAGATAATTCCCTCTGGAGAACTACTAAAAAACTAAAACAAAAAAGAACCCCCATCCCCCAATTAAGAGATCCAATCACGAAACTCAAGGCCCATACTGATCTCGAAAAAGCCGAAATAATAGCGGAACGTCGAGAGTAATACCTCTCGGGGTACTGGGTCAGAAGTGATATTTTTCTCTTCCAGATCTAAATTACGACCTGTGGATGAATGAATGAAAATCCATGAATGAACTCTGCCCCATAAATAGGGTTGTTACATGTGTGTAGCTAAGTCGTACTCTTGGTCCTAGATGGCGCTACTGAAAAAGGAGAGACACCCAATAGGTGTAAATCGCTGACATACCTGTCAGCGCACTTGAAAAAGTGCGCTAAGTAACTAATAGTAACTGTAACATTTCCCTTGTAGTGCATCTTCTTCAGGTGGAATTTTCAGATTCTAGAACTCATTGGTGCACAAACGTTCCTATATGAAGTGAGTAGGAAAATTAGTGACTGTTAATTAACTACCCACTACTAATTTTTTACATGAGTATGTCACTGATACATTTATCTAAAGAAGTTGTGCAGATTGAGATGTCAATAATAAAAAATATATACCTATACAGGAGATTGAAATAAATTATCATTAATAGGCAATCCAATCTTGTGTAACATGCAGTTAGATGAGATACCATAAAAGCATAATTTTTTTCCTGGCTTAAAGTACCCTCTATCTTTATATAATAGTTGCTTATGTTCTATTTTTTTCTCAATTCCTTTCGCTTCTTGCAAAAAGACACGTTGTTGGCGAAATTCTGAGAAGTAGTAATGCCTCGTTTTTATCCACGTCTGCGAGAATTAATTATATCCATTGTGTTAAATACCACTATTAACATATAATAGTTTTATATACATAATTATCCTCTCGATAATTGAGTGGTTTTACCATTTCCTTCGTCCATTTTTTGTAAAAATAGATGGTAGGCGTCGTAGCGCCTGCTATCTGTTATGTTTGTAATTATCAATTATGAATCATTATTGCATTTAATTATGTGTAGCTCGATTGATATGAATTGAACTTTTGTGCAGTTGGAGGAGAGTCCGCTTCAAACAGATGTTATCTCCTGTCGTGGTGGAAGAATTAAAGAAGTTAGACATGGCTTTAGGTAACTGACAGGGACTTCTGGAACTCGTGGAAGTGCCATCACCTCTGGGAGCAGAGGGAGCGAATGCAGCCACTGGAGAAGTGCAGAAGGTCTGGGCCCCTCGAGAGGGGTGTTTGATATGAATTGGTTTTCTCCTATGTTTATAAATAAAATAAATCTAAATAGTGCTAATAAATAAGTAAATTGATCTTCACAAAAAAATCTTAGTTGCCGAATGTTATATATATATATATATATATATATATATATATATATATATATATATATATGCTTTAACATCTAAAGGATGCTTTTTTTAGAATTGTCGACAAGCGAAATTAATTTTTTGACCATCAATGGACAGTAATCAAAATTATCCTATTTGATTGAAAAGGTCTTTATTTCCTTTTCAGAGTCGTTCGATAACGTCTTCATTACTAAACAATTTTCCAACGTTACATGATATATTTCTTAACTGATGTACTAATTTTTTAAACATAATCTTTTTGTTTGTGATCAAAGATCGAAAAATTCTGTATTAAGCAAGAGAAGCAAATTCATTAATTAAATGAACGTCTTACTTTCCTATTGCTATTGCAAAATTTTCTTTATGGTAATATATTTTAAATCCTGTGGAATTTCAAACGGAGATATTCTATTATGTTATTACTAAAAATTTAATTTTTATTCATTTATTCAACATGCAAGAAGATTCATAAGTGGCATTAATGAAAGTTGGAAATAGAAATATAAGACAGAATCTCACAGGTGATTAGAAAATCCAACAAGATCAACTGAAGACTTGTCATTAATGAATGAAAAAAACCCAGTTATTTAATCTGATATTTTTGCTACTGCTAAAGATCATTGATTGAAGTAAGAAGTATTGTTAAAAATAGCTGATTAATCACTTTATGATAACGAATAATGCATATTTGAAAGATTAATTCTGAGTTTTTATTATATATTATTAAAATTAAAACTCAAAATCAAATTTTTTTAAATATTTATATTACTAAAAATTTATCCTTAAGTTTATATCTGAATTTTAATTGTTTTAGACTAGTAAAGTTCTATCTAAAAGAATACCCACGACTCACAAAAGGCTTCGTTTTCTAATGATACAGTTTCGCATTCCAATCTGAAGGTCTGGAATTCAAAAGCTCACTTGTACGGAATCCTTTTCTTGTTAGGGTAAGGTTTTGAATTAAAAAATAAGCGATTCTTAAATAACTAGAATCAGTTTATTTTGGCAATAGTATACTATTGCGAATACAGTTTTACAAATCTTTTATCAAAATTGGACTATTAAAATAAAAGTATATGCTTAGTAAAGAGAATGAAATAAATTATAATTGATTAGTTACCTATTATGTAATTCAATAAGAATTGGGATTTGATCAAATGATAAGAATTTTTAATATCAGTGTTCACTATAAGCTACCACTATTTTCAAGTTATAAATTGTTATATATACATTTACTTTTTATTAATGTTAATCTATGTAATCTATTCTTTCACTTTTATATGATAATGTTTCTACTTTGGAAACATTAATTTACATGAGGAGATGAATCTCGCAGTTTGTTTAGCAATTGTAACAATTATTTATTGATTCGAGCTAATTAATACAGAAACTCAGTATCTGCTATATACTAGATACTGTTTTTTAACCAACCTTATTTTGATTACTACAATCGAAACTTTAGTTTTTAACATTTTGTATAGAAAAGTATATTTTAATCTAAAATAGGGATTGGAATTTTTAAGATAAAGTTTAAAATTTTGTCACCAGAATTTTATTTTAATGAACTGTACATTCACTTTTGTTTTCCATTTATTTGAATTATCACTTTTTCATTCATTGGTCAATCTAGTACAATACATTGTAGAAGTTTGATATAAAAGTGCATTATTTTTGGCTTTATATGCGTTTAGTTTTTTATTGTCATGTCATAATATGATATAGTTTTAGGAATGAGGTTTTGCGGCGTCAATAAAAACCCGTAGGCGAAAAATAAAAATGACATTATCTGCACGAGCATCTCAAAAAATTAGCTTTTATTAACGTGATGCTTTCCCATTTATAAAAGCTCTGTTAAAAAATAAGTTAACTACCATAAATAAAACCTAGAAAAATGTCATTTTGAGCACGTAATTATAGAAAATATATCTTTTTAAACAATAAATGTGATACAGAAAGTTTTGGATCGTTTGCCATACTAAAGTTACTAATTCAATGAAACCATTAAAATGAAAGAAAAAATACAATTTAACTTGCACGCGCTGCTTGGCCGTTGAAGAAATTATGTTCTGACATGATACTTTGAAATATGCATATCAGATTTCATTTTAATCTTTCATCTACAACAAATGCTTCGTTTTTTAGTTAATGCTATAAAGATATCAGAATGTTATTTGTTCTTTAAATTTATGTTTTATTCAAATGATATCAAATTACACACAAAATAAAGGTAAAATATTATCTAATAATTCATGCTATTGATATAATATTTTGTAATACCTAAGTGACTTTACCACTTTCCATAGAAAAGAATTAATCACTACCAAGTTAAGGAAAAGTCGCTGCTTAGCAAATAGAGATTTCTTTCTCCAGTCTGAGTGCAGAGCACATTAATTTAATGTATTAAAAACCACTGACAGCATTAGACTATTATTAGTTTTCATGGTAAATATAATTCAGGTATTGGAGTACTCGACTATGAAATTTAAGAATCTCATTGAAATAAATTTATAATTTTTTCAACTCAGAGGAATGAATCATATAAGAATCAAATTAGTAATATAAATTAAATTTAAAGAAAAAAACCAAAAGGGAAATCTATGATGAATCAGGCCTGAAGACCGTTTCAAGGATCCTCCTCAGGTAGGGATTCAAACTAGGTTTTTTTTTTCTGTGAGTGGTCTAACTTTCGTCAAAAGATTGACCCCTCATGATCTAAAAATCCTAGGAAATAGAGTTTGTGAAGAAAAATTAATGTAACAGAAATACAATTTCAAATAACAAATTTTAAAAAAATCTAAATATGTTTACAGCAAATTGTTTAAATCAAACAACAAAAGACCACAAAACCTAAAATTAAATTATCAAAATAGACACCAAGATAAAAACCACACAATAACAAGCAAAACATTAATATAATAATTTTTTTTTGCATCTAAATAGAAAATTGCTCAAACCAAACCACAAAAACCATAAGATATAAAATCACAATCTTTAGAACCGGGGTTCTCAAATTTTTAGACTAAATATTTTGGCGACCCCCCCCCCAAAGTTTTAACTCTGTCTAAAGTTTAGACAGAGATTTTAAAAATTTTGCACGTACTCAAGAGTTCGTAGAGTGTGTGTCGGGTGTTGGCGCCAAATCCCTTAACTCTTCATCTTTCTCTTTATTAGTATCATCTCATCTCGAAATTTTGACTGAACAGTTCACAGATTACATTCCAGTTAGGGATATGACTGGGGTTGTGTGGATAGTCAAATGGTCAATACGTTCAGTGAGCAAGCTGTAACAAACACTGAGCTAAGTGCCCTAAATCATTATCAACTGATAGAGATTTCAAGTGATCAGTCAGCTAAAGTAACTTTTAACATAGCTTATATCGACAAATTTTGGATACGTATTAAAAAGGAATACCCAGAACTGTTCTTAACAGCATTAAAAACTTTGATGCCATTTTCTACACATTACAACTGTGACATGTATTATCCATAATGATAAATTTAAAAACAAAATCAAGAAATCGTTTGACACTGGAAAATGACATTGATTTGTGTGTTACAAAGCTCATTCCAGACATTAAAATTTTGTTAATTCCAAACAAGCTCATGTATCCCATTAACTAATCGAACACAAAAACCGACTTGTATGTGTATTAAAAGCTTTATGTGTACTTTTTAAATGAAAACTTCAGCAATAAATTAATTTTCTTTGCACTTTTCTTCCACATCCCGCGACCCCCCCTGGGGGTCACGACCTACCTTTTGAAAATTCCTGCGTTAGAATATCAACTCCAAAAAGTGTCTCATGGTGTAATCGCACCTCGTCAAGCTAACTTTAATTTCCCCGCGTTTGAAGTTATATGCGTTTAGGTATATTCCTTATTGTTTAACTTTTGATATGATGAATTCAGAAATAGAAAGTTATTATCTGAAAACAGTAGATTTTTGCAGAAATGCATCCTACAATTAGTTTTAGTGATAATTAAGGCTATTTTTCATATTATATTAAGTGAAGAGTCACATGTCTTTTTTCTCAGTGTATTAACCCCTTATCTTGTAAAATGCACTCAATTTCGGGTTTTTGGATATGCAAAAACAACCTGTATGAAAACTTTGCCTTTCAGTTCTTACGAAAATTTTAGCTATAACAATCCTAAAATATTGCTGTAGTAAAGTATTTGAATAGTTAATTGGAACACATTTCATTCTTAATTTTTCTAATTGGAAAAATGCAAAAGAAATTATAAGTTTTAAACAAGCATATTACCTTCCCTTTAAGAAAAGTTGTTTTTTTTAGTTCTCAAATGTTGATGTCTGGTGTCATTTATGCAGCTTCGTTTAAAAGAAAAATGTAAACATTCTGCAATCACAAAAATCATATAATTGCATATGATTATAAAAATACATTTCACACCACATATTCTACGTAATCTTTAAATATTTTACTAGATTCTGCAAGATCAAAATAATTTTTTAAAAGGAAAAAAAATAATGGATTCTAAACGTAAAAAAAAAATTAATTTAAAACTAATTCAAAACTTATAGGTTTAAAAAAATTCCTCTATCAAATATATCCGATTTTAAATCTGAAACTGGGTTTTAAAAAATTGTGTAGTAGAATTTCCATACTTTATTTTCTCTACAACTTTATACTTTTGATCAAGATATCATCAATATTAATCATCTTAATTAATCATAGTCTTAATTAAATTTAATTTTTGTGTGGTAATAATCATTTTCCGGTTTTTCATTTTGAAAATTTTTGCTAGTTCATTACGATAATTTTAATAACTAATCATGACCATTATTTTTTAAACTTATTCATACATGGCATCAATATCCATAAATTTAAACTAACAAGTCATAGTTTTCCTACATTTTTTCAATTTGAATTCAATTAAATATGGCCGGCTAGGACATCTATAAAACTCGGGCTAGATTCTAAACTATTCGAGAGTTTATTTTAAATCTAATCTCTCTTTCGGTTCTTCGTTTTTGGAAGCATTTAAAATATTCAGCCATCCTGTAGCACGAAGAAATGCACCTTTAATCGATAATTTCATTTAAAGTGTCTTACTTTCCTTTTTGGAACTATGCCAAAAGTTTATTTACCCAATATGAATCTCTATGGTCAGCTGACATATATTCTTTCCTACATTATCCATTTTGTCATCAAATTAGTCGCCAAGTATGACGTCAAGCTGAGATCACTAACGCGACATCAGTTGAGCATGCAACAGGGTTGATCGTATAATGATCTTTTTTACGAAAATACTATTCGTGCTGGGAAGCTAAAGTACAGGTTTGTAATAATATAATTATTAAAAAAAATAATTCTTAAAAAGTTACACAAGAGGTTCGTATGAAATTATTTCCTTGCAAAAATTAAATTAAAGAAAATTGTAGATATTTAATTAATTTTTTAACGATTACCTGAAAAATAATGATCTCAAATAACTAGCAAATATTTCACCCAATTTATTATAATTAATTAATTATTATTATCATTTTAGTTTAAAGGTATGTTTATTCAACCAAAAGATATCAAGATGTATATCTTATATACCTCTAATTTTATGAGTATGCTATCCTTCAAAGAAATATTAAGATATATTTACGACTAATCCGTTTCAGAAACCAAATTAGGACACCTGCAACTTTTAAAATAAATTGAAAATTCGGTTATGCATTTTTCTTCGAATTCCTTTTGAGAATGAATTTACCCAAAGCTTCCTTTCCTTGCCCCCCCTAGAAAAGTTTACGAAACAAGCAAGTCCAAATTATTTGGAATTGAAGCGAAACTGCATACCTTACTCGTCTCAAGAATTAAAAGTAACACGACCTATAAAAGTGCACTTAAACTTTCATCATAGTAATTGTATGAAGAGCACGTGTTCCCTGCTGCTATCATCTAAATGGACAGAAGTTTTCTTCGCTTTGCACGCGTTTCGAGTCGTTTGTAATCCTGCATATCTCGGAATGTAAGCAGAGGACGTGTTTTAATTTCATCTAATTTTAAAAAATTGGTTAGAAAGCAAAAGACTATTTATGAGGAATAGCATTAAAATCTTTTATTAATTTTATAATGCCAAATTAAAACTACTTCGGATAGATTTTAATAAAACTAAAGTATTATAAAACACAAATGTATTTAGAGAACGCTTTTGCTGCTATTACTATAGCACAGATAACCAAATTAGTAGAAATACCAAGTTAATAAGATTTCTAGATGACGCGACCACAATAATATCCATTTTTTGAGAAACTAAAATACTGATTGATATTTAAGTGCTTTAAAATAACTAAGATAATCTATTGACATCCGGAACTTATTAGTCTTGGAGGTCAGATTCAAATAAGTCCACTTTGATATCTCTGAAAAGGCATTCCTAATTGTTGCACAATTTAATTGTCATGTCACCATCCATCCATATTTTTGTTCTTTTTTATTCTTTTTCAAAGGGAAGATAAAATCCTCCATCTTACACACCATCCTATATCTTACCTGAATTAGCACAAAAGTTTCAGTAGTACTCGAAATCAATGGGAGAGGGAAATAAATAGTACAATGAGTCTTGCCTGAAGACTTTTTCAAGGGTCACAATCAGGCAGGAAAGAGGTTCAACATAACAAATAAATTTTTTTTTTATCTGCAAGACTTCATTTTCCCATTTCTCTTTAATTCTATTTAGATTATAAAAACTTTTATGATATTATTTTGTTTTGTTTTGAGAGTTTTTTTATGTGATTTAAACTTTTTCTGAAATCTTTTAATTTTAAAGTTGTTCTTTTATTTTTGTGATACAAATTAATTTCTAAAACCTAATTTTCTTGGGATTTTCGGGTCACAAGAGATCAATATTTTGGCGAATTTTCAGACCTCTCACAGAAAAAATCCCTGGTTTGAATCCCTGCCTGAGGGTGACCCTTGAAAAAGTCTTCAGGCCGGATTAATTGTATTATTATTTTTTCTCTCTCTCCTTTTGATTTCGAGTTTTACTGAAATCTTTTTGCTAATTTAATTCTTTTCATTTATGTTCTAGTTGTAGCAGCATTGGCGCTCTCTAGACACAATGTTCTTTTAGATATTATGGTTAAGATAATTTTTTAGGTAAATTAATATTTTTTTGATAATTGTTTTTCTTTGATGTGATAATTATATATTACCTGAACGTTCCACAAATACCTCCTTTCAATTTGTGCAAATTTCATAATCCTGCCATAAAGGCCGTGAGCCTGCTTATTGATAAGAGCTTCAGAATTCATGTAAGGAAATTACCTCTATTGTTGTGAGAATTTCAGAAATCTAGTCCATTAAAAAATTCAGCTCCTTAATTGTTGTTGATTTAATGTGCGAGAAAATGGATGGGAAATCGACTAAAAACTTCGTCATTACAGCATTAAAAAGTATTGAAAAACTCGTAAATGTTAAGCAAAACTGTTTGAAACCAAAAACAATAATTCACCTTTCTAATAAATACTAATCATTTTTCGTTTCAAAATAATTTAAATTGCTAAGCATTTCTTTCTTTCATCTTATGAACAAAGAAAAAAAAAGATTAGGTTTCTTTTATTGCAATTTAAAAGCTTTTAGAATTGCTTCACCTTATAAATTTGCATGGCGTTCATTAGCTTTGAGTATTCTTGTAACTCCTAGTATTCAGAGCAAGTATCCGATCTTCCAAAAGGAAGGAACGCAGCAATTAAAATTTGGTTCAGGCGGCGGAGAGAAAATCTTTTGCATGGAAGAATTGTTTCGAAGGGAATATGGCGATGGTCTTTGGAATTTCACAATAGTTAATTGGAGAGCCAGGTGAGTTTAATTGGGTCATTTCTTCGAACGTGCTTCCTCACCCGAAATAAAAATGATTTACTATTATTTTTATTAGCGAAATCTTGAGTTTTACACGATCTTGAGTTTGTTTTGGCCAGGTATAATTTTTTGATCAATTATATATATTAGTTGTAATTATTTAACAAAAAGTAAATATTTTTTTTTACCTAAGTAGAAATTGACTTTAACTTTTTTTATATTACTTGTTTATAGTAAAAAATGTTATTACAAATTTTCAATTGTTTCTGTGTTTCTTTTACAAATGAAGATGAATATATTTCTGATTTGGCAAAAAATATCTTTACAAAAGATTTGAGTATAACTGTCGACAATATATGAAAGAAATCATAGCACGAAAGAAATGACAATAGCAAAATAAAAAGATATTCTAGTGAATGAAATATAAGTCAGGACTACAAGTTCCATTTCTTCATCTGAAGACGTTTCTCTGTGTCTTTTGTTTTCACTCATAACTTCCTTTTTTGGGACATTATTTTTTCCCCTTGTGCATCAGTTATCTAGATTCTGAAAATATTCTTTTGATTTTTTTCTATTATCTCTCGAAAAGAAAGTCAATGGTTTAATGGTAACAGTAAAGTTTTATGGTTAAAATATAAATAATAAAGCACTAAGGAAAATGCTAAAGCAACCCATACCTTTTCATTAAAATCTGAAGACATGTATTATATTACTTTTAAATGAGTTTTTTATAAGTCATGTAGGATAAACTATGTTGTCAAAAACGACTTCTAGAAATCTAAATTTGACAGCAAAATATCATTTGTGGGAAAATAGTTTTTAAAAATTGGAAACGCTGGCAAATAATTGTAATCAATTATTTAATACGAAATTTAGCTTATTTTTCATTTTCTCACAAAAATGTGTTTCTGATTTAATGTAGAGGATTGTAAAAAGAGTTCTTTTGCGGAACAAATATATATTGTTTCAGGTTTTATAATCTGAATTAAAGTTTGTTATTATTCTCAGAAAAATATTTATAATAACAATATATTTAATACATATAGAAATTTGATAATACATTACTACTTTTATATGATAATATATAACTATTTTTTTCATTGAAATAAAATAATAAAATTCACAAAAAAATTCTTTTATATCTTATTTCCATAAAGTCATTTCCAAATATTTTTTGAATATTTGCTGTTGGCAACACGAATTGTCCTTTTATTTAATGTATATTGTTTTCCTAATATTTATGTTTTTCAAGGAAATGATAAAAAATAATATCTAAACGATATGACAGTTCATTCAAATAAATTCAAAGATTTATTTGAGTCTTCCATTCTTTTAATTTTTGGTATTAAAGCCTTCGAATTCAAGAAATTCAAATGAAAATTCTTTATTATTATCATTTTCTGTAAATAGTTAGTCATTTTAGATATTTATCTAATATTTATTTTAATCAATTTTTAAAAACAGAATGTCCTAAAATTATTCTCTGTTTCATAGTTACTTCTTATTTGTCTCTTTTCATAACATACCACTAAATAAATTTCGGTGTTGATTTAATTTTGTTATAAATTGTTAAATGCCTTTTTCATGATGAAAAAGTAAGTTGTAAAATATCACACTCATTATAATACTTTTTTAAGGCTTCACTAATAATTACATGACATGACATGACATCTGAAAAAAAAATCCTTTCTTTTCAGAAAACAACAAATTATTCATATATAAAGAAATAAAAGAAATCTCGAGATGTATTTATCTTTTCTATAAATGTTTTGCTTTCACCTATAAAGTCAAATATATTGTTTTATTAGTGGTCAGCACAATTGTCGAAACTACGAAACAATACTACTACAGGTTTGTAATAAAAGACATATATTTCAAATTTACATATTCATTTCGTAAAATATAAGCTACAAAAAGTCTCAAAACCCCAATGAGAACCATGGTTGTGAATATATAAACAAAACCTTTGCATAAGAACAAAACTGAAAACGACGAGCGAAAATTTCCCAAAACAGAGAAAAAGAAAGATAGAGAAACTTTTTGTTTAGGTAAACAAAATTAATAATTGTTTTTCTTCTTATCTAGGCACATGATTTTTTTTATTTCTCTTGCCTCGAACAAAGCTCACAGGAGTTGGTTTTGGTCTCTTGTGCGTAAATCATCAAAGATGTGACAATATTCTTATTTTTTAGGTTCGATTCCGGAGCCAAAAGTTTCTTTTTTTTTAAATCGAAAGAAAGTAAAACCTCATGAATGTGAAGTAAATAATGAAAGAAATTAAATTAAAGTCAAAATGTCAATACTATTAAAAATTTAGTAAAGATGGGGCATAATATATATTTTCTGGAAGTTTTCTTGACTCCGATTTGCTAACAAACACAAAAAATTATTTGATTTCAGAAATCTTTAATTAGCTACAATTAATCGCCGTATAAAATTTACGTTATTTAATTTTAAATTTTATTTTAAAATTTGAAACTACTGTCTCATTTTGTTTGATTGTAATCTTTAATAAAAATTACTAACTGTTTTCATCTATAAAATGTTTGAAATGCCATAATGAAAAATAAAATTTTCATTTCAAGAAATGAACATCTATATTAATAAAAATGGATCGCGAAATGCGTTGCTGGCAACAGAAATACAATGGGCTAAGCAGATAAATATAGGTTTTCAATAGAGGTGTGCATCCAATTCTTTCACAAAGAGAATCACTGTTGACTGTAAATGAAAGAAATCTTTACTCCAGAGAGAATAAAAGAAAGGAATGACAACAGAGGAAAAGGAAATATAGATTTGTTGAGGCGAATCAAATAAAAGATAAAACTGTATTCGGCTTTCCTTACTTCGTCATTTCTTCTTTACATCTATAGTTTGACTTCTGCTTTTCAAAAACGGCCTCTCCTTTTGATGCTTTTCTTCCTATATGCCTCACTTCTTACGCATTCAGAAATACTCATTTTCTTCTAATATCAAGACACAAACGTCAAGAATTAGAAGACAAAATTTATGTTAATAGAATTATTTAGTAATTATGACAATAAAACATTATAATCGGACAGTGATAATAAAAGCATTTTTAAAAGTCATACTGTGAAAAATAAAAATGTGAATTAAGTAGTTATTTCTTTCTGTACTTTTGAAATTAGAAATTCAAGGATTTTGCTTTGAAATGAATTAATTCGAGGCTGTCTCCGTAATGCATTTTTCAAACAAAAAAGCATGCTCGAACAAAAGATTCAATTAAACGACCTAGGTTCTCTAGTTAATATATGTAAAACTCTCAATAAACAGAAATTGCTTCATGAAATTAAGATTATGGCACTTTAATATCTGAGAATTTGAGAGAATTAAATTAAAGAATAATGACCTGAATGAAATTAAATGCAATCAATATCCTCTGAGAATTATTTGGTTCCATGAGGCGATTATTCTTTTCTACTAAGATAGATGAATGAATGTGTGTGTCTTTTCTGACCTTTTGTGGACATGTGTGTTTCCGTTGACCTTAAATTGTTCAGACCGTTTAGTTTTTGAGAGAATACAGTGAACTGAATGAATTGATCGACTTCTATAAAAGCAAAAATTGTGATTATCAAAATTTGCTGTTTAAAATATTTCACTGAAAGAGAGATTAAGAAACCAAGTTACATTACAAAATGAATATTTTAGCTATTATAATCCTGAGAAAACCAGTTGATTTCCAAAGCCTGCTATGGTAGAATTATAATAAATCCTTTCTATATAGAATGAATGCGATTCAATGATTGAAAACAAATTTTTGAGGCAGGATAGCCTGGTTGGTAGAACGTTGAATTGGGCTGAGAGTCTGACCCCCGCAGACGAAGACTCTCCGTGTGTGTTGTGGCTGTTACAAGCTAAATCTGTCGAGACCACAAAGTCTTCCATGTCTAGTGTAATACCACTGGGGTTACTGGTTTAGAGGTGATCGTCCTTAGTTCCAGATTTAAATTAAGATCTGGTGGTGAATGAATGAACTACATGAATGAAGTTCGCCCTGTGCGAAAGGTTGTGACGATTGGGTAGCTAAGTCATACACATGGCCCTAATTGATGGTACTTAAAAACAAGGGACGCTCAATCGGTTGAAATTGCCAATAGATCTGTCTGTGTGCTTGTAAAGTACCATAAGTTACAACAGTAGACTTTTACAGGGAAAGTTTCACTTATTCATTTACAGTGGAGGCATTCAGTCTTTCGTTCCAAGAAAATACGATTCATTTCAGTAAGCTATATATATATATATATATATATATATATATATATATATATATATATATATATATATATATATAATAATATATATATATATATATATATATATATATATATATTCTTTTATAGATGTAGTTTCACGATAAAAGAAACAAAAATTAATTTGAAATCACTCATGTTTCACATTTTTTAATGAAGACTTTAAAGATCATTCATTTAGATTAAAAAATTATAATGAATGAATTGTGATGACCCCCCCGCATATTTTACTATTTAATTTGGATGGTATATTTGAATTGATTAAACCGTTTGAAACTACCATTAATATTATCCTTTCTCATGAATTTCTAATAACTAATGAACTTTTAAAAATGTTGACCTTAAAACAGTGTAAGTGTTACAGATATGAGTTTTTTTTATTTAATACTGTTTTACATTCTTTCATAAGTCAGAGGACAATTTACAATGTGGAATTAAAATCGGTAGCAAAATAAACCATTATCCACGGTTGCTTTGGAAGATAAAAAAAATTCAAGAAAAATAGCTTGTTGTAAACTTTCAATAAATATCAGCATGGTATTTTTGGAGACAGCTCATTTATTGGACCTAGACAAGAAAAAAAAACACATATTGACGGTTAAGCACACAGCCTCTTCCTCGAAGATCTGAAATTTTGCATAATATTAAAAAAGCGGAAATTTTACTAAGTACCAAGCGAATATAAGAACGAGGATTATGCATCAAATAACTGAAATCATTGATCCAGGATGAAGGCTTTTAAATTTGAAATTTCTTCCGAAATAAATTGATATGGCTAATGTACACTAATTTAATCTTGCGAAGCTGAAGTTGGCATTTCCATATTTCCTCCAAAATGTAGTCAAGTGCATGTGGTAAAAACTTAGAATCTGTATATTTAAAGTGCCACCATAAATAGTCATAATTACTTTAAAAGAAACGTTCTCACTACCACTTTAAAAATTTGTTAAATAATGTAGGGCTTATAAATTTGATAAACATGCGATATATGTCGGCTAGTGGTGGTTTGGTTCCTAGTCCGCTTAATTGCGGCAATTCTCCTTAACCGTAAACGGTGGTAAGAGTTAAAAGCAACGGTCTCGATCCGGGATTCTAACTACTCTCAGTTGTTGTTCCATTGTCCGCTTCAAAACGGCAATCGTTCACCAACTGCCGCTAGTTGACCTTTTTGCTCATTCTATTAAAAATATGCAATTATGTGCAGTAAAATAAGTTGTGTAGAATCTTTCCTGGAAATTAGTTACTTACACTAGATGTAATTATTGTAAGATTTCAGCGAAATTCAAAGATGTTTTTTCCATTTAAACAAAAATAGTAATCAAAAATTCATTAAAACCCATTTTAACTTGGACCGTTTTCATTAATATACAAATGCCTGTAATATATTTATTTTTCCAATTGACCACTGATTATGCTTTATTTCCACTTTTTGCTACAATTTAAAATTGAGATTCTCTTTATTAAATTACAATTCTGAGAATTAAATA
>JAOUZG010053379.1:71645-110962 GCA_026289955.1 Argiope argentata | reverse complement strand
TTCAGCAAAAAATATATTTTAATAAAAGATTGTATAAATCAGAAGTTCCTGATATTTCGTTTTTTCGAATCCAAAATTTGTTGATAATTAGGACGCGTTTATGAAGTATTGAAATTCCATGAAAAATTAGGTCATTAATTTTTTAAAAATTTATTTTTTAAGAAAATACTTTCCAGTGATTGTATTTTTATGCCTCAATGTTTTCCGAATATTTAAGTAATTACACAAATAATAATACTGTTTCGCTTTCAATTTCAATCAGATGCAATATATTTTCCTCTTTTTATAAAATGCTGCACTCATAAAATTTCTTAATTACGAGTTTGTGTTTAATTTTTATATAATTTAACTAGGAGATTTTTTAGACAGGCCTTAATGACTGATGACAAATATATTCATTCGAAAGTTTTAAATATACTTGTAATACTTGAAACTTTGAGAATTTCCATCCCGGTTATCACCAAAGATTTTTTCTTGGAAACAAAATAGATAATAGAACTACATAAGTTAAAAACTATATACAACAAAATAGAACTGTAAAAAAAATTCTTAATCATTTTTTTTTCAATAGTTAATTAGTCTGACGTTATGAACTTAACTTTCGTAATAAGTCTAACGCTAATATTTATGGGTAGTTATATATTAAATTATGTATTAAAAAATTAAATTTCTCATATATATATATTCTAAATTTATACTCAAATATACGTCTTTAAAAACTTATAAAATTTCTCGGGACACTTATATCATAAGAATTTCAGATATATGTGTTAAACAATTTTTTTGTGAAATGAGTTGGAAAAAAATAAGAAAAATTCCTTTTTTATCTTTAACCATTGAACAGGTTTGAAGAGGAAGGGTCAAGGAATGAAAGAGCCAGGGTGTTTGTATTAAAATTGAACCATCTGACCCTCAACTAGGGACATTGCTTCTTCTCTTGACTAATTAGCTGTTAGTAGCTCTGATCAGTTTGGATGGAATCCATCTACTGATCATTGATCATACTTGTTGTAAGCAAATATCATTTTTTCTTGAAATACCTGGAATGATTATTTAGAATATCATAAGGACTCTTATGATTTATGTGCTAGATGATAGGTTTATATGTTTTTTTGGTCGAATATTCCCCAGTAATGCCTAAATGAACACAAATCTGATCATAGTTTGGAACACTTGGACTGTGGTATCTCAGGAAGACTTTTGCTTTTTGTTCTTTAAGTGCATCTTTTTTTCATGAAATTTGGGTTTTTCCTTTTTGCGCTGGGTCGAATCCTGGCAGAAAGGATCCGAAAAACCCTTTTCTATGTTTTTTGTTCCCAATCCCTTGTTCCATACATCTCAACTCGCAAATAGTCCACATTATTTAATTGTGTGGATCAATATTAATTATGGGATAAAAGTAATAGTTAAGGAATTAAATTTAAATCCAGTGGCACGACAGGCAATGTGGGTCAAGACCTACAGTGTCCATATCTGCTTTCTTGACCGAGAACCTGGGATATAAGGTATACATACAGGTTTGGTGGTCATCCTAAATCGACATTACCAGTGTTTTTTTCCTAAACTTGTTTGGTATATAACTTGGAAACTATATAAAAATGATTGCATTGTAATGAACTTCTGGAAATTTGATTTGAAGAATTGTTGTTTTTCATCGAGAGTCGAAAAATGAATCAAAGGTGTAAGAAATCTACAAGTGCTATTTGCACAATCGAAATGTAATTTGCGAGAATTAAACACAATTAAATAAATTGTAAAGAAATAGGGATACGAAGCATATATAATAAATGAAATGGATATTACAACACCCCTAAAAATTACATTCCGTCTTACTGTTAAAAAGTTAAAAGTTATTACTTGAATTTTGTGTTTATTGCAGCCCTTTGTTATTAGCAGATTATATTTACAAGGGGATGCATGACACGACATCAAGTGCAAAGGAAGGAAATATTAAATATTTTAATTCAAAAAAAATATCTTAGATTGTCATTTCTTAAAGCTTGCAACCTCTTCAGTTTAAAGGGATTTTTAATATAAAGTTGAAGACTACGTATTTCCTTATGCTGTTGGCCCTCTTTTACTAATATTTAGAGTCAGTAAAAGAAGCGTTATTTAGATATAGGAATCAAACAACCAGCAAATGTAATTTTTTTTTTGAAAAAAAGAGGCAAGTCAAAAACTGTATTTTTTTCAAAAATTTATTTTCAAATAGTATTTTTTAAATATTACTATTTACTAAATTGAGTTAAGTGCTCGAAGATGCCATGAGAGAGAAATGTACAGGAAGCAGAGGATAACAGATACATGTCTGACCAGAAGTTTAGGTAAATTTACATTTGAAATTTGAACAGTTTTGTTGAATTTGAAAATCTGAATCATTTTTGACATTTGCTTTTATAACTGGTACTTTCTTTCATCTTTACTTATAATAAAGCACAATGTGTGTGTCTGTCTGTCTGTTGGCGATGTACAGGCCAGACCACTCGATCTACAGCTACCAAATTTGGTATATGTATACCTTGGTTACCGGGAATGTGCAACTTGGAGCCCTTTTTTTGAATTTCTAATTAAAATTTTAATTAATTAAAAAATAAGCCACATTTTGACGTTTTTTCGCTATAACTTCCGAAAATATAGAAACACAAAAATGATTTTTGCATCAAGTTAAAGCTCAAAAAATTAGCTTTTCAATGATACTATTGTTTTAAACTACGAAATAAAACTATTTTTAATGAATTTTTAAACATTTAATTAAATCGTGTTTTTTTTTTCAGTTTATTTCGCAAAAAAAAAAAAAAAAATAAATAAATAAATAAAAATTCTTCTCGAGGATCTCAAAAAAATCAGCTTTTAATAAAATGCTGCCATCAGATTTTCAGAAGTTCTGATTTAAAAAAAGTTAATTACTACCAAAAATAAAACAGAAAAATATAATTATTATCACGTGATCATATAAAATTAAATAAATAGGAAATGTGATATTTTTTTTAACAATAAATGCAAGAGAAAGTTTTTCTTGATCGTTTGGAAAATCAAAATTTTAAATTCAATTAAAAAATTAAAATTAATAAAAATACAAAGTAAAAAAATATATTACAAAAGTTCGACAGTCAAAACTGAAAAAGAATTTTTAAAAAAGCACCAAACGATAATCTTATGAGAGCGAGATTAATTATTTAAAACCAAGAAATCTTAAACGAATTTGAAAATGACGTCATTTCAAAGAAACGACGAACAAAAAGCAATTGATAATCAGTAGTAGTAAAATATTTTTGCATTCTTTTGTTTTTAAAAATTTTAAAACAATAACACATGTTTTGAATTGTTACTTAGGTGAAGAAGATATTTTGTGCAAATCAAAGAATTCGCGTTCGTGATTATCTCTTCATTTTAATGAACATGCGAAACAAAAACGCATCTGCTTTCAACAAACCATACGTAATATTAAAGCTATATTGATAAAAGTAGGTCAGCTATTTGAAAACGCATCTTCTTTCAAACAAGCATACGTAATAATTAGCAATACAAAATTTGTAAAAGCAGATAAAAAATACTTTTAACCTGTATATTTCGGAGACATCAAAACTTTCTAACCAAAATAATATCATGTTCTCAAATGAGAAAAAATAAATCAACTATCATTCCAAATTAAACGTATAAAAATGTCATTTTCGGCACGTGTCAGTATAAAATGAAACAAATATGAAACATGATATTTTTGGAAAATAAATGGATGGAGACGTTTTCTATGATATTTTACTATACATATATTACTAATCCAATTAAACAGTTTTATTTAAGGCAAATATGTCTTAACATCTACGAGGCATCTTCTGTAACCGGAGCCCAACATCTAATTTCTTAATTTTTTAGGAGAGACATAAATCTCTTAACAATTGGTCTAAGTGAAATATAAAATTAGTAGAATGAGGGAAAAAATGCTGATGAATTCAATTTTTACATACATCATCTGCTCTGTGAAACATATTTAACAAAATATTCTTGAGACAATAAGTCCTTAAAATAAAAAAGTGGTACTCCAATCAACTAAATCAATCATGAAAGTTGATCGATCTATGAAAATTTAAATATAAATATTCAGTAAAACCTGACTATTTCAGATCACCTTATCAAGATATCAAAGAAGCAAATAAGAGTTACTCTAGAATAATTGAAATAGATTATGAAAATGATGATTGTTCTAAACTTGCAATATTCAGAATTGAAAAAATCAGCCAGATGTGAAGAAGATAGAAATGTGTATTTATTTATTTAGAATTTGAAATATTAAGAATGTTTTTCAAATATGAATCGATAAGACCAAAGGAATTTAAACCATAATTTTTTATATATGTTTATAAACCTGAAAAAATGTTGTTATTGAGAGCATTTATATACATCTAAAAATAAAATTAAAAACTGAAGGTTTCAATTAACCCGTGAATTTTTTGCTGAATAATTCCTTGAGATATTATAAATTATAAAATTTATAATGTTTCAATTTTTGTAGAGAACATAAAACTTTAATGTCGGACAACTCTGATTTCAGTTATTAGTTTTATTTAAAAACATGATAGGATTGAGTAAAAATTTCTTCAAATGCACTTCCATCATTTCCACTTTAATTTAAAACTGTTTGAAAAGCAGATGGAGATGCGGAGTTCAAAGATCAGGACTGCTTAAGGCCTACATAATAGTATAAGTGAATTACATGGTTATCGAAATTTAAAGCTTAAAAATATTTTGCTGAAAAACTTATTATGAGACCAACTTTTATGTAAAAAAAATTGGTTTAACCCTTTAGTCGGCATTAATATTGGAGAACCGACTGGTCGCCAAAGGCGACTGGTAAACGAATATATTTAAACCAGATAGGATTTTTGATCCTTGACATGATCAAAATATACTCAAAGTAATAAATACGAATCAATCGTGGTGCTCAGGTTAAAAAAGTCTCCATTAGTCATGGTTCTATCTCTCTCTATGACAGGAAGAGACATTATAGATCATAATTTTTCTTTTAACTCAGTTTGTGTGCAGATAGAGACGAAATGATATTAGAAATAATTACATAAAGCAAATGCTGATTTTAATCTTTAGATAACGTTTTTTTTTAATGACAAAGGGTACGTTAGTTAAGAAATGAAACATTCGAAATTTATTTATCGTTGAACATACTTTAATCGCGAAGACTACTTTAACTACGAAATATTACGATATTTAAATGTCATCCACAGCGGTTACAGCTTGAAAAAACTGAAAAAAAGAAAAACTCTGTTTTTGAACCTATTAAACTATTAATCATAATTTTTTTGAATATTCGGAAGTATATTAAAATTGAAAATTAATGTATCGATACCTGTGTCAACTCTGCTGCAACAAGGTGACTTATGGAGAGAATGGCCCTTGCCTTTTTTTTAAGAATGATGACAACGTGTATTCACTGACAAAGTTCAGAAAATCAGATAAATTGCACAATGAAGCAAAAGACAAATATACAGAAAATTTGAATGACAGTTTTCGGCATTTCAATCAAGCTGTCAGACAGAATGGAAATAATAATTCTGAGCTCTTAAATTTGTCGCGGTTTCAAAACAATGAAAGCATCAATTTCGTGTTTCATTCCCACATTAGATCTTCATGCGATTAACTAACGAAATTGCCTCTTTTACGGATTCTTCAAAAAATATTGAATCCGTTTACAGACCTGAAAAGAATCATCAAGAAGCTTATAAACGTTTTTGATGAGGTTAACATTTCGTCACTTTCATTGCAGTTAAAGTAGATTCAACGATGGATGAAAAATTATGAACGTTTCATCTCTTGAACAACGGGCTAGAGGCCTTTGCCCCTCTTTCAAAAACCCAAAATCTAATATTGAAAATCTACTTTCGCATTACGTAATTATTAGTGTTGCCGCTTCAATTATATTCTTATTAAGATCCACAATGAATGTGAATAGATCACTTTGAGTGTATTTTGATTATTCATTTCATAAATCAAAATTTATGTATATTTGTCTAGGAAAGAAGGTATTATAAAAATATTAAAGACGAAAATCAGATTTTAATATAAAATAATAATGTCCATATAACAAACATTTACCTTAAGTCAACTTTTGTTTTAATGATTTTCTTATTTTTTAACTGCATCATAAATAAGAATTGGTATCAATTCCAAGAGCTTCCGTTAAAAAAATATTTTCTTGAAATTTCCGTGGCTTAAACTCGTTATAAATACTATAATTTTTTTAAAAAAATGAAATTCTCGCAAACAAATAGTATTGCTAATAGCGGTTGCAAATTTTTAGGCTGAAGAGAAAACAGAAAACTTCTTCATTTGTATTTGCGAAGTAAAACAACTGCCATTCTTGAGGTCACACAAACATCACAAAGAAGTTTGTTTTTTTATTCGTATGGAAGAAAAATTTAGAATGCTACTTTTACATAATTATTGAATAATTCAAATCAAAACATGCCTAAATGTTTCTTCTTATAATGTTCTTTTTCATGCATTTTACAACTATCATTCAATTATTCTGCTTTTATGATATATTTTCACTAGATTAAAATTAAACAATTTTTTGAATATTTTTTAGTTATTTTAAAAATGAAAACTTCCTGAATGTTGGCATGGGAGTAGACAGTTTTTTCCGAGATCTGGGCCTCCAGGGTTTGAGTCCCGGTTAGAGAATTGTTTTTTTTCTTCTGTGCTGTATCTATAAAATGTGTGAATTTGTCCCCTAGTAAAAAGGTGCAATGCAAGCAAATGTGATGAGTGAATAACTAAATTCTACTCTTGGCAAATCTTGGCCCTACTTCAAAACAAGAGACGCTCATTCGGCTTAAAATCGCTGATGCATCCGCGAGCTTGTCCATAGCAAGTTCCATCAGAAACAACAACAAAAATATGAAAATAGATTCAAAGTTTAAATAATCGGCTCAGAAATAATAATTGACATCCCTTCATTTTTATAATTGGAGACTTAATGTAAAGAGACTTTCATATGAACTACATTGTTTTTTCATATATTTTCCAGCATATTATTTTTAGTTTCTAGTATTATTCAATTCTGTTGTTGTCTTTTCATAAGTGACTCTAATACATATTTAAAACAATGTAATGCGCCGTTCCGCATTTAGTTGTAGTTTAAATTAGATATATTAACACCCTGTTTTAAAGCAACTCTAGGACTGTTTAGGGACGGACCTCGTTATTTTGATCCGTGATTAGATGACGAGGAGGACACCTGAACAAGCCTCATTCCATTCAAACAGCACCGCTCAAACGGAAGGTTTTATGCAGGATGGATTTAACGAGTACCATATCCACTTGCCAGACGGTTCTTCGGGGGAGTCGGTTCGAACCTTCAGCCCGATATTACCAGGGATCCACAACCCTTGGAATTCTTTCTAAATATTTATTGAATTGAACTTACGTATTGTAAAAAAACCTAATCATAAGTTGCGATACAGAGTCTTTCATCTTAGTAAATGACCGAATATTTTTTATTTTGCATCGGTTTCTTTTCCAAATGCAAAGGGTTAAGTAATATTTCAAATGAAACTAATTTTAATAATTGACAGTGTGGTGAGTCTGTAAACAAAATAAATCCAAAAAATTGTATTATATTATTAAAAATAGCTTTTAAGTGCTTTAAATAGAAATTGGTAATAATTTGAAATGAAACCTTAATTTTGAACAAGAGTCAAATGGTGCGGAATATATTGTTAATCATCAACAAAATTTGCACTTCTGAAATAATTGAAATAGAAAATTCCACGTTTTTATAAAAGAAAAGATTGTAGTAAAATACAAAAATAAATGTTTCAGGATTTTATTTTGCTGTTAATATACTTCTTTTCAGTACCATTCCCGAAAAACTCTTAATACACTTCCTGATTACTTAACAAAATTTAGAAGTAATTAATCCTAAATTTGCTTTGAAAAAGATTTTTTTTTCGCTAGAAAGTAAAAAGAAAACGAAGTTCTTTCTTATGGGGTACGACAAAAAGAAAAAAATAGTCTTAATTTCATTCTATTATAATTTATTTAGTTGAATAATTTTTGAAGAGAATCTCATTGAATTTCAAAACATTTCAGTGCTATAAAGGAAGTTGAAAGAATCAAATTATAGAAAATGTTTTCTGTAAAATGTAATGAATGTGGTGAAATGTAAATTTTTATTTCAGGTGCATGTATATTTCTATTTTAAATTCTTATTCTTTTATTTTTATCTTGTTTTACTATATCATCATTCACATTCTTAACACTCATATGAGTTTTCATTGATCTAATGAATCATGAAAATACACTAAAAGCAATAAATTCGAATCAATTGGAGAAATGAGGTTAGAAAAATTTCTCCTATTACCAATGTCTTCAACACTATCTTTGCACTAGTGCAAGACTTTCTGAATCGTATATTAATGCTATCTTATTGGATTGCAGATTAAAAGACATCAAAAGTCATATTTGATTAATTAGTAAAATTATAAAGGGAATCTAAATCTTAAATAAAAGGTTACGCTTTACTCAATGGGATGGAATTCACCATTTAAATTGAGAACGATGGGCTCTAGCATGTTAATAAATGAAACGAGAAATTCTTAATTTATTCAAGTGTTGAATATGTTTTAACTGTAGGAAGAGCTGTGAAATTTTAAAACTCATCAGAATGGCAACCATATAAAAATCTGAAGAAACAAAAACTTAATTTTGTCTCTTGAATAATAATACATTTTACATTTTTTACAAAACATAATTTTATCTAAATTGAATATTAATGGACCAATACCAATGCAAACGTTGTGGTAATATAGTGACAGATGGGAGAAATCACCCTTGCTATTTCCATAAAAAATTAGACTCCAAGTATTCACGACAACGCCAAGTAGAATGGGATAAAAAACCTCATGAAGTGAAAGAGAATTCTACGGAAAATTCAAATGGCAATTCTCGTTCCAGAAGTTCGATTTTTCGTCATAACGAAAGTAAAAATTCTGAATCTGTGAATTTATCACAGTTTCAATACTATGAAGGAATAGAACCGCTTAAGACAGAAGCTAACAAAAATAAGACATCTGCTGAGACCTCCAAGAATGCACAGTTAAAGAATCCTTGTGTTACCTCTTATTTTAATCCCATTTTAAATGTACCGACGACAGAAGCCCAAAGCAAAAAAGGTGCATCTTTTGGAGAATCTTCAGAAAGTTTTGAATGTAATCTCAGATCTGAAAACGTCCATCGTGAAGCTTCTGAAGAAACGCCAGTTGCAGCCAGATCAAGTGGTTTTGAGATGCAAAAGGAAAGAAGAACACGTAAGTCGGAACTTATGCCTTCAACAGCTGATGAAGAATGCAAAATGCCTCTTGAAAATATCAAATGGCAGTCTTTGAATAACGATAAAATTAATTTTATTGATAAACTAGATAGTGTCGTCGAAAAAGTTCGTTCAGTGAGTAAATTTATTTCTGGAATTGAACATTTGATTTTGAATCCTGATCCACCATCTGAAAGATATCAGCCGAAAAGTGGAAAAAGTCCCGTGTCAAAATGTGCGAATAATAAAAATATTTCACCCGAAGTGCTCTCTCAGCGTCACAATGAGAACAAAAAAAGTATTTCTAATGCGAAAGAGCCAATATATTACAAGGAAGCTGACGATGCTGTGGCCGGATCTCCAGGAATGCCGCCTAACAAAAGAAGCTTTCCTTGCAGTTTATGCCCTAAAGAATTCAAGAAATTACAACTCTTAATCCACCATCATCGCGTGCACACAGGTGAAAAACCTTTCGTGTGTGGTGTCTGTAATAAAGGTTTTGCTCAAAAGGGTAATCTTAAGGTGCATCTCAGGACGCATACTGGGGAGAGGCCTTATAAATGTCCAGCTTGCGAAAAGTCTTTCATGCACAGCAGAGATTGCAAAAACCATTACAAGAGGATGCACGAGCGAAATTAGTTTCCAAAGGTTGAAATTGTTTTCCTATAGAAATAATTCCTATAGAATAAATGCAAAAATTTCCTATTGAAATAATTCTTTAATCTAGTATGAAACTACTTTGAATTCTTTCTTTAGGTTCAAAATTTGTAATTATTATAATTTTTTTAACAAATTCTACTATTTGACGAATAATATTTATAAAATTGAAACATCTAAGGTATTACTTTTTAATGGATTATTGAAGATGAAAATATCTGTATTTCATCAGATATTTTCAGCTTCTTTTCTGAATAGAAATGATATATATTTTTCTATTCAGATTACATTATCTTTTACAAATAAATGGACTTATGATCGATTAATAATTGTTATAATCGACAACAGAATTTTATTTCCCATTGGGTTACTCCCATGGTCTTTTTTAACTTGATATTTAATCAAATAATAATATTAGTATTCGTTCCATTTGGAAAATTTAGATAAATTGTAAAAAAATAACTTTAAGGCTAATAACGATTTTTTTTTATTTTACTTTGAGAATACTTAATAAATATTTTTATAATTCGCAAAATGTCTCATATCTGTGATTTATTATTTTTTTGGGAAATTTTAGTGGTGATTTTCTATGAAAAAAGATTGTATTCTTTCATATTCAGGACCAGTTTTTTTTCATTTATTTGTGAAACCTCTACACTTTAAAGATGAATGCGATTATGTTTAAAATAATTGGCGTTTAGAGAATTAAATTTGTTTATATGTTTAAAAAGACTGTCTGATTTGGTAAAAGAAATTAGGCTTTATCAGATGAGTTTAGTAAACTTATGAATTTCATTTAATTAAAAAAAATTAACTGATTTTTGGCATATTCCCACTATCAATCCCAAAATCTCCCTAATAAATCTTGTGGCTGAGTTTTACGCCGTCCAAAAATTCATTGTCATCTTTTCGCTGATAACATTTTTGGTGCATAATTGTTTTATCCATTTAAAAAAATTAAAACTTATTAAACTTAATGTAAACTTATTTTAAATCAATGTAGTCAATTTTTGAAGTGATTCTCTGATGATAATTGTTTTTAGCAACGTTTCATTTTGTTTCTTTTACCATTGTTATAGTCAAATATCTTTTGAATCAATTTTGTATATTGATTAACTTCAATTTAAGACATTATTTTTATAAAAATTTTCAAGCATTTGTTTGATAATTAAAATTTAGTTTCGATCAAATTGGTAATATAAGTTATTTAAATGTACTCATTCTTAGCGCTGTTACATTTTCTTATAACAAAATCTCTTCCCGATTGGAAAGATGCTGTTTTGTTATGATATGTCGTGACATTTGCTCTGAAATATTTTCTTCTATGAGCCATTTCCTTTCTTCTATTGTCGTGTCTTTTTTATTATTTTCCTTTTGATGAATTATTGCGAAAAAAAATTTTACATCGTTTTTTAAGATTAATGCATTGCTTTAAATTTCAAGAAAAATTAAATAGACACCGAATTAAATCATATTCAATGAATTCTTTATCGAAAATCACAATAAGAATTTTTATAAAGAAAAAAAACGGAAAATAATTACAGCACGCTTTATTGAACTTTTTAGAAAAAAATATAAATATCCTCTACAAAGTAAATTTCGATACATAAATAGGACGAATTCTCCGTTGTTGTTTCTAATCTCCATGACTAGCTGAGCCTGATTATGTCCAGTACCAAAAGGGGATCATGAACCAGGTCCTGTCTGCTAAAGAGATCAGCTTTGATACACCTAATCTATTTCACTTTTGCAATTAAGTACCCCTTGATCCAGTAAAAAAGTTGTTTTTTATAAAATTCGCGGTTGTCGTTTTCAGGTATGAAACAGTTTTCGACATTATTGGAAGAAGCTGTAACAGATACGTTTTCTTTGCTTTGGACTTTCGTCATCTGAACACCTGGAGTGCAATTGAAATACAAAATACCAGGAATAGTCCTTAGTTCTTCATTACCTTCATTCTTCATTACCGGAAGTCCTAACTCTGTTTCTACTTGAGAAAGATAGAAGAAAGACATTTTCCATTATTTCAAAACCTCGACAAATTTATCAGCTCAGATTTTTTGCTATCGATTTGTCGGACCACTTGAGTTAAATACAGGGAGTTATCATTCAAATTTCCACCAGATTTGTTTTTAATTTCATCATGCATTTCACGTGAAATTCCTGTCGTCCGTCGTGAATATACATTGTCATCATTCTTGCAAAAGAAGCATGGGTGACTCTCACAATAGTCATTGTAGGGAACCGTTAATTTCCAATTGAAAAAAAAATAACAAGTTAACAAAAAATGAAGTTACAATGAAATCTCAAATCTGAAATCAACTGTCGTATTAAATATTCCCTGTGAATTCCTTTTTACTATCCTAGTTCTGAAATAGATTTAGTATTACAAACCAATAGTCACTGTGCGCTTAATAGGCAATAGTTTAGAAAACACATTTCATAATGAATTAATGTTTTGCAATCGCTCTATGTTTCTCAATCTGAGAATATTTTGATTATTCATTTGAGGAAAAAAAAATGTTTATAAGGCTCCAAATTAAGCTAAATGTAGTTATACCCATACCCAGAAACTGAGCTTCCCATAAAAATCAGATAATTAATAAACTGCTTTCTTGATATACGAAGTCGCAATATTTTTTAAATGGAAAAACAATAACAGACAGCTTGACTCTTTTAGCATAATATAAAAAGATACTTTATTAAAGTAATTAATTATAAAATCTAAAAATAATGCGTCATTATGCATATTAAATGTATAAGAAAAAGAATATTATGTTATATTCGTCTTTGCAAATAAAATGTAGTCAAACTTATATCAAGTCACTGAGCTTTCCATAAACATTAGAGAATTAATCAATCGCTTTCTTTAAATACGAATGCATAATATTTTTTAAAAAGAAAAACACTATAAAAGACACCCTGACTTTTTGCCTTGTAAAAAAGAATTTCTATCAAAGCAATAAATTACAATATTTATATAAATAATGCTTCCTAATGCATATTAAATGCAAAAGAAAAGAATTATATTTTATATTCGTGGCAAATAAAAATAGATTCCAAATTTTCAATAACTTTTTCCTTTAAAACAGATATTAATTCAGAGTATTTAACAAATATTAATTACAATTAATTAAACACTGCATTCAAAAAATGTTGCTTCCACCTATTGAGAATCGAAATTCTGGTCTTAATAATACAGTTTCTAATTGATCACAGGTAAATTTGAACTGTTAATCTATTGCAGTTAATATCATTTCATTTTATTAGACATTTAGTTGAAATATATCGAAAGAAGAAAGAAAAGGATAAAAATTTATTTAAAATGAAAAGAAGTGATTTCAATTAAAGCCAAAACAAGAAACGACAACTTCTTTTCACTAAATCAGTTTGAAAGTTCTGGTAAAATAAACTTTCCCATAATTAAGTTCATTTATGACACATCCTGTGATGGGTATTGTATTCACTGTTACTCTTGACTTTTTATCTGATGAAAAAAAGATGCACTTAAAAGGTCTTTCTCCTCTGTGGATCCGGACATGCACTAAGAGACCATAATTGTGAGCAAAACGTCCCTTGCGCAATAAACACACAAATGGCTTCTTGCCTTTGTGAACTTAAAAATGGCGACGGAGATTGGCTTTCCAAGACAATTCCCTTTTACTCACATTATAAAATAAGGGCGTCTCGTCTGCACGTGTTCCATTATGGTCGACAAGGTTATTTTTTAAAGAAAATTGTTTGGAATAAAAATCATCATCGAAATTTCTCTTATGAGGACTTATTTCAGATGATTTTCTCACAGGATTGTTTTACTATATGCAGGAAATGGGATGTTTCTTATTGGCTGCCATTAAACTGCTCTTATTCTCTATTTTGTAGGTTTCACTATGATTAAACAATCAAAAAGGTGTAAAACGAAAGCTGATTTTAAGAGCATACATAAATAAGTTGTTTTCATGCCTTCTAAATTTCATTGTGAATTCGACGCTTCATATTCAGCTTTAACTTATTGAACCATTATCTGTTTCGCGTAAATATTGGAGTTCAGTGTTAGTAGCAATTTATATTCATAACCCAATATATATTTACATTCGTATTATTACATTCTATATAAAATTAAAGACTTAAAAAGTATCTGTAATCCAAAAATCCGAAACGGCTTAAGTTAAACTTTCTTTTCACAAGTTTATACAATGAACTTAAAAATTTCGCGTCTCACCAATTTGAAAAATAGATATCCCAAGTCAAACGGACAACATTCTTTACTTTTACGATGCAATCAATCTACATATACAACATATATTCATGATAAATGCTAACCAACTATCTAAATGTATTTGTTTTGAGAGCGTTACAATAAAAATGAATTACTACTTAAAGATTAAGTTTGGTCATTCTTAATTTTCTTGAGGGATTGAATAAACAATTCAAAATGCGGATAGAGAAGAGTTTCATTAAATAAACTTTTTCTCAGAAATTTAAAAAATAAAACTTTTTGAGTGACGGGAAAATTAGATAATAATTAAAATAATCAAACAGATAAAAGCTTTAAAATTCAAACAGATTATTTCGTTTATTGCATTTCAAACTAATAAAGACAAAGTAATTAAAAAATACAAAAGTTTTAATAAATAAATTCGCGATGAAAATAAAAATTAGCTTTCATCTTAATATTAAATAATTCTTTTAATACGACTGAAAATTTATTTCAATTTATACGCGTGCTCATTTGGAATCTGAAAGTAAGAAAAACTCAGATTTCTTTATATTGAAAAACTTCATTGATCAATAAATCCAGTAAAGAGCAATTTCTCTTTATTTAATGCCCGTGTTTAGGTATCAATTATAAATGAGAGGATCCATTTGGTATACTATAATTAATGGTTAACAAACGCCAAATTAATGATTACCGAATTTCGTTAGACATTTAACTTATATTAGAAGTCTTCCCCTTCCGTTCTTGTTTTATGTATTTTCTTCGTTTTCGGTATAAACTTTTAAGCATCCAACTATCGCAAAACGGAACGAATTAAAAAAAAAAGCCACACAGAAAAAATTTCCGCTACTGCTTAATTTGAAGTTAAAACTCAAATTATTAACAATACACCATTTCAAAAACTTGATTAAGAGTATTTATTTAAAGATAAATTCTCAATATTTAAAATTGAGCCGTCATATCTCTTTTTGATAATCATCAATGAAGCATAAACTTGACAGAAATATTAAACACATCAATAAAAACAAATTGATTTTCATTTAATGAATGAAATATATTTCATCAAAATAAGCCTACAGCACGTTTTTAATAATTGATTAAAATTAAGAAACATATGTAACAAATCCTGTTATCAAAAAGAGCAAGATTTACTTTTGTGCAGATGTAACAATCAGTTTCTTGTTGCAACATTTTTAAAAGTTTATAATTGAAAAAAAAGGCTAAAACTTTTCTCATGTTCTTTGATGCAAATTCTGATGAAGGTTTCAAAAACATTCCTCCAGGTGACACACTCTCATCTTTCCAATTAAACTGGTTTTAAAATTATTTTCTTTAATAAAATTGACCCAGAAGTATTTTTTAAAAAAGAAAAAAAAATAGTTCAGAGAAATTACATTCATATATGTAATATAAAAATATTTATTACAGTGTTCACAAATATTTATTGCAGCATTCATGTTTAAAATATCAAGCACATGTAGGTAGAAAAAAATCCTTTGTGAAATTCGTCGATATAGTTAAAACAGATGTTTAGTTTCCCCTCACGTTCCAAACAGATATACTAATATTATTTGGTCAATGATCATCAAATTAAAAGCAGAGTTTTAGCTAGATGTAACATTTATTATGAAGCATAATACCAATTCAAACTTAAAGCGTTAATCGATCATATTATGGCTGTAGATCGTTCGTCAGTCTATTCGAACCCGTAGCTATCCGTGCTATTATTAGGACAAGTACAAGTTATTTAGGAATTTTTTTTCTAAAATCTTTCAATAATCTAGAAATGAAATTAGCAATATCATTCCCTTTTAGAAGTTTTTATTTTTCATGTAAGAATGAAGATATTTTCTTCTTTGTTAAAGATATGCACGAGCATATATATTAACACATATCAGCACTGGAACGTTTAAAATAGAATGGGTAATTTTAATAATCATATACATGTAGATGTAAACGAATTGGACTTAAAATCTTGCCCTTTATTTTAAATCTTCGTCAAGTAAAATGCAAAAAACTTGTACATCTGATAACAGAAAAATAAAATCTGATATCAAGAAATGTTGTCAAATTTGAAAAAAAATCACACAAAAATTTTAAAAAATAAAAGTGTAATAATTGGGTTAAAACTATTTCAGTAGTAGAGATTGCGAAGCATTTTTCATAGTAGAGAAAAAGTATTAATTCTGTAATTTGCTCCTTGATTTCAATCGTGATTTTCTTTTTGATTCCGGTTGCAATTGCTGCTCCTCGTGAACCCCTTTCCACAAACTGGGCATTTATAAGGTTTCTCCCCAGTATGAGTCCGAATGTGGTCCCTAAGAGTACTGCTCTGAGCAAATGCTTTTTGACATATATCACACACAAAAGGCTTTTCGCCTGTGTGTATACTGAAATGTTCTTTGAAGCGTCCTTTCTGAGAAAATTTTTTTTTTATAAATTCTGCACTCGAATGGTTTGTCACCAGGATGTAATCGAAAATGATTTTCAACTCTACATTCCGATTCAAAAAGTTTAGAGCAAATACCGCAAAGGAGTCTTTTCTTATGGGGACGTATTCTTGAAGGTCCTCCTGCTGCAATGACATCTTTCATGTAAGAATTTGATTCTTCCTCGTTGGCAGCCATTTTCTCGCACTCGCTGGAATCTTCGGATGTAATTTCAGTTATAATATGCTCATTTTGTAAATTCTTTGAAGTTTCGATATTATTATGATTTGCTTCATCATATCCTTGTGAAAAATATGAATTCAAAAGAGAATTCTTGTTTTCTGTAACATTTTTTTGGACTGAAATAATTCTTCTAGCAACAAAATCTAAGGAATCCAGAAAAAAATCTTTATCATTATTAAAAGATTTCCATTTATTTTCTTCAAGAGACATTCTGTATTTATTAGAATTTTTTTTCGAGTGATAGGTTTGGAGCTTTTGACACATTTCTTGTTTGCTCATTGAGAGATCCAATATTAATTGTTGTTTTCGTACGAGACGAAGGAGAGCCTCTTCCAGAATTGTAGTCGTTTTCAATTTTTTTCCATCAAATCTTTCACCGATGCATTTTCATCATTTGCCTCAGTGTCCACCATTCATTTCACATTTGTGCACTCTTCGAAATTGCCTTGAATTTGCGTTTTCTCTTTGAGACAGGCACTAATAAAATTTCGCCACTATTTTTATTGAGCGATGCATTCGTTATAGCAGAATTTTCAATATAATTTTGTTGAACTTCTGAATGCAGATTCTCATCAATGTCATTTGAATTATCCTGATTTATATTATGTGCTCAATCATTCTTTTCATCTATTTTGTCCGACTCTTCTAGCTGCAGTACGTATACACATTCTAAACGTCGTTTTAAAATATTGGTATGATTCTTACCATAGGTCACTGTTCTATATTTGACACAAATACAATGAAATTAATAAATGAACATATAATTATAGAAATTGCGCATCCAGGAGTGTGTACAGAAAATAGCTAATTGTTTGACGGAATCAAGATTTGAATTTTTTTAAAGCTATTTATTGTTATAGATGTCATTGATGATGTCATAAAATTCCTAGAATTGTTACGATTAAAGTAGATTTAATCGATTACCAAAATATATTTTGATTCGATTCATATATAGCACGCTAGAGCTTTTTCACCAAATAAAACTATCTATATAAGATTCTAATGTTATGTGCAGTATATCCAATTTAAAACAGGCATTCTTTTATGTATTGTATTAATACCTTGTCTTATTTTAAAAAATAAAAGGATCTAGAAAAATTATTACCTGCTTGAAAAAAACTTTGGAGCTGATTTCGATTATACAAATTAATGATCTATTCATTACTTTTTTTTAATATGAATTATATTGTTGATCCAAATCTACATCTGTAACTATAGGTTGATTCTTCCTTTTATCTTTTTTAAAATTGTTCTTTAAATGAATACATGAATTTTTTTATTACAAAAATCTAATCGAATTTAGCTATTTTGTGTCCATTTTGCTTGTGATTAATTTCCCTTTTTTTTTCTTCATAAGAAAAAAAAATCCGAAAATTCGTTTGAAGGCACATTTATTTGTAACCAATTCATATCAAAATTTGACGCAGATCATGTCTGCTTGGTATGTGCCTGCGAATACTTAGCAAATTTCATTTATTCGAATCGCTCCTTTTGATTATAGTATTTATTTGCATTCATCGGCGTATTGAGTTCATTGATTAATTTTTTACATCGCGTAGAAAAGGTGTATAAATTGGATGCTAAAACGGGTCGGCAAATTTTTATCTTCTATTTTTTAGTCTGTATTTTATTTCAGGGATCCCTTTTTTTATTCCAGCTCAATAATTATCTCTTTAATTCTGGTTCTGTTAAAACGGTGCTGCAAATTTTTTATTTATTCTTCTTTCTTCCTGGTGCAGTTTAGTCAGGCATTTTTCTTGCTTCGAAAAAAATCTTGAAATTATACATAATTTCTTTCTGCAGTTATATTTCATATATCGATGAATTGATTACTTGAAGTAATAACTTGTGAGTGAATTCTGCTTCCAATTTTCATAATATGGCACGATTTGTGATTAACAGTTAATTAATTATAAGGAGCAGAACAACCTTTAAATTTTGAAGGTCCATCTTTTCACAGATTCCGGTGAACACTCTAGAAAGGTCATGCATTTAATGTTTGATACCAATTATAGAATTTCATTTGATTAGAAGGAGTGTTCAATTAAAAATGTACGAAATGAAAGTTACGCCGTAACAAAGAAACTGCCCATGCCGCTATGGGAGAAGGAAGCGAGACATCAAGGGATGCGATTGGATCTTTTCGAATCATGCAAACTAAGAATTATTTTAGTCTGCAAAATTCGAATTAAAAGCACATATTTTTAATACTACTGTCTTTTCTTGTAATCGAAACTCGTCGTGATTTGAATACTGTTTTTTTTTTAAAGTGACTCTGCATTTGATCTTCAAGCTTTTCACAAATAAACTAATGAATAATCTTTTTCCTGGTAATGAATTAATTTGTCTTTATGTTAAATTGATAAAAGTTTATGCTGACCTGTATATTACTGATACTAATTAATAATAAAATAATTAAATTACAACAAAAATATGGACATTTAGCCGAATATACTCTTCATTTATTCGTCTCCCACAGCCTTTTACTTTCTATTGCACGGCTCTCAACTGAGGTTCTGACTACGCACCAGATAGAAACTATCCTAATGAGATAAACAAATAAAACCACAGAAGGGAAAATGACGCTAACAAATCAAATACAGGAGAATTATAAATGATTCTTAAGCGAATTTCATATAATGAAAAAGAGTACGAGAAGCATTATAAAAAATACAACAGCAAGAGTATTAGAATTTAAGTTTGTTTACTGATTGTAAAATATCTTGATCAGAAGTATTTGATGTAAATGGTATTGATACATATTAAATTGGACTTATACTAACTTTAAACTTTATAGTAAATTAAAAATCTTTTATTATGTTTCTTTTTATTTTGGTTTCCAATAAATGCGTTTATTAAATTTCATCTAAAAGTTGTTTACTTTTCGAAATTAATAGCTTTTTACATTTTAACCCTAAGAATTTAAATAAAAAATGGGATCCTATATTAAATAGCCTTATGCATTTGATTTTAATTAGCATGCCGTTTCATTGTCAAAATGGCTAATACTTTTAGTCAATATGTAAAGTAGGATTTAGTAAATGAGTCAAATATATTTCAATGAAGGATTATTTGATAAAAGATTTCATTCTTATTCACCTTCACCACACAATATTAAGTGTTCTACCATTTATGCAATCCTGTTTTCTATAATAAAGAATGTTGATATCAATGTCTACACTTGAGTGAGGTCCGAATACCTTTGAATAAAACGATCTTAAACTTTTTACGCGGATAAATCGATAAGATCATAAATCAATAAAAATTAAGTTGGAAAGTTTACTTGATCATTCTTAAGGAACTTTCTCCAGATTAAAATATTTCACTCGTTTTATTATTTTCAGAGATGATATAAAATTTCTAGCTATCCATCTTTAGAACAGATCATTTGTTGAGCTTTTGCTCGGAATATTAATCACTGAAACAGTTGAATGATAAGTAATTGAGGAATTAAATAATATAACATTTTAAGTGCAAAAGAAATTCCAGTTAGCAAAGGCGTAAGCAAACATGGATTCCGTTCATTCATACCCAGTTAAAGGATACTAAAGAATACTCTGCTTATCTTTGAGGCCTTGAGATTCATTTGAGTGTTTTGAACTGGCGGAAGATATTAGAATTGGCGGAAATATATTTGGATATAAAGAACTATCACCGGCCAAGGTACAACCACTTCCGTAGAAGGAACGTTCTGTCATCTGTTGGAGAAAGCAATCCCCACATCATTTCTATACCTGCCAGGACTGATGGGATTCAACCACAAAACCGGAATCTTCCTCATTTTTCAAGAGCCGCCGGAGAGGGATAATCAGTTCAGTGACATGATTTTCATATATTATCGAATAAATTCAATGATTAATTACAAAAACCGTCCGCAAAATTCATTTTTAAAATGTTCTAAATATCCAATGTATGGTTAGTTTAACGAAAAACATTAATTATTTGTTTCCTTAGGAGCCTGACTCAACTTTCTTTTATTTAATGAACGAATACTTTAACAATTTTACTGACCGGTATTCAAGCTTCAAATATAATATAACTGAAATAATGAGCATCCCATTCTTCTGTATTAAACAATAAGATTGTCATGGAATCAAAGAAAGTGTAAAAGGATTTCAAATCCTGGTTTGTCTGATACTTGTGTAAATCTTTAGCATGAATTATTTCTGAATATTGCCGCACAAAGATTTAAACTTCATCGATATAATTCCGAAAACTTTACAGAGTAAAAATATAACCGATGGATTTCGTAATATTTTTACAGAAGAAATTGTTATAAATTCCGATAATTAGATGCGGTGTTCTGTTTCAGAAAGAAGCGCTTTGATTCGGTTAAAAGTCCATAAGCCATTTCAGGCTTTTTAAAAGATTTTATCCGTGTTCTTGAACAATGAGATAAAAAAAGTTTGTGTAATTAAATTTCCTTTTTGTTTATAAATTAAAAAATTCCTTGTTTCCTTTTATGAAATTAGGAATTAATTACTTTATTAATAATCCAATCAATTTTAACTTTTTACCTAGAAATTACGTGCATAACAGAAATTTCGTTGGATTGAGACGCTGAGTTGATTATTCGATATGCTCCTTTAAATTTCTTAAATTTTAAACTTTTAACGGTTGATTCGTGGAAGATGGAATTATTGCGGGTATTTTAAATAAACATGTTTTTTTTATTTACACTTATAACAAAGCCCTTATTCTAACTTCAGTGCCGTTATAAAAAAAAACTTAAATATCTTCACATATATGTCATAAAAAACTTAAAATATGATTTTTCTTGAAATAAATTTGTAGAATTTGTTGATACGTTTTTCATACTCTAATTCCTTTATTACCTCATTTCCAATTATTAATAATAAGAAACAAAAAGATCTAGAAAATGTCGTGCTAGAACATAATTAGATTAGATGGCATGGGTATTGGAAGAGTTTTATAAACTTCAATTCCACAGTTGATTCGAATATATAACTTTGCGCGTGTTTTCATGATTCATTTGATTGATATTTAGAACTCGTATCAGGTTTAAGAATTTGATAAAAGATATTATAGAACAAGAAGAAGGTAATAGAATTTGATTTTAAGAAAAGAAGCATACATGTCTATGAATTAAAAATGTACTATTTAATCACATCTTATCGAAAGTCTTTTCTTTGATTTTAGTCTCTCAACTGCATTAATAGTGACGAAATAGTTTGTAATTCTATGAGACTCCTAATTCAATGTTCCAAATCTATTTTGATAAAGAATTTTCAAACAAGAAAACCGTAATGTTCTTTCCAATCAGACACTTTGAATCCTTCCTTGATGCCCCTGCAATTTAAGTCATGAAATAATATAAGAAGTAATCAGATAAAACTCTTCTAAAAACAAAATTCACGTAAAACTCGAATAAACTGTTTTTGTTCAAAAAGATGAGACGCGTTAGCCATTGCAAACACCTAGAAAATTAAACTCATTTTTCAAAGTCAATTTCGGTTGCCCCCAGTTTTTTTCCAAAATTATTTAATATTTTCGTTTTCTGCACATGACTATGTTGCAGTATTTATTTATTAATGTATTATTTAAAAAGCTGAGATATTGACTCAGTCAATTGGAGTTTGACTTTTGATGATGTTATCGTAAAAGGTATTAAGATTTTAAAAAAAACTCCTGAATGTTTCATCCTACGAAGATAGAAGAAAAATATCTAATAGTTTGTCAGTGCTAAGAATAACTTTACGCATACATGTGTTAAAATATTTGACTGTCACCTATCATTAAACACTAGTGATCAAGTTAAACCGTACTTTTCTGTAAAATAAAATCTCACAAAATGAGGCCCAGTCAAAAGAATGGCTTAAAAAAGCATGACAAGTCGCAAATTGTTTTTTGAAAAACACTCAAATATGAGACAAAACTATTTTAATTCATAGCATTAAGAAGTTTATTACTGCCCTTACATACTAAAAGGGGCATATTACGAAATTAGAAACTGATATTTGTTAAGGAAAAATTAAAGTTGTCTAAGATGTTTAATAAATAGTAATGCATAAATAATTTTTCGATAAAAAAAAGGAATTATAAGAATTTGAGAAAAATTCATATAAGAATTAGAAAAATTCATAAAAATTTAGACAACTTGGTTTTAATAAACTAATTTACAGCAAGTGAAAAGCTAATGTTTAAAAACTATGGTATAGAATAAAATGGTTTTAATATTGATAATGGTAAAATGGTATAGTTTAAAATAATACCGAAAAAATATTTTAATCCACTCTTCAATCATTCTACAGCAGTTCAGTAACATTCTAATAGATCTTTTGCCTTCTTAGTAGGACGATACATTTTGTGAAGACCAACTAAACGAAATGCACTCTGATGATCTTAAGTTGAAGACAATTTAAGTGTACTCCCCTAGAAAGGGTGATTAATCATCAAATTGATACAAAAAGTCCTAGGAAACAGCCATTAAATATTCCTGAATTTTTGACAAAAATGGGTAAAACATAAACAGAGTCGGTTAGGACCTCAATTATATCTATAAACTTAATAATGCCGTTGAAATTTAGCATTAAATTTAATCCTAAAATCCCCTATGATATATAGCGTAGCGGAGTCGGATTGAACGGACTTTATTTGAGGACATTACAAAAAAAATTATCTACAGCAATTACAGGATGGTTTGTGAAAGGAAGATATTAAATAAAAAAAACAATACATCAGTCAACAGTCACAGCGAAAATGCAAGCCTTATGCACAATAAAACAGACAGCAAAACCGCTATCGTATAGCACAGAAAACAGTAAATCACAGTGAGCTCAATTATACAACGCAAACAGCAAACATAAACACAGCTTCCTAATAAAAAGCAAGAAAAATAATCCGCTCGTCGAGCAAAACGCTTCTATTCCGAGGGAAAACTCTCAACTAACTGCCAAGTTACGGCAACCCGTGCCTTACATAGCCAATAGCACACGAAGGAACACGTCGCTTCATGAAGGATACAGCGGCTACCAGACTATTCTTTTCGCTAAATCAACTCGGCTGGCGCCATATATATATATATATATATAATTTAAATTTAGACACAAAGAGACATCATCATTTTAATTAAAAGGAACTTTATATCGGGTTTTGGCAGAAAAGTAATCGAACTTTAACCCGTCTGTGTCCTGTCAGACAAACAGAAAAGTTCCAAAACACTAAGTCTTTTTTTTTACTATACGTAATAGATTGCTATATTTTGCTATATTTTGGGAAGCTTGCTATATTTTGGGACTGAAAACCAGAATTAGCGCTTAGGTTTACTCCCATCAATTAATATATGAATGTCAGAAAATTAAATGTTTTAAGAAATTAGGAGAACATATTATAGAGAAAATAATCGTTGAAACATTTTTGAATCCAAAAACAGAAACATAGATGATCGAAAAAATTGAACTAGATAATGTTGGGAATAAAAGGAAAAAATATGGAATCAATTATTTTTGCTTTAAAAAATCATTTATTATCTTTTAATATTAAGCGTAGTTTCTTATTTTAGCATATATCATGATTATAACTTATAACTGAGATTTATATTGACTTTATATAGTCCCAAAATCTACAGATTTCCTTTCGGAATTTTCAAAAACTTGAAAACACATTCTCCATCGATACTTTTTAAATTGCTTGAAAAAGTTTATATAAACTGCATTGGCCATCGCCATATAATATAAAAATTGAAGAGGCTGTTTTTTGCCTCAATTGGAATGTAATGATCTGAATAGTTTGTAAACCACACTGGGTTTCATTTGACTGTTTTAGAGCTCGAAGCAACTCAAATTACTTTATAGATACTGTCATTTCGGAGTAAAATTTATATTTTTGTCCTTGAGTTGGATGTTGAAGTAAACGAAATGACAACACCTTCTTTAAACTTCGATATCAAAACCAAATGGGCTTGAAATAGTTGTGATTAGTTTATATTGCAGAGGGAAAGGGATATTTCTGAATATAATATTGTGAGCATTTTTTAAAAAATAATTTTTTCATCATCAAAATGATTATTTCACGGAAAATATTTTTTTCTTTGAAGAATAATCATATTTTGCTGATAGTCGTCGAAGTTTCTCTCACTTTTTCTTGTGTCGCATCTGCTGTTTGGAAGACAAAACAATTGAATCCGAATTGGAGGTGTTAAACTGGAACTAAATGCAGAGTTTTCAGAAAAAAAATACGAAATAAGATATAAAAGATATATTTCAATTATCTGCAAGTCAGTTGTGGTCCACAAAAAGAGTGACTCGGCTCCTACCAATTTTTTCTTTTTCATGACCCGATTTGCTATAGTGTGAAGAAAATATTTTGATGGCTTTTCTTTTGGTTAAAATATGAAAAAAGATATTTGAAATAATTTCAAGTACATTACATGTCTGAGGCCCTAACAGACAAAATGGTTTTATGTTTTTGTGCTACTGTTAAACAATGTCCTAATATATCATGGTTATTCTAATTATCAATCATTATTCCAATTTTATATATCTACTAGCCGCCTTTTTCGTCCAGCCGGATGGCTATTATTAATGCTCGCTGAAATGTTCAACAAATATTTTATGTAATCTGGTCTCGTAACAGGTTTTTCAGCAAAATATTTTAAAATTTAAAATTTTGATATTCATATAATTCATTTATAATATTATGTCAGCATTAAGATGTTTTGTTCCTTGTACTATTCATCTCTCTCTTTCTATTCGGATTTCTAAATTTTGATTTTAAATTTAAGTGGAAATGATGAAATTCCATTTAATATTTAATGAATCCAGGCTTGTATTTCAACAAAAAGTATGAGAACTGAAAGCAGAGCCGTTCGCCATTGAAACCTTAATTGCACTATAGAATAATTTTTATAATTTAAAACATCTCAAAGAATTATCCGGCAAAAATTCCGCAGATCCCTCTTAAAACTTAGGTTCTAGCTCTATTTTAAAATGGATATAAATGCTGTTAATAATAATATTTTAATTTTTCGTTTTAAGTTATTTCAAAAAATTATGAAGTTAACATTTTAAATAGTCCCTTTTTTGAAGGGATTCTATTCAGCCAATTTTCTTGATACTTCAACTATTAAATAAATAATATTTTTATATCTTTAGCAATCGAATTTGGACAATTTATTCAATTTTGAATATTACCATATCAGAAGAATCAACATTTTCCTAACCGAGGCCAATCTCTCTTGAGAAATCGTAGAAGGTGATTGGTGGGATGGTCTATGAAGTGATCTAATATCGTCCCTTTATATAGAAATTTTATATTCAAATTTTTATAAATAGATCAGCTTTAGAGATTGATGTACTTTATTGAAGTGCAAATCGTTTATATAAAGGATATTAGATTCTCAAGAGTAATTTGCTAAAATCTATTAATAATTATTTCTGCATCCAACTGATCTAATAATTCCCTTTCAATTAAAATTGCAAGAATTTCTCGTAGGATTGAAAATTATTTTTTGAACTCAGAGAATGAATATCTTTATCTAATCCTTTATACCCTTTTCAAATATACTGTCGAAATGTGGTTGAATGACTCATGAGAATCAGACGGATGCATTAATTTCATATAAGTTGTCATGCCCTGTATCAAGAAAACTATTTGATGATAAAATGTGTGCGTGCTTCAAAAATTTTAGCACTATCCCATAGTCCATGTCGATAAAAGTTAATTACTTTTCCCTGAAAATGCTTGATATAGTGATTCCTGCTCATGAATTGTATGCAGCAATCTTTAAAAATGATTTTCTCCGCTATCAATTCGACGAGATTTCTCATGTTTCTACTTAAGTGAAATGTCATATTCACAAACATGACATTTCGAGGAACTTTCGTGATTATGAATCTGTATATGCCGCGTAAGATAATGTTTTGGATAAAATCCTTTGCATCATCGATGCCTCTTAAATGTATCATTTTAGGTACGGGTTTGGAGATGAATGGCATACTTTATTTAGTAATACTCTGTCTATGCTGTATTTCGTTGAATGGAATACTTTATTTAGAAGACAATTTGAGAAAACGATGCAATAAGGGATAATCCTTTAAAACTGTAGTGTGTCCGTATTGTTTAAAGAATCATTGAAGAACCGGCAGATGAGATGCAAACATGTTGAAGCAGTACTCAAAAATCCGGGAGAAAATGGGATTTTTCGATTCGAATTATTCTGCTTCGAATCTTAGAGCTTTACTTGTATAATATGCAGCTTCCAAGATCTCACCTGAAGAACATCCTCCAAACCGATATGATGACAAGATGGCAAAAGGAACTGGAAAAAATTGCTAAACAGGCCGCTTCACATATAACACAATACCGAAAGTTTCTCTCTACGCTGCCAACTGGAACAGAGCAAATGTCCTTTTCTTCACTGGACATGGCCCATTCCCGACATACCTATACAGATTCCATCTAGCCGACTCTCCTTACTGTAGCTGTGGGGAAATTGGATCTCTAATTCACCATGCCACAGATGCCTACTCACTCTCTCATGGCGCATTAGAAAGCCAGAAAGAAGTCTCGAAGAAGAATGGTACAGGAAAGTTGCATCAAATACCCTTTCAAGCGGCAAAATCCACTCCATAGTAAACCATATTCATAAATACCAAGACCTCTTTAAGACCTACATTAGTTGAGAACAGAATTCCCCTTGTGAAAATCAACCAAAATTATAACTTAAAAAATCCCTCAAAAGTGCAGAACTCATGATAGAAATCAAGACCCCAAGACCCAAATCGATGCTACGTATTTTAGACTCAATAGTGATTGTTTATTTGTCATACATATGTTCACAATTTAAGTTGTCAATTTTCTAGCCCTTTTCAATTGGTAATCTAATTATCCTGTAAGTTCAACCCATAATCACCATTTGTTTCAGTATTCTTGTCCCCTCTATAAAGTTATAATTTCAGAAAAAATTGAACAGATTCGTGTATTATTTGGCATCGATGGCATTCTCTCTGGAAATTCCTGAATGCTGTATCGTCCCTCTTTTTCATTTTCCCCCTTTAACATTTTTTTCTCTTTCTCCCATTTTATGCTCATCCAACTAGTTCACCGGGGGCACAGGATGGCGCTATGAAAGTTATGCATAATATGCAAGCACAATACCAGTTATTACCAGTAGATGAAGGTAAGGAGTTGAAAAATTAAGCTTTGCTACATGGATGATTTGAAAAATGGAATAAGACCCACAATTGTTACAAGTTTGAATCTTTTAAAATGCATTCAAATCTAATTTCGGTTTTTATCTATATTTTTATGAACCGCAAGTAAATATGTGAAATAAGTTTCGAGTGCAAAGGAATTAAAATACCTAAATTCTGTACAAGAATAACAGAATTAGATTTTGCTCGGAAACATCCTATACGTTAATAGAAGAATATTTAAAAAATAAGAGGAAGCAAGATGATAAGAGAGGACAATTCAAATGAATATTCGAACTAATATAAAAAACGGCAATGATTAGATCACGCCATCAGATTCCATTTTAAATCTATTCTAAAATTTTGATTTTTAGAAGGTATTAACATTTCCAACTCATTTCATTTGCTAAGGTAATACAAGATAGGTAATACGTTATGTAACAGAAAGTTTTACATTTGATATTCTGGACATAACATTAGAATAATAAGCTGGTGGATTTATTAGGTGAAAAGGCTCTAGCACGATGTTCGTAAAACGAACCAAAACATATTTTTTAAATCGATTAAATCTACTTTAATCGTAACAAATACAGGAATGTTATGTCGTCAGCAGTATCGCCTATAAAATGAAATAGCTCAGAAACTGAAATCTTGATGCCGTCGAACTATTAGCCATCTTCTGTACTCGTTTCAGGATACGTAATTTTTAAAATCAAGTGTTCATATACTAATGGCACGGTATTTGTGTCATTCATGCGATAGAACAGTACATTATGGGGAGAATCATTCTTGCCTCTTTTATAAGGACGATGAGAACGTTTATACACTGTCACTACCAGAGGAATCAGATAATATGGATGAAAACAATGATTATGAAAAAATTACCATGAAGGAAAATTCGAAGAGCACTGATGAGACTCTGAATCCAAAAATTCGAGAAAATGGTATTAATAGTTCTGAGCTAATGAAGGAATCAGTAAATGAAAACATTCATGCGGTTTTGTTTGTGCCTGATTCAAGAAGAAAACGAAAATCCAAGACACCCTCAAAGAGAACAGGAATGAGAAATCTGAATTTTACGTCGTTGGTGAGCGCTGATAATAGTGGACATGATAATGAAAACGCATCCGCAAACGCCTCACTGGAAAACGTTAAAAGCGACTACATTTCAGAAAGAGAATTTCAGTCAGCTTATAGGAAAAAAACTAAAAACATCGATTATCCCTACGAGCAAAGTAGAAGTGAATCAAAAGTTTCCAACATATTCCCTAAGAAATTTTATAACGAATGCGGAATGTCTCATGAAGAGAGCAAATTGAAATCATTTAATAATGATAAAGATTTTTTTCTGGAATCCCTGGATGGTGTTGTTAAAAGAGCTCTTTCTGTAGAGAAAAAATTAACTGGAAGCAAGAATTCTATATTGAATGACGGGTTTCCACAAGGACATAAAGAATCGAAAGATGCACCAATTGAAACTTCAAGGTTTCTAAATTACAAGAATGATACGACTGAAATTTCTGCCGAAGATTCCAGTGAATGCGAAAAAATGGCTGCCAACGAGAGTGAATCAATCCCTTCCATGAAAGACGAAGTCGCAGTAGCAGGACCATCTAGAATACGACCTCTTAAGAAAAAATTTCTTTGCGATATTTGCTCAAAACGTTTTGAATGGGAATGTAAGGTTGAACATCATTATCGATTACATCCTGGAGACAATTCATTCGAGTGTAGAATTTGTAAAAAATTATTTTCTAATAAAAAACTGTTCAACCAGCATTATAGTATACACACTGGCGAAAAGCCCTTTGAGTGTGATACATGCGGAAAGAATTTTAGTCGTAAAGGAAATCTAAAGGATCATTATCGGACACACACGGGTGAAAGGCCCTTTGAGTGTGATACATGCGGAAAAGGTTTTAGTCAGAAAGTAAATCTCCAGTCACATTATCGGACTCACACGGGCGAAAAGCCCTATGTGTGTGAGATATGTCAAAATGCATTCGCTGCTGGCTCTACTCTTAGGGACCACATTTTGACTCATACCGGGGAAAAACCGTATAAATGTCCCATTTGTGAAAAGGAGTTCACGCAAAGAGGCAATTGCAATGTGCATCTCCGGACAATGCATGATGGAAATCAATGATCTAATCGATGCATTAATACTTTTGTATGAAACTGTTTCACATTCTCTATCGATCAGGAATAGTTTTAACTCAATTTTTCAGTTTATATATTTAAAATTTTTGTATGAACTCTACAAATTTGACAAAGTTTGCTTATGTCAGATTTGATTTTTTTGACATCAGATTAACGTGCTTTTGCATTTTACTTCACAATTAATTGACGATAGTTGTCAGATTTTACATTCAATGTGTTTGCATCAATATGTATGTGATAATTAACATTATTTCTTCTTTTTTAAATGTTCCATTGATTAATTTTGTCTATATATTTATTCCTGCTTATAACCTTTGCATTGAAGAAAATATATCCTTTCTACCTCATTCAAAGATTTTAGCAAAAATTTTGAATTATTACTTTTTTTAGTAAGAGAAAGGATAGCTACGGGTTCAAATGGACTGAAGATCGATCAACAAATATAGTAATTTGCTATGATTTTCTAAAGCTTTAATTAAAGCTTTAATTTTGAAATGGTATTATTCTTGTTGATAAATATTTCTTCTGGTTATTTTTTTAATTCGATGATCATTAACCAAATAATATTTGTATACCAGTGTGGAATATTAAGAGAGACTATAATCTGTTTTAACTATATTGACGAATTTCAAAATGATTTCTTTTAACCTGCATAGTCTTGATATTTTTAATGTGTTTTGTGAACGCTGTAATAAATATATTTTAATAAATATATTTTAATATACTGTAATAAATATATTTTAATACTACCTATACAAATGCAATGTGTCTGTGTTATTTGTCCTTTTTTTAAAAAACTTTTGTCTCATTTTTATCAAAGAAATAACTCTTAAAACTAGTTTAATTTTAAAGGTGAGAATGTGTTTCTTGGAGGAGATTTTTTGAAACATTTATCGGAAATTGAATCAAAGAAAATAAACAAAATTTTAGCGTTTTTGGCAATTATAAACTTTTAAAAATATTTCAGCAAGAAACCGATCATACGCCATCACAAATGTAAATTTTCCTCTTTTTAATAACAGATTTTGTGACATATTTTTGAAAAAATTATTGAATTTTTTTTAAAAAAATTATTGTTATTTCTAATGAAATATTGTTATAATATTTCATTTCATCTTTTTTATTCTTGGTTCTAATATTTCAGTCAAATTTATTTTTTATTGATAATTATCAAAATGAGATATGGCGGCTGATTTTAAAATGTTAAGTACATATCAATGGAAAATAAATTTTTAATAAATTTTTGAAATGCATTTTTTCTTATTCGTTTTTCACTTCTAATCAAGCAATGGTGGAAAATTTTCCAGTTTGACCTTTCTTTTATTAAAATTTATTCCATCTTGTGAGAACTGGGTGTAAAGATTTAGATCGAAAACGAGAAAAGTATATAAAGAAACTAAAGATCGAAGACTTCTAATGCATTAACACAAGCTAAACGTCTAACGTCGGCAATTAATAAAATATTTTGCCGGAAAAGCGTACATGTAAAGTTACAAGAAATATTAATTGATGTCTTTGGTCTTCATTAATTCTAGTCTACCAAATGAATAACGACAATTGGCACATAAAACTGGAAAATAAGTAAAAGGAAATTGCTCTTTGCAGAATTCATTGATGAATGAAATTTTTGAACATAACGAAATAAGAATTTTTCAGTTTAACAGAATTTTTCTTATTTTGAAATTACAAATGAGCATGCGTTTAAATTGAAATAGATTGTTAGTGTTATTAAGAGCGGTATAAAGTATTAATGTGAAAACTAGTTTGGATTTTCATCGTAAATTTATTTAATCAAAAACTTTGTATATATATATATATATATATATATATATAAAGTTTGCTTTGCTTTTATTATTTTGAAATGCAATAAACGAAATAATCCATCTGAATCTTTAAAGCTTTCATCTGTTTGATTATTTTAATTATTATCTAGTTCTCCCATTATACAAAATATATTTTTTTAAGTACCGAGAAAAGTACAAAACGTACATTTAACTAAACTCTTCTCTACCTGCATATTCAATTGTTTATTCACCCCCTTTAGAAAATTTAGGGTGCCCAAATCGAATCATTAAGCATTTTTATTGTAAAGCTCTCAAAAATATATTTATCGTTTGATTCGCATTTACCGTCAATATACGTTGCATATGCAGATTGTTTGCCTCTTATAAGTAAAGGATTAGGCAGCTTGACTTAGAAAAATCTTTTTTTTTTCAATTAGGGTGTTGCGAGATTTTAAAGTTGATTTTATACACCTGAAACAAATGTGAAGCTTAAAACCTTTCCAATTTTATAAAAAGAAAGCCTGACATATATATATATTTTTGAATTCAGATACTTAATATGTCTGTAATTATATATAGAAGGTAACATTATGCATCTAAATATATATTGTTTTATGAATATAAATTGCTACTAACACAGAATCCTATATTTACAAGAAACAGATAATGGTTTAATAACATCAAGCTTAATAAGATGCATCGAACAAACAATGGAATGGAGAAGACATAAAAATATTTTTTATGTATACTCTTAAAATCAGCGTTTCTTTTGTACATTTTTAATTGTTTAATCCTAGTGATTCCTACAAAAAAGAGAGTAAGAGCAATTAAATGACTGCAAAAACGTATGACTGCTAAGTAAAATAATCCTTTGACAGAACCATCAGAAATAAGTCCCCATAAAAGAAATTTTGATGTCTATTATTTTCCTAAACAGTTTCGACTATAAACTTAGACAACCATAATGTAACCCTTGCGGACGAAACGCTATTCATTTGTAATGTGAGTAATAAAGAATTGTCTTGATAAATCAATCTCGTCCACCATTTTTGAATTCACAAAGGCAAGAAGATGTTTGTGTGTTTAGTCTGCAAGATAGTTTTTGCTCGTAACTAAGCAGTGCATGTCAAGATCCACGGAGGGGAAAGACCTCTGAAGTGCATCGTTAGTAGAAGAATATTTAAGAGCAACAGTGAATGTGGTACCATCACAGGAGGATGCACAAATGAACTTAATTACAGGAATGGTTCTTTTGTTCAAAAATGTAAGCCCTATCGGATTCTTTTTCGGCTAGTTATAATTTTAATTCAGAGACAGATAAATTTATTTTTAAAATTACTATAAAAGTTCGTCTTTTTGGATTGAGCATATTTCCTGTTATAAAACTTTTGAGTTATTGTTTTTTTATTTCAATTAAAAACTCATTGACTGTATTTGCAAGTGCTCAGTTACGGTTACTTGTGTTTAAATGTATATAATAATTAATTAATCTCTACCTTCTTAGTCAGTTATAATAACGTCGTTAATTCACTCGACTTTCTCATTGATTTAGTGAAAAGAAAGTGTCGTTTCTTGTTTTGGTTTCAATTGAAAGTACTTCTTTTCATTTATAATATATTTTTATCCTTTCTTTTTTTCCGACATATTTTAACTAAATGCCTAATAAAAAGAAATAATATTGACTGCAATTCATTAACAGTTCTACCTCTGATCATTTAGCAAATTTTGTTATTATGACCAGAATTTCGATTCTCAATAGGTGGGAGGAAAGTTTTTTGAATGAAGTGTTTAATTAGTTGAAATTAATATTTGTGAAATACTCTGAATTAATATCGGTTTTAAAGGAAAAATTTATTGCAAACTGGAAATATATTTTTATTTTCCACGACGAATATTAAAGAATATCCTTTTTCTTATACATTTATTATGCATTACGAAGCATTATTTTAATTTAATTGTTATTAATTGCTTAAATAAAGGCTATTTTATATTACTCAAAAAATTACGAGTAATTTCCGTTACGAATAGCCAACATTTTCCAGCGGTTCGGATCTCCCTTTATCCAGCTCAGAACTACAGCAGAATCATTCCATAGTATGGCCGTGTGAGAATGAATGTTCGTTTCTCTACAAAAGTATTGAAGTAAGCGAGCTCCTGGTAGTGTGGCTGACAAGTGAAGTTGTGGACGAAGGACCCTTTTGATTGGAGACAATTTATTTCGGCAACAAATGAGATTGCCCTATGTAGAGCTGTCAAATGTGTGAAAAAGCGTATAAACAAGCCCCATATGCACGTATAGTGGTTTCGAAAATTGGGAATCTATTTTTATTTGCCATGAATAATAGAACACACTTTTCTTTTTCTTTTTCATTTAATATGCATTAGGAAACATTTTTTTTATAAATAGTAATTTATTGCTTAGATAAAAACCCTTTTTTACTACGCAAAAAATCACGTTGACTTTTATTGTTTTTTTTAATAAATATTATGCATTCATATATAGAGAAAGGGATTGATTATTTCTCTGATTTTTATGGGAAGCTCAGTTTCTTGATATAGGTTTAACTAAATTTAGTTTGATTTGGAACCTTTAAGTATTTTTATTGCTCAAGTGAATAATCAAAATATTCTCAGATTGAGATAGAGAGATCGAAAAATATTTATTATGAAATGTGTTTTAAAAACTATTTTCTATTAAACGCTCTATGACTATTAGTTTGTAATTCTAACTCAATTTCAGAACTAGGATAATGAAAAGGACTTCACAAGGCATTATTTAATATGATAACTGATTTGATATATCATTGTAATTTCATTGTCAGGCACTAAGGTTACAAAAGAGAAGGTTGATTATTAATCGAATTAACTCATAAAGCATTCAGAGTATAAATTTATTTATCTGTATTACTTAATGGACTTGTGACCTCCAAAACCAACTTTTATGAAGAATAATAGTTAAAATGGTATAATATCATGCCAGATAAAGTTTTCAGTGTGATCTATTTCATTTCAGTTCATTCAGTTCTCTTTGGCAGAATAAATGTAGAAAAACAGATATGGAGTTTAAAACTTTTTTCAAAAGATTAAAACAAAAGCTTAGCCCAGAATAAAACATATTAAAACGCATGTTACATGTCGTTCATCTAAATCATTGTGCTTTTGATATTTTAATATTCTGACGTTTTAAATGCAGTCAAACCCACAAACCTGCATACGGCCGATCCATTAAGGAAATAGTTTCCAAATCTATTCAAATTTTCCAAGTTAAATGACAAAACAGTCTACCAAATTTTATACATCTAGTTCTTTACATTTGGTGATAATGGTCTTTACAGGCACTCAGAATTCTTCTTATTAATATTTTATGGAACAATCTAAAAGAAATTCCTGAAAAAGTTAAAAAAAATTTACTACAAAGTACATACAAAACAATATGTTTGTAGATTAAATTAATTTTTAAAATACATCTGTGTACACACAAGCACCAAGACATTAAGAAATTTATGGTCAGAGGGAAACGTAGAATTTTATGCACTGCCTTTGACAGCAAGGGAATTACTAACTTATTTGTAAGCAGAAATAATTATTTGTAAACTTTCTCAGTAAACTAGAAAAATAAAATGCTTGTTCAATTGTCCTGAAAACAGTAATAAGCCTACAGTATTTTTCTATATATTTGAGCTGATGATCTTTGGCAATGAGAAGAATCTTTAAAGATGTTTTTGTTAGTTTAGTTTTTATTAGTTTAGTTTAATTTTTTAAAGCTTGATTCAAAAACTTTTATATTCACATTATAAAACAACTCATTTCGTTAACAATCTATCAAAAACAAACTTTAAATTCAGATTTTTTTTGCATTAATATTTGATATTTCTTATTTAGTTAAAAATGTGTAAATAAAACTTATGCATACATATAGCAGGCAACCAACATGAAGACAACATAGGTGGTTAGTTTCATGCTGTGTAAATTTCGTTAAGATTTCATTGCATCTTACTATTATTTTAATTGTATTCCTTGGAATTTAATTGAATTCCTAATTGAATTCCTATCTGCATTTACAAGGAACATTGGCTTAAAGTTGTTTTTTTTTATATTCTTATATCTAATGACACTTATATTCTTAAATCAAGTAAAAAATCTAGGAAATATTTAATATCGGAAATAGTTTTTTGATCGCTAATTTCTTTCGCTAAAGTTTAATCTTCACAAGTTTTGAGAATAAACAGGAAATCTTCATACTTCCTTCAATTTGAAACATGTTTTTTTTTTAATTATGAAGTGAAAACCAAAATAAATCTTTACTCATATTCAAAAATGTATTTACATAAGATACCTTTAAGACATTGACTAGTTACATTTTATTTTAAAGATTTTAAAGATTCAAGCCAAAAATATTTCAGCTTAATAATTAAGTTGAAAGCCCTACATTTACTTGGGATATGGAAAAAATAATAAAATAAATATAAATGGAGTTTAATAAAACGCCTTTTCACTCAAAAATTACAAAATAAAAAAGTGTATATGAGGTAAGAGTTAGATTGTAATTGAAATAATTGAAGCGATGAAAGATTCAAACAGTCAACTTCGTTTATTGCATTTCAAAACAATAAACCTAAAGCACATAATCCTTTTATTGGAAATTGAGAAAAAACTATGTTAAACATCTCTTGTTTTTAATATTCAAAAACTGTCATTCAATTATAAATATCGAAATACACCGTTTTTTTCAACAGAATTCCTTGATTTATTCATCAATAGTCATGATTAGAACCAAGTTGGTTCGCTTGAGTTAAAAGTTTTTTAAATATTTCTTTTCATAATAGTTATAGCTTATATATAGTTATTAACAACATAAATTGATAATAGTTATTAAATATTCCTTTGATAATTGTTATTAAAATATTTGTTTACAATTAATAATAAATATTTTAATATTTGTTGAAATTTATTATCGAAATAAATGATTATTTACAAAATGAGCTAGTAAATGTGGTATTAATGAGAAAGAATTGACATCAATACCAAAAATAATTAAGAAGATACAAATTGAAATAACAATCAGATGCTCTTGGGCATAGGCACATTTAATTTCAAATCACATTGTATTCGTCAAATATCACGTAAAAAGTAATATCTGATAGATTTCAAATCAGAAAAAAATATATTAAGTTACTCGTACAAAAATATTCAAAAATGCAATAAGTAAACTAAAAAAATGAATTCTCTAAAGAATTCGCTCTGGATTCATATTAGAGAAAAAGACTTATCTGTCCAACTTCACCCATGCTTTCTCCTGCGATGTGCATTGCAGTGGCTTGTTTGCACGTGAATGTCTTTTCACAAACTCGACATTTCTAAATTTTTTTACTCACTGTGAGTACGAATGTGCTTCTTAAAAGTAGATTCATGAGAAAAGGCTTTTTGACAGACATCACAAACAAAGGGTTTTTCGCCAGTGTGTATTCTGTAATGCACGCTGAGGTTACCTTTCCGATTAAATAATGCTTTACAAATTCTGCACTCGAAAGTTTTTTTGCCAGTGTGCTTTCGATAATGCTGTTTAAGGGTACTTTTCCATTTAAAGTGTGTAGAACAAATATCGCAAATAAACTTATTCTTTTGATAACTTTTTGCTGAAGGCCCTTCTATAATCTTTTCATCATTCATGGGAGATATACGTTCTTTCACTTGGACAGATCCTTTCCCAGTTTCCCTGGGAACTTCAGAAGCCACGGTTGAAAGATGTACATCTTTTGCACACCCGGATGTTTCGTTACTATCATTTTTCGATTCTTTATTTCCAAGTGAGAAATCAGAATTCAGACGAGAATTCTTAATTGCAGGAATATTTAAGTTTTTAAGATCACAATCTGAAGAATGCATAGCATACTCTTCATCGTTATTAAAATTTTGCCGTTTCCTCTCTTCAAGTAACATTCCATATTCTTCATAAGCCCTTCCAGGAGACAAATTTATAACTTTTGATCCATCTTTCTGTTGCTCAGAGAGAGTTCCGATGTTAATTGTTGTTTTCTTAAATTCCCCTTGATAGATTCTCTCAGATATGTTTCCGTATTCAAAATTTTCTGATGAAACATATACCGAATCCTTTTCAGCATGTACTTGAGCGTTAGTTGCTGAGGGATCAAGTGGATTCCTAACTTCAGCCTTTTTGGAGGTTGTCTTAGAAAAAGTCTTTTTTTCTCCGTTTCTCTTTGATACAGGTACCAAGGAAACATCGTCATTATTTTCATTTCGCGATGAATTCATCGATATATTTTTTTCACTGTCCTGTTGAGGAAATTCAGGATTCATTTTCACATAATTATTATTTTCAGTTTCATTTATTACATCCATTGAGTCATCATTGCTCTTATTCAGGTTTTCTGATTCTTCTAGCCGTGGGAATGAAAACCGGTAGCCATTGTTCGTGTAAAAGTAGCAACGGTGATTCTCGCCGAAATTAAATATTCCATTGCAAGATTGGCACAAATAGCGAGGCATAATATCCAACTGAAAAGATTCCTCCGCTTTAAATTCCTATAAAAGTATAACCGTTGATTTGAAGAAATCAATTTCACTTCCACCAAACAATTTAATGCTGCAGGCGTTATGCCTGATGTCATAGCGAAGATTTGGTTCGATTAAAATGAAATCAATCGATTTACAAATTACATTTTAGTCCGCTTTATAAACAACGTGCTAGAGCTTTCTCTTGTAAATCGTGTCACCGGAATGGAATTTGATTCTAACGTAACTTCCGGTATATCAAATTTCAAATCCGCTTTCTCTTAAGTAATGTTATGTATGCAATATTCTATTTTACTAAGCGAAATAAGTTGAAACAAAAATTATCTTTTTGAAACCAAAAATCTGAAATAAATTTATATTAGAAGACTTTAATAGTATCTATTACACAATTAAAATCTCATTTCCACTATTAATACAAATCTATCTCTTCTAATTTAAGTTCATGCTTCATCTTTTTTAGTTCTTAATTCTTTTTTAACAGATGCGAAATATTTTGTATTCAAATCTCATTCTGTCATTATTTTCAGTTTCATTGCATCCAATTTACTCCGAGCCTATTCACATGTTTTTTTTAAGTTTTAGTAGAATATAAATGGAAACCGAAAATGCGATTTCCAAGCTCTTTTTTAGATGGAGTTTAATCGCCATTTGATGCAGAATTACCATTTTAGATAGAAAAAAAGACACATTACATTTATCTTTTATTTATTTATATTTTTTAATTCCAAACAAATACGCGGTGCAACAGACGGTCAATCTACTGATGAATTGGTTTCAAAATTTGGCTCAAATTTGCAAATTAGATGCTGAAACCGA
>JAOUZG010053379.1:12724-26645 GCA_026289955.1 Argiope argentata | reverse complement strand
CATATTAACTAAAACTATGTTTAAATCGTTAATTAAATTTAAATAATTTTATTTAAAAATGTATGTTCATATATAATTTTTTTTTCTTTTAAAATACTAATTTTTATATTATTATTTTGATAATAAATATTTATTTTGAGATAAAAAAAATTCTAAACGTGTTATTTGAAGGTAGTTGTGCATTTTTAATTGAATAAAATTATTAAAAAGAGAGAAAAAATCAAGCCAGGTTTGAGCCCTGATCTTCCATATATGGTATGGTTACCTATACAACCACGTCATTCTGATTATCCGACCGGCAGGCAAGTTATCGGTATATAGTCTTTACCAAAAGTTTGAGGACCATTTTCCCGAAATGGACTGTCCATTCCGTTTTAACACTTTCTTGAATGATCTTTGTAAATGTTATTATTATAAATCTCATCCAGAATTCAGATTTCAACTCCGTGTCCTTCCCTTGTCGAATTAAAACACTCTCCAATCACCCTCCGTATAGGAGAGACACGTTCCACTCATAAGATCCACATTTTTGGAGAAAATGCTCCTGTATGCCTGCATACCAATTTTACCGTTACTAACATTCTGATTGAATTCCCTTCTTTTAATTCTCATCGTCAGAACATTTTTAATAGCTCATCTGTTCCTTAGCGTGACTCGGTGAATGAAACACACCATCCAAATATTTTTGATTTCTTAAAGGATATTTGTTTACTTCCTTGTATTTGATAATTAGTTTATTATAACAATTATGTCCAGTTTCCTATGTTTTGGCGCACTTTTTGAAACCACTGTTTCAGCTTTTTATATCTTTTATTTTAAATTTTAACCGTACCCCGGAAGCAGTTTAGCCAAATATGGTTCTTGCGCCAAAAAATCCCAAAGAACCAACCTAATAAACTATTCCTTGAATTCACCTGAATTCAAAATTAAACATTTCAACTTTGAATGATAAACACTGTTGCGTTTCCACTGCCTCCTAGGATTTGATGTGAAATTTAAATACTTAATAAATAGTTATTATTACGGATTGTGACAACTTACCCGAATAAAAATATTTTCGATCGATTAATAGTTGCAATACTCGTTAGAAATACTATTAATGTTAATGCTTAATTAATGAATAATATTTGTTTATAAAATTTAGATAAAGCATAAAAAATATTTTTGTATAAATAACGAATTTCTTTAATGATTTTTTCATTATATATTAAAGATCGTGTTTTGCAGTTGATTTTTTTGTCTTTTTTATAAATGCTTTAAAGAATAATTTTATATTATGTTTAAGATTTTAACGTCTAATTCATATAATTGGCCTTTTTTAAAGAAATTATTCAAAATCCTTCCCTTGAAAAGAAATAAATTCTTTAAATTATATGGTAATTATATTTTTTGTTGACATGTGTAAATTCTACAACGATAATGTACCTATACTTGCATTGTTTTTGAACTTTGATTGCTCGACTTGCAAACTTAAATTTCACATGTCTATTTTTTAATATATAAAATTTAGCAACTTGGAACTAATTTTTTTTTGAAAATTTGTATTCTATAATGAATTAAAATTTTAGCAGATTTTTTTTCACTAAAATTTCTGAAACCAAAATATTATCTTTACACGATTCCCAAATTTCAAAGTATTATCTTTTGAATAATCAATTTTCAAAACTTAAAATATTTTATTTTTGTTTTTAACAAATTAAAGGAAACATTTCCCTCTTGTTTCAAAGTAAAATGTTCTGTCGTTTAAATGGAATTCTGGGGGTTTCATAGTATTTGTATTATTATTTCTTCTTGAAATTTTTTCTCCATCTTTATTCATCAGTATGTAATGATCCAAGTTATTTTGCAAGATTAATTGGTTTTAATAAATGAATTCTGTTAATAAAATTTTTGTAAACTTTAATTATAATCAAAGTTATTTTTCTTTCTTGTGATATAATTAGATGCATAAAAATAAAGATAGAAAATTACGAAACTATATGACAAAAATTTGCTGCATAAGGTAATTTTTTATGAACATTTTAAGATCCTTTTTGAGTCGCAAACTTTATTTTCTGATGTCAGAAAAGATTTCGCATATTATGTAACAAAATCTGCTCATCGTTGGCTGAAATATCCGCATGATCCCAAACCCAGCAAATATGATTCTGAAGTCGTCATTTTGCAGATAATGCAAGGAATAAATAATATTGAAGCAGGGAAGAAACAAACAGTGATGCGAAAGAACACATATCAAATAATGATTGTTTTTATGCTGTCGAAATTTCGTTGTGTGCTCGGTTCATCTTACTGCACTTGAATTTATTGGAGCGTTATCGGATTCTAATATTAAACGGAACATAGTGTTGGCAACAAGTTTCATTGCAACAATTATTTAAGGAAACAAATATTAATTATATGAATTCAAAAATATCTTTTTAATTGCTCTCTTTTAAAATAAGATATATTACTAAGTTGAAATCCAACTTAGAATCAAAATTAGATTGCAAGCTTCCTGTCCCTTCTTCCATTTGTCCATGTTTTTACACCAATAAACCACACAAACACAAACCCATTCTTACATGTAATAAAATATTAACTAACAGCATTTTTTAGTTATTTGATTCGAACAAACTGTATGTGTAAAATATGATAATGACAACAGTGAACTAAAAAAGAGAATTTATTCGAGACATTTGAGATAAACATAGATTACTTCTTATTGAAAATGTCTTAGCGTCTTAATTTTTCTTGAAAGTATGAATCAATAATGAAATAAGCGGATGGAGAAGAATTCAGGTTACCGCACGTTTACTCGTCGAATGAGAAAGAGCGCAAAAGCTTGCTCTGTCAAGAGAAAGTGGGTAATATTTTTCAATAGATGAAAACTTTAAAGATATTTCGTTAATAAAAATAACATTCAAAAAATTAATACCGTTTATTGCTTTTCAAAATAACAAAATTTAAAAAAATAAATATTACAAAATTTTTGATTAAATAATTTTAATATGCAAAGAAAAAATCTAGTTTCCACCATTATGTCCAATGTTTCTTTTTATAAGAAAGAAAACTTATTTTAAACGCGTGTTAATCTGTGACCAGAAAGTGAAAAAATTGTGTTTTTCATTTCAATTTCGTTACATTCAAAACATTTATTCAACTGTAAAACAAAAAAAGGTACAATTTATATTAGAAGAATTTTGAGATACACATATTATTAATCGCCTACGTCGTGGCTAAAGGTTGGTTCGTCTTACCCCCGTGATCTGGGCACCCAGGGTTCCAGTGACGGTTAAAGCATGCTTGTTCTTTATCTGCTCTATCAGTGAAAAGTTTGAATGTGCCCTTCCCCTGTAAAAAGGAGCGGTGCAAATGAAGGTGTTGAGTAGCTGTTACGTATGTGAAGTATTTCAGAAATGTGTTGTATTATTTTGTAAGCTCTGTGTTATAATTAGTAGTGCATGGGGATATCTAAATATTCAATTTAAAAGTATTATTAATAGCACTTAAATTCCATTTCATCGACTAGAATTAATTATCACAACGAATTTTAATTTACTGTTTCTTGTCTTTGTCTATAAAGGTTTATTTCTTTGAAAATTTTTATTAATAACGAATTTTTTTAGACGCATAACTTTTTTTACTGAATTAGAAGTCGTTCACCTTCCTTTATCTCCCTTTATGCCTGTTCTTGGTTTTCAGCCTGTATCTTTACGCATCCAACTATATAACAAGAAGGAATGAAAAAACGGTCACGTGGTAAAACTTTTTCTACAACTGCTTCATTTTAATTCAGGTCCTATTTATAAAAAAATTAATTTTTTTGAAAATTTTATTTAAAAATATATTTTATGTAGTTAATTACTCAACATATGAAAATAAACCGGCCCATCTTCTTTTTTTATCATTGGCAATGCAGAATACACTTGACTGATATATTAGAAAAAAGAATGAGAATGAATTAATTTTCATTTCATGAGCGAAGTATAAGGCTTCAAAAAAGGCATACAATATTTTTTAAAGAATTGATTCAAAATTTAGTAAAATATTTGACAAAAATAGTTTTCATTAAAAAGAAGACGGCTCATTTTTGCGATAATGTAAAAATAAGTTCTGTGCAGTATTAATTTTAAAAGTTTAAAATTTCAAAAAATGCTATAATAAGTCCTGATAAATTTTATAAACACATTCCTTCAAGACACTCATTCTCATCTTTCCCTATAAATTGAATACAAAATAATTTCCTTTAAAGCAAATGGTCCTAAAGATTTTTTCTTAAAAAAGACAAATAATAAATACAGAGAAATTGCGTTTATATGCGTAATATAAAAATATTTATTACAGTGTTCACACAACACATGGAATATATCAAGTGTAAAATGGAATGTACATGCAGGAAGAAAAACAATCTTTTGTGAATTTGTCATTAAAAAAATTAGTTTTTAGTATCTACTAAAGTCATTGGAATACAAATATTATTCGATTATTTAAAATAAAATATAAAAAAAAGAATTTTACCAAGAAGTAACATGTATTATGATTTATAATAAGAATTCAAAATCAAAGCGTTAAAATATATTATTACAGTTTCTTTTCGATCTTAAGACCATATTACAATTGCTACTATTATTAGGAGAAATACAAATTGTTTTAAAAAATTTGCTACAATCAATCAAAAAATTAAAAATAAAATTATCGATATTATTGCCTTTTAAAAATATTTAATTCTTAAGTAAAACTGAAAGAATTCAAATGCTTCCTTTAGTGTCAAGGATCTGAAGAAACATATACATTAACTAAATCAGCACTGGAATATTTAAAAAAAGCAAAAATAATGTCTATAACCGAATACATATATATGCAAACACATTGATAAAATCTTGCAACTATCGTCAATTCTTCAAGAAGTAAAATGCCAAAATTTGCTGATCTGATATCAGAAAAAGAAAATCTGATATCATTGAACGTTGTCAAATTTGTAGAGTTCATACAAAAATTGTAGAGATAAAAATGCTATATTAGAGTTAAAAAAATTTCAGTTAGATAGAGAACGTGAAGCAGCCTTCATACAAGGGCAAAAGAATCAATTCTGTAATTTGCTCTTTGATTTCAATCGTGCTTTGCTCTGCGAGGCCTGTTGCGATGGCTGCTGCTCGTGAACCCCTCCCCGCAAATTGGGCATTCATAAGGTTTCTCCCTAGTATGAAATAGGATGTGTTTCTTGAGAGCACAACTCTGAGCAAATGCTCTTGCACATATACGACACACATAGGGCTTTTCGCCCGTGTGAGTCCGATAATGTTTCTGGAGATGTTCTTTTCGTTTAAAACCTTCTCCGCATGTCTCACACACAAAGGGCTTTTTGCCAGTGTGTATTCTGTAATGTCTGATGAAATGTCCTTTGCGAGGAAATGATTTTTTGCAAACTCTGCACTGGAATGGTTTGTCGCCAGGATGTAATCGATAGTGATTTTCAACCTTACATTCCGATTCAAAAAGTTTATAGCAGATATCACAAAGGAATTTTTTGCTATGGGGTCGTAATCTTGAAGGTCCTGCTACTGCTATGTCGTCTTTCATGGAAGGAATTGGTTCTTCTTCGTTGGTATCCATTTTGTCGCATTCACTGGAATCTTCGGAAATGATTTCAGTTGTAATATGCTCATTTTGTGAATCCTTTGAAGTTTCTATAATGTTATCGTTAGGTTCCTTATTTCCTTGATAAAAATCAGTATTGATCAAGAGATTTCTGAGTTCCCGAAATATAGTTGATTTTTGTATGAACATTTTTCCTAACATGATTTAGGGAATCTAAACAAATCTACATCATTATTAAAAGATTGCCATTTGCTGTCCTGAAGAGACATTTCACATTCTTCATAAGCTTTTCCAGGGGATAGGTTTGAAACTTTTGGATCATCATTACTTTTCTCGTTGTCTGGTCCGGTGTTATCTGTTGTTTTCGTACAAACCGATTGAGAGTCGTTTTCACCTTTTTCCGGTGAAGCGTTTGTCGATGCACTTTCATTATTCTCCTCAGCGTCCACTATTGATGTATCATGCTGATTTTCCATTTGAGTACTCTTCGAGCTTTTACTTAATTTCCGTTTCTTCCTTGAGTCGGACAGTAACAAAACTTGATGAATATTTTCACTTAGAGATGCATCCGTTAGTGCAGATTTTTTAATATCCTTTATTTGAACTTCTGGATATAGACTCTCATCAATGTAATCGTTATTTTCATCTTTTTTGGCTGATTCTTCTTGCTGTGTTAGTGTATACACGTTGTCATCGTCCTTATGAAAGAAACAGGAATGAATTTCACCAGAAGACACTGTTCTATCACAAACATGACACCAGTATCGAGCCATTAATACGTTATTATGTAAATAAAAATAATATCTCTTCTGAAACGTACACGGAAATCGTCTGATGAAGGAATAAAGATTTCAAGATTTCGTAGCAATTATTGTTGTAGGTCTTATTGGTGATATCTTAAAATTTGAAGATTCATCGCGATTAAACTGGTTTGAATCGATTAGAAGTATATTTTCATACTTTTCATGATCAACATGCTAGAGATTTCTCACATTAAATCAAGGCCTGAATAAGATTCTAATGCAATATTTGCTTATATCGAATTTAAAATTATCTTTCCCTTACGTAATAGATTGAGATATATTGAAATATGATAGTCATCAAATGAAATGAGTTGAAACTATTAATATCTGCTTAAAATGAAATCTTTGGAATAGATTTCGACTAGTAAACTTTAATGTGATCTAACCATTACTTAAAAAAAATCTTAGTTCTACTATTGATCCGAATGTGAATCTCTGATTATACGATGATCCGAAATTCTTTTTTCCCTATATATCTTATTTAAACGTGCGCGATATATTTTCGAATCAGATCTAATTGTTATTCTGGTAACGATTTTAGCTACTTTGTTTTTCTTAAGACCTTAGACTTATTCTTGTTTTTCTTAAGTTTTTTAGACATTCTCATATTCGTTTTGTTTCATAAGAATAGATGCAATGTAGTTTTGCAAGCGTTTGAAACCAGGATTAGAGGCACAGCATGGCTTTTTGGTAGATATCTGAGAACACATACCAAACAGATATCATTTTATATAAATGGTTAGATTTTTGAGTTATTCTCTTTATTTCCATACATATGCACACAAATGCACACGTTCAATTCTTTAATATCATTCAAAAAGCCAATTCTTCAAAAGTCAAAATATCATTCAAAGAAATATGCTAAAACCCTTCTTAATATTTAATCCAAATAGCTCCTTTATGTTTTGGACGTTATGGTGTTTTCCAGTTCATAACCAGTGGGCAGATGCATCTCAGAGAATCAGATTTTTTTTTAAAAAAATGAAATTTAATACTTTGGTGTTGACGAAATACTGAATTCGTTTCGTTTAGTTAAAAGCAGTACACTTGTTTTTGCACGCATAAAAATTTCTGTGTTAGAATCTGATTCTAAATTTAATATTGACTTATTATTTCAGCTATCACCGGATTATCATTCATTTATGTTCATTATGCTTGCAATGAAACAATTTGTGGCAATTTTTGGATGAATATTCGAACACCTCTGAGGATTATTACTTATTATAGAATTTATTTCACGATTCCTCTAATTTACTCATTATATTTCTAAGCATACCTAGAAATCAAAAATGGCTTATATATTTAAGCGGAATTTATTTTTAATTATAAACATATTGTTTATTTTATATTTTAGACAACAAAATAGCTTTATTTTACGAAAAAATCGTACAATAAAAGATTGCAATATGGATTTGAATTTAGTTTCTTCTTAGAGATAAAATTCAGAAGATAAGCAAATAAAATAATAATACGTGCATGTATTAAATAGTGAATTACTGGCTCAAGATTTTAATATTCATAAAATAATGTTAAGTTTTGATGAATATAAAATTATTGCCTTCTCTTAGAGTACTTCAAGTAAAAAAATTAATGCACAGAAATTTGGTCAATATCTTTGGAAGCATGCTTCAGTATTTAATGGGTCAATCTTTTGTGTTAGGAATGAAATCGAACGAAACTAAAGACAAAATAATTTTTCTACCCATTGAACTGGAAAATTATTCAAGAAAAATTTTACTTTTATCCTCTTCATCAGATATTTTGAAGAGGATATATCAACGTACATTAGCATTTTATTTGGATACAATGAATAACAGAACTCTTTCTCCCGAAAATATGAGGAATTTTATATGAAATTAATATGAAATAAATACCTTCATATGCCGGCGTCCTGGCACAGGGGTAGGGCGTCTTCACCGTGATCTGGTCATCCTGGTTTCGGGCATGGTTGTTCTTCTGTGTGCTATCTGTGAGGTGTGTGAATTAGTTCCCAGCCTCCCTTAAAAAGGGACTGTGCAAGCAAATGCGATGAGTGAGTAATAAAAATCGTTGTCTTGGCCCTAATTGGCTCTACTAAGAAATAAGAGACGCTGATTAGGCTTAAATCACTGACTACCTGAGAAATCTTGTTTTTGGCAAGTACCATAAGAAACAACATCTTTATATAAAATAAAACATTCTTTCAGCAAAAATTAAAATATATTTGGATCCTCTCAACCCTCATCGTCAACGGTCCAAACAATAACTTAAAAGGAATGTCCTGTGATCTATAGGAGGTGGTAATCCTTACACCATTTCTATACCCGAGAGGAGAGCGAGAACCAATCGCATCATTTGAAACTTCTTATTCCCATATTTGAAGTATCACTGGGTGATGGGGATAATTAGATAAATAGTCTGTTTTCATTTACTGTAAAATATATATTAACTCTGTAATTTTGATGCATTCACTGAATTCATTTTGAAAATGCCCAAAATATTCCCTTTGATGCTTATTTACAAAAATTCTCATTATTTATATTAAAAAATTTCGGAAAAAGAGAAGCCAACGTTTCAAGAGGTTAGGTTTGCACATAAATTTAAAAAATTATTTTTATTTCCGAGAGTAGAACAAGAGGAATGCTCTAAGATTAAATTAATTTATTTAATTCAAGATTATAGAAATTTCCTTTTTCAAGAACTTGTCATGCAATTGAAAAAGAGTCGTTTGATTAATCATTTAATAGAAACCAAACTATCCCATTTCTCACAAATCTAGATTTTCCCTATGTGATTAACTTGACTAGGATAAAAAAAAGTATGCTCTATAGTAAAAATGAGAAATTGTTTCCTTTTTTTTAACAAAAAAACAAATCACTAGATAGTTATAAGATTGATGTTGTAGCTGAAGTAGCTAAGTGCTGAAAGATAATAAAATTGATTCTGAATTTATCCTACTGAATCATACAGAATAGGCAATAAATATTTAAATCCTGAAAAAGAATTGCTGGTATATGACCCGGCAAAAAATGTATAATATTGTTTTTCACCTCAGAGGATTGTGTTGGAATGGATGATTCCCCCACTTAAAATGTCCAAGGCTTCAAGAGACGACGAAGCGGCATTTTCAACAAGAGTATATTTGTTTTATATCATCAGAGAGAAAAAAATAAAGAGATTAATTGTAGTATATCTCTTGATTTGAGAATGGAATTATTTAGTTCTTGCAGGGCAGATTGCATAGTGGGTAAAGATACAGTGATTCCCACTGTACTCCCCCTCGAAACCGAAGGATGGTTATTATTCGACCGGAGGAGCACTGCGAAATCTGACTACTCTTCCAGATCTGCTTTTGTGCTCAGGACGAGTACGTGGAAAAACGTCAGGCGGGTCAAGGTGCTCATTCAATATGTAAGCACCTTGTCTAAAGTTACAGAACGTTTTTGTCCATGAATAACCAGGGAGAAGACTTTGTCCCTTCAGGACAAGACCTTGTATGACCAATAGTAGAATTTAAGGTGTAGCCGAATGAAGTTTCGAAAGATGAAAACTTGAGTTCTTGTATTTAAATCTTTGAGCAAAAACACGTTGTGGTTCATGTGATTTGAAGCATTAACTGGTTGCAAACTCTGAATGTCAGTCTGTATTTGACGTATGAATTATGGAATTGCAGGAGTAGTTTTACAGGAACAAAAAAATTCTTCAGGAAGTAGAATTCTTTTTCACGGGAAAAACTTAAGTCCTCTTTGAGGCTAGCTCAGATACCCAGCATATCCATTGGAAGGATACGTATGCAACGTGATGTGGAAAGGCAGGCGCATCTACCAGCATTTTTCAACCCTCTATGAAATTTTTACACCCTGTCATTCAAAGCAGAATGATAGCTTGTCGTTCAGACTGTGAATCTCAAAATTACGTAAATGCTCGGATTAGTTCAGATTCAAATTGTGAAACACGATATGTAGTTAATATTCCAGGTATACCAAATCTTGCAATACAGACATTGATAAATGTTTCAAAACAAGTTTAAGCTTTCATATCAAAAATATTAAAATTTGCAACGCCTTGAAAATCTGTCAACTAAAAGACTATCAAATGGTGGCAACGCTCCCACTTTGTGGTGATGAATGAGGTTGAATTCATGTTGAAACCAGAGGCCTGACTGGAGACTTGGAATTTTGCTTTTTTGGCATTCAATTCACTTTTTTGAGAATATAATGCAATGTTTCGGTAAAGAATGAATGCCAGATAAATTTGTCTTTTATTAATTTAGCCTTAGTTTTTCATCCAGAATAAGACATACAACGGATGCTGGCGAATACAATTTTCCTGAAAGCTTCTAACGAACGTAAGAGCATATTGTGCCTGATGAAACACATACACCAGCTTTGTTCCGCAAGCAAGTTCGATAGGTTTCAGTTTCAATCTTGTACCACTTTCCATTAAAGACTTACTAATAACTTCCTGTTCCCTAGCTATACTTTCATAATCAATTTTAGTTGGCAAAATAATTTCAGCTACACGAGCAGATGCGGCAGCTACTAAATCGGAATCACCTGAAACGTATTTAATATCAGCCAAAAACTGAACCAAAAATTGTAGTTGTCAAGTTTAACGTGGAGAAAATTTATGCGTTTTGAGGCAAAAGGCAAACGTTAGGGGTTTGTGATCACATTCAATTGGGAACTGTCTTCTTTCAAGAAAAAGCTGAAAACGACGAACAGCGTAATAGATCGAAATTTATTTCCTGTCATAGACATTACACATTTTTCCTCTAGGAGTTAATTAACGAGAAAAAAAATGCAAATGGTTGTGGCTTGGGATCTACACGATGATTTAGAACAGCATCTAGTAATAAAAGACAATTTTTCATCGTCTTTTGGATATGCAAGTAGAGAAACATTATCTAGCAATTTTTAAAAGCCAAATGAATCAAGTGTATCTGGTGTTCAATGAATTGGAGTTTTTACTCTTTTTTTTATATTTTTTAACCAAGTTATAAAGCAGAGCTTGGTCATGTGCATCTTGAGCAAGAACAGACGATAAAAATAATCATTGCTAAGAAACGACGCAAATCGTAAACAGTCTTAGTCAAGGTGAATTCGGAAATAAATTTGACTTTTTCCGGCAAAGGGGAGACACTTTCCTTGCCAACTGAATATCCGAAAAAGGAAAATTATGTTATACCAAAAATTCTTTTTAATATTAAAAGCAAAATGATATTGATCAATTCGTTGGAAATTCTGTCGCCAACCTCACAAGTGTGTGGGGAAAATCTGTCGAAGCAACAAGAATATTAGCTAGGTAAACAGCAATTTCAACCACGCAACACTTCATCCATAAACCGTTGAAGTTTTAGACCTGCATTCTTAGGACCGAAATGCATGCGGTTGAACTTAAATAGTTTTATTGGTTTGGTAATAGCAGTTTTTTCGATATCCGATTGATTAACTGGGATTGTAAATTCTAACCATATATAGTTTAGAAAAAAAAATCCCATTTAATTCCATAAAAAATCTTGAATAAGAGGCGGAGGATGTTTTTTTTAGAAATTGTATCTGTATTTAAACCGTAGAAATCACCAGAGCTGTGCATGTGCACCACAGATGTCCTTACCAAGATGTATCATACTATCCCATGAGCTTTTAGAATGACAAACGATACCTTGTTCTAGTAATTTATGGAATTTAAGCGCTTTTAATTTTTCTGGTGTGACCCTTCTCGGTTTACTGAACACCAGAGGTCTTTTAGTTAGTATGCAATGATTCGTAGAATGATTTACTTGCATGAGATTGAGAGCAGATTTGGTTATGTTGGGAAATTCAGAAAGTAATTGATTCTACGGTGAATTATCCAAAATTGTAGTTAAGCCAATGGATTGACCATTACAAGTTTTACAATCCACCTTAAGTAAAGTTAACCCGTCAATTATTCTATGATTTTTGATAAAGATTAGTATATCAAATCTTTCTAAAAAATTCTGCCCCCAGTATAGACCTGGAGACATCTGCAATTAGAAAATTCAATGTACACTGAGGTGACAAAAGTCATGGGATAGCAATATGCAAATATACAGATGGCAATTGTATCGCAGCGAAAAAGTATAAAGGCGCAGTTCGTTTTCCAGAGCTTTCATTTGTGTTCAAGTTATTCATGTGAACAGGTTATTCGTGATTTATGGCGGCACGACGAGAATTAACAGACTTTGAACGTGGAATGTTAGATGGAGCTAGACGCATGGGTCATTTGATTAAGGATATCGTTAGTGAATTCAACATTTCGAGATATACAGTATCAAGAGTGTGCCGAGAGTATGAAATTTAAGGCATCCCATCCCATCATGGTCAGCGCAGTGGGTGACCACATGCACTTAACGACAGAGACCACCGACGTCTGTGTAGCTTGGTCAATGTTAATAGACACGCAACACTTCGTCAAAAAACTGCAGAAATCAATGTGGGAAGTACGAGGGACGTGTCTGATAGGACTGTGCGGCGAAATTTGTCTTCCTTGAGCTATGACAGCAGAAGACTTACTCGAGTGCCTTTACTGACAGCACGACATCGCCTGCAGCGACTCTCCTGGGCTCGTGAGCATATCGACTGGTCTCTAGACCAGTGGAAAACCGTGGCGTAATCAGATGAATCACGATTTCAGTTGTTACGAGCTGATGGTAGAGTTCGAGTGTGTCGCAGACTCCACGAAGCCATGGACCCAAACTGTCAGCAAGGCACTGTTCAAACTGGTGGTGGCTGCATAATGGTGTGGGCTTTATTTACATAGCATAGACTCGGTCCTCTGGTGCAACTTAACCGATCATTGACCGGAAATGATTAAGTTCAGATGCTTGCAGATTACTTGCAGCCATTCATGGACTTCACGTACCCACACAACGATGGGATTTTTATGGATGACAGTACGCCATGTCACCGGGCCAGAATTGTTCGTGATTGGTTTGAAGAATATTCCGGATAATTCCAGCACATGATCTGGCCACCTATATTGCCCGATATGAATCCCATCGAGCATTTAAAGGAAATCATCGAAAGAGCCGTTCGTGCCCAAACTCCTGCACCATCCACACTTTCACAATTAGGGACGTCTATACAGACAGCATGGCTCAATATTCTTGCAGAGGACTTCCAATGACTTGTGGACTCCATGACAAGTCGAGTTGTTGCACTTCGCCGGACAAAAGGAGGAGCGACATGATATTAACAGTCATCCCATGACTTTTGTCACTTCAGTGTACATCCTTTTAAAACTGAAAGTTCCACAAAAGTCGTCGTTTGGAAATTTTATAGGTATCCGAACAAATTTGGAGCATTTTGTTTGGAAAACTGGGAGTAGACAGACTTTAACCCTATTTTTGGGTGTAATACTATTAAAAATTAGTAATTTAATGCCATTAGTTATAATAAACATTAATAATTTTTGAAAATAGATATTTATAAGTATAAATTAAAGCATATTCTTAAAAAATTCAAACTGACTACAACAAAAATTATAACACTTTTCTGTCAAAACTTATGCCAAAATACAAACATGTGATTTTCTAGAAA
>JAOUZG010053379.1:0-12624 GCA_026289955.1 Argiope argentata | reverse complement strand
GACCAATTCGGTTAATTTTTATTTTAATATTTTCGTTAAGACACAAGGATGGTTCTTATGGGGAGAAAAAATGAAAAAACTGCGTGGAAAATAGTCAAAACGACACTTTTCTTCTTTTCCAACCAAAATTCTTCATTTCCTTCCCCCACACCAACTGAGTAAGATAGCAGGAAGTAATAAATTATGATTTGATCAGAAAGAAATGCGCGATGTCAGTTGGTTTTCATTTATAGATAACGGGATGTTTAAAAAAGAAAGAAAATAGTTATTTTTGTTATTAGTCTGTATGGATATTTAATCTATGCCTGCTCAAAATAAAATCTGGGCAGGGAAGAAAGAAAAAAAAAACAAAGCGAAAAAAAGGTTTGAAAAAAGAAAAGTAGTGAAGAAAAAAAGGATAGAAAAAAAGAAAAGAAAAGAAGGGTGTGCGTGTGTGTCCCCATTATTTCCATTGTGCGCGGCATTTTCCAAGCTGTTTTTAAACTTTCACATCTTTTAAAAATGAATTGTGTCTTTATTTGTTTAGTTTGTTGACATTTATGAAAATTTGAATCTCCTTATTCTATAAAAACGTAGAATTTTACACCTTTCCCTCCACCATTTAAGTAAAATATCAATTCCGGGACAATCGTTGCTCGGATAAAAAGAGAAAGATGAGTAGTACAATGAACAGAACATCTGAAGAAAATTATACTAAATAATACTATAAATGAATTATTTGATTATCAAAATTTGTTTGGTTTAAATATATTTTGGTGAAAAACCTGTTATGAGACACAGCTACATAAAATATTATATGAGAATTTTAGCGAGCATTAAAACTGGCGAACAAACTGGTCGCCGAAGGCGGCTAGTATATATATATATATAGCGTCTCTTTTTTCAGTAGCGCCATCTAATGTCAATAGTACGTGTTAGCTACCCATGCGTCGCAGCCCTTTTCAAGCAGCACACTTCAATCTCATGTGGTGATAACTTCATAAGCCAGATAACAATACCCGGACACGAGTCATTATTTTTTTCCAGTGGCTATGTTACAAGGCTACAAACCCTGGTATTGCTCGTTAGGTCTTTGATCTGCACACTCAATCCTACTGTTGACCCCAAACATTCATCTACTTTAATCAGAGGACGATCCCCTCTGATCTAGTACCCTCCTTGGGCAGGCATACATCTGGCGTAGAATCCATGCGTTCCCTCTAGTGGAACACATGGAGGCTACGCCAGATGTATGCCTGCCCCAGCCACCATGTACAGAGAGCGTCTTCGGCTGGGGAGGGGGTTCCGAACTTACAATCCAAGGGATGCAAATACAATTCTTGTTTTCAACGTAAAAATTTAGTTTCTCGTCCCAAAACGAGAAAAATGACTGTATATTTTGTGAACTTGCATCTTGTTTCTGGTTTAAAGTAGATTTCATTAGGATTTAATAAATTTAAACAGGTTTTATTACATTGTGATCATTATAGAATATTTTTCGTATTTGTTGCTTACTTATTTCATTTCAAATGAATGCTCCCTTTTGCGAAAAAAAAACTTATTGTTTTGATATTTTTGTAATCAGCCAACGGATCTGTAATTCACATCAAATCACTGATAAAGATTGAACCATTTTTTTACTTACTTACTAAAACTAAAAATGTGATATTCTGATATGTTTCCAGGGGCATGCCTATGATTCGAGCAGTAAAAAGAGATACCGTGATGGATTGGAATTAAAATTGGTCTTTACCAGGCTGCAACTGGAGGCATTAGAATACACATACATACTTGTGGATATGTATTTACAAGTATGTATGTGCGTTTTATTGACTGATCTAAAATCGATCCATTAGCGCTATTGATTCCCAGTTTTAAATTATGTTCGATATATTATTGGTTAGAGCATAAATATATTACGCATACTTAAGGAAGTAAGAGTTATTAAACCTGAATGCAAATTAATTCAGAAAGATAAAATAGTTTTTCATCTGTGTTTTGCTATTGATATTTTCGTTTTATATTATTAATTTGAGAACTTTTTGCACAAATTTAAAATAAAGTACAAATTTTGAACGTATTTAAGTACTGTTAAGGAATACTTCATATTGTCGTTGATCAACAGCTCAAAAGTACAGAAATATTGTACATTTTTTTTGCTCTTTTATGGAAACCCCAACTATTCTTATAGCCCTGTAGATAATTGTGCAAATCTATCAATAATTATTTCTGCACCCAAATCATCTAATAATTCCCTTTCAATTGAAATTTTAAGAATTGCAAATTAATATCTGAATTCATAGAATGAATATCTTTATCTATTCCTTTATACCTTTTTAAAATATACTGTCAAAATGTGGTTGAATGACTTAATAATTTTATGTTTTCTTGTTTTTTATCAAGAAAACTGTTTGATGATAAAATGTGTGTGTGCATCAACTATTTCAACGTTATCCCTTAGTTCGTGTCTTTAAATAAAGATTAATTGCTTTTTTCTTGAAATGCTTGATTTAGTGATTTCCGCTCATGAATTTTATGCAGCAATCTGTTTGTTAAAAAGTATTTTATCTCCTGTCACTTTGAAGAGGTTTCTCATATTTCCACTTGAGTAAAGTCACAAACCCTAGCCCTAGTCACAACATAACATTTTAAGGAACTTTCATAAATTTTAATCAGCGTAAGATAAACTTTCGGATCAAATCCTTTGCATCATTGAAGCCTCGTAAATGTGTCATCTTAGGTATAGTTTTGGAAATTAGGTATGGGTTTGAAGTGTATTTAGTAATACTGAATTTATGCTGTATTTCTTTAAAAGGAATATTCTTTTAAGTACATTTTTTGAAAATAAACGATGTTAAGGGAAAAATGGCAGATGATATATAAAGGGGTTATATCAGTGCTGACAATCCTGAGAGAACAACCGGAATTTTCGATTTGAATTACTTTGTTGCGAATCTTAGATTTGCACCTGTCTAAGATGCAAGCAAAACACCATTCATTACCATTAGATGCAGAAAAGCTGATTAAAAATTAATCTGTGCCACATGGATATTTGGGCAAATGTAATATGACCCACAACTGTTACTGTTTTGAATACCTTAAAGTACATTCAAATCTATTTTCGGTTTTTATTTATATCTATATGAATCACAATGAAATATGTGAAATAGCTTTCGAGTACAAAGGAATTAAAATAGTTAAATCCGTTACCAGAATAAAAGAATCATTTGATTCGAAAAATTCGCATACGTAAAAAGAAATTTAAAAAAATAAGAGGAAACAAGGTGAACGTATATATAGATAGGCAGATTACAATCAATAGTCGAACTAATATTAAAAAGTCGCAATGATTAGATCAGGTCCTCAGCTTCCATTTAAAATCTATTTCAAAATTTCCATTTCAAGCAAATATTAATACTTACAACTCATTTCCTTTACTAAGAAAATACAAGATAGCTAATACATTACACAGCAGAGAGAGAACGAGAGAGATTTAAATTTGATATTCTGGATATAACATTAGAATATTTTACAGTTGGTATTACTAGGTGAAAAGGCTCTAGCACGATGCTCATAAAACGAATCAAAACATATCTTGTTAATCGATTAAATCTACTTTAATCAAAACAAATCCACGAATTTTATGACATCAGCAGTATCTCCTATAAAATGAAATAGCTCAGAAACTGAGATATAGATTCCCACAAACTATCAGCTATCTTTTGAACTCGTTTTAGAATAAGAAAGCTTTAAAGTTTAAAGTATATATATATATATGGAGCGGTATCTGTGCCAATTATGCTATAGAATAGTTAATTGTGGTGAATATCATTCGTGTCTCTTTTATAAGGACGATGAGAACGTTTATACATTGCCACTATTTGAAGAATCAGACAAAACGGAGAAAAATAATGATCTTGCAAATGCTGCAATTAAGGATATTTCTAAGGATATTAGTGCGAATTTGCATCCAGAAGCTCGAAAAAATTATATTAAAAAATCTGCGCTAATGAATGGATTGCTAAATGAAAACTTTAAAGAGGTTTTGTTTGTGCCTGATTCAAGGAGAAAACGAAAATCCAAGACACCCTCAAAGATAGCACGAAAGAGAAATTCGCATCGTACGTCACTGGTGAGTGCTGATAAAAAAGGACAAGATAATGAAAATGCATCGGTGAACACTTCACCGGTAAATGTTAAAAGCAGTTCCAATTCTGAAAGTGATCCTCAGTCAGCTTGTGCAAAAACCACAATTAATATTGAATCTTTCTATTATGAAAAAAGTAGTGAGTCAAAAGTTTCAAATATATTCCCTAAAATACATTTTAACGAAGGGCAAATGTCACACGAAGAGAGCAAATGGAAATCTTTTAATAATGATAAAGATTTGTTTCTAGAATCCCTGGATGGAGTTACTAGAAGAACAATTTTACTATAAAAGAGTTAACTAGGTGCAAGAATTCTCTATTTAATTCTGAATTTCCACAGGGACATCAAAAACCGAAAGATAACACAATGGAAACTTCAAGAGTTCAAAAAATTGAAACTAATACTACTAAAATCACTTCCGAAGTTTTCAGTAGCTGTGACGAAATGGCTGGCAGCGAGGAAGAATCAACTTCGTCCATGAAAGACGACATTGCAATAGCAGGACCTTCAAGAATACGACCCCATAAGGAAAAATTCCTTTGCGATATATGTTCTAATTGTTTTGAATCCGAATGTAAAGTTGAACATCATTATCGATTACATCCTGGTGAAAAACCATTTGAGTGCTTAATTTGTAAAAAATTGTTTTCACGGAAATTTATCTTGAATAGACATTATAGTATACACACTGGCGAAAAGACCTTTGTGTGTGATAGATGCGGAAAAGGTTTCAATCAGAAATGGCAGCTCCAGTCTCATTATCGGATCCACACGGGCGAAAAGCCCTTTGTGTGTGAGATATGTCATGGGAAGTCTTTCCATTTAAAGTGTGTAGAACAAATATCGCAAACAAACTTTATATTTTGATAACTTTTTGCTGAAGGCCCTTCTATAATCTTTTCATCATTCATGGGAGATATACGTTCTTTCACTTGGACAGATCCTTTCCCAGTTTCCCTGGGAACTTCAGAAGCCACGGTTGAAAGATGTACATCTTTTGCACACCCGGATGTTTCGTTACCGTCCTTTTTCGATTCTTTATTTCCTAGTGAGAAATCAGAATTCACAAAAGAATTCTTAATTGCAGGAACATTTATGTTTTTAAGATCACAATCAGAAGAATGCATAACATTCTCTTCATCATTATTATAAGATTGCCGTTTTCTCTCATCAAGTAACATTCCATATTCTTCATAAGCCCTTCCAGGAGACAAATTTGTAACTTTTGACCCATCTTTCTGTTGCTCAGAGAGAGTTTTGAGGTTAATTGTTGTTTTTTTAAAAGCCCCTTCGAGAGTCTCTTTCAGATATGCTTCCGTATTCAAAATTTTCTGATGAAACATATACCGAAGCCTTTTCACCATGTATTTGAGTATTAGTTGCTGATGGATCAAGTGGATTCCTAATTTCAGCCTTTTTGGAGGTTGTCTTAGAAAAAGTCTTGTTTTCTCCTTTTCTTTTTGATACAGGTACAAAGGAAGCGTTGTCATTATTTTCATTTAGCGATGAATTCATCGATATATTTTTTTCACTGTCCTGTTGAGGAAATTCAGGATTCATTTTCACATAATTATTTTTTTCATTTTCATTTATTACATTCTTTGAGTCATCATTGCTTTTATTCAGGTTTTCTGATTCCTCTAGCCGTGGGAATGAAAACCGGTAGCCACTGTTCGTGTAAAAGTAGCAATGGTGATTCTCACCGAAATTAAATATTCCATTGCAAGATTGGCACAAATAGCGAGGCATAATATCCAACTGAAAAGATTCCACCGCTTTAAAATTATGTAAAAGTATAACCGTTGATTTGAAGAAATCAATTTCACTTCCACCAAACAATTTAGTGCTGCAGCTGTTATAACTGATGTCACAGCGTAGATTTGGTTCGATTAAAATGAAATCAATCGATTTACAAATTACGTTTTAATCCGCTTCATAAACAACGTGCTGGAGCTTTCTCTCGTAAACTGTGTCATCGGAATGGAATAGGATTCCAACGTAACTTCCGGTATATCAAATTTTGAATCCGCTTTCTCTTAAGTAATGTTATGTATGCATTATTCTTTTTTACTATGCGAAAGAAGTTGAAACAAAAAATTTCTTTTTGAAATCAAAAATCTGAAATTGATTTAAATTAGAAGATTTTTATAGTATCGATTACCCTATTAAAATCTCAGTTACACTGTTAACACGAATCTGTCTCTTCTAATTTAAGTTGATGCTTCATCTTCTTTAGTTCTTAATTCTTCTTTTGACAGATACGATAAATATTGGATTCTAATCTAATTCTATCATTGTTTTCAACTTCAGTACATCCAATTTACTCCGGGCCTAATCAGATGTGTGTGTGTTTCGTTTTAGTAGAGTATAAACGAAAACCTAAAATGCGATTTCCAAACTCTTTTTTTAGATGGAAATTAATCGCAATTCGAAGCAGAATTGTAATTTTAGACAGAAAAAATGCCAAATTTTATTTATCTAAATCTTTTATTTATTTATATTTTTTTAATTCCGAACAAATTCGCGGAGCAACAGACGGTCAATCTACTGATGAATTGGTTTCAAAATTTTGCTCAAATTTGCAAATTTGATGCTGAAACCGAATACGTATTTCTATCCATCTAATCATTTTCGTTTTGTAGTTATCGGGTTCAAACTCAATCAAATTTGGCAACATGCAAATTTCTCATGAAAGTTTCCGTTCAAATATTACAGAAATCTTAAAAGCTATTATAGACCGTGTACAATATTTTATTCTTCTAATTTAAAATATCTATCAGTTACATTTTTCCATACGGTGAGCTAAACAGAAACATTTCGAAAATTGATTCTTTGATCCCAGTGGCAAACTAAACTCTCCGTTACAGGAAGATTCGAAATGTTAAGATTCTTCAGAATCTCATGAGGTAAATAATTGCGATTATATTACATATTCTATGAAAATTCTTCAAAGAAAAAATATAAAAAAAAATCAGAATAAATAGCAGTATGATTTTCTCACTAAGTACCTAATGTAGTATCGCCATTTGATGTCAGGCAGTGCGTCTTCCCAGTTAACCCAAAAAGGAATGTTTAAATTTTCTGGGCAGTTTAGTACTTAGCAATATGACTATCATGAACGCTGATCACTGTTCGCTCCAAGAAACCGACACTAAATATTATATTTGATTCTGAACTGAATAACAGTTCAAAAGGCATCAGATTACCTACATCGAAGCAATCGCTACTCCACCAACATAGGAGAAGCATTTCGCAGAGTTAATACTTTCGTTTTTAAGCCTATTAGCTTATAATAAATTATCCCCTTTTGGCGAGCACCTGGATCACCGAGGATATTTAATTATATTTAATTTCACTTGAATTTTCTACATATCTTTTAATGATTATGAATTACCTAAAAATATTTTCAAGCATCAGTGACTGACAGACATCAAAGAGGTGCCATTTCATTCACCTGGAGCTAGTTCTGTTAGTTGATAAGATGACCTATCCTTTCGGAATCAAGCCTCGTGATATCACGACGCATTTTAAATTATATGACAGGGGACTTTGAAAAGTACATAATTTTTAAATAGAACCCTTTTTCTTTCAACTTCAACAACAACAAAAAGAAAATCATACTTTTAAATATTCGACGACGGAAACAAAGAAAACGGTTTAAGCTTTGACTTTAAGCTTAATTTATTGCAAAAAATAATTGAATTTTTTTAAAAAAAAAACATTTCTGAAATTCATGAAAAAAAACCCTTAACAATCATAATTTTTCCTTAAACCTTTTTTTAAAATTTAAAATCTTATTATAATTCATTTATTAATAATTTCTGGTTGTAACTGAAGAAAACATTTCTAGTAAATTTCAAGTAAAATTTAAAAAAAAATAATCCTTATAAAATGCACATTCCCTCATTAAGAAGTATATACACACCAAATTGCAACATTGCAATATTTTTTATCATTAGGAGAATAAAAAAAGATAACAAAAGAAAACATTATTTCTCTCGGACATTTTATGGCTTTGACTCGAAGAGAAAGTATGCAAGGAAAATGTTAAAAAAGACTGGATTCTAGAGCAACTCTGGTACCTTTATAATGCAATTGCATGTCATAATGAGTGCAATAATGAAGAATCAAACCTAGAGTCAAGGACTAGAGTTAGACTACTGATACCATTGTCTTATAAAATTAATACAGGAAAACCAAGGAAAAGGGCACTCAGTCAAATGTTCTCTACATATCTTCACTTGTCCCATTCATTGTTTTTTGCTCAAAGATTCTTAACCAGAGATACTGATTACACACCATACCAAAGGTATCCGAATTAGATAAACAAATAAAACAACAGAAGGGAAATTGACGCATCAAATCAAACATAGAAGAATATCTGTAAGATTTTTAGTCGAACTTCATACAAGAAAACGAGTGAGAGAGGCATTCTTATAGAAATTGCAACACAGAAGCGTTAGATTTCAAGTATGTTTACAAATAGTTAGCCAGAAGTATTGGAGCTGGTACGGAAACATGTTGGCTTCATATTTACGCAAATTAAAATAATTATTTTAAGAGAAAACTTTACTTTTATGATATTTTTATTTATATTTCAAGATAAGCATACATAACATTTAAAATAAAAGTGTTTTATATTTTGAAATCAAAAGCTTTATACTTTTATAATAGTAAATAATTTTATATATATATATATATATATATATATATATATATATAATGTAGTGCATTCAATGGTAGTTAACATGTCCATGCGTTGTTAATACAGTTAACAACGAATATAATAGTGACAATATGGTAATAAAAAGATTAAGAAAATCCTTTGAAAACATTTTCAATGAAGGTTTACTTCACAGCAGATTCCATTCAAATTTATTTATACCATGCACGGCGAGGATTTCTAATATGTTTCCACTCTTATTGTAAGAATGTTAATGTCATAATATTTTAAAGCTAATTATATAATTGCATGAATTTTGCATTTTACAGATATTAAAGGAGGAATGAAATTAAGCATTTTTGTGACATTTATTACATCTTATTTCAAAGACTTTACAAACTATAACTCATAAACTGGAGAATTACTGGTATAAATATTTCAAACACACTTAATTTATATTTAAACATTTTCTGTGTTTCACTTCTTACGAAGAATTAAAGTTTTAGCAACTTTTAGAAATAATTTTTAATTATCTTTAAGAAAATAGTTCCCGTAGAGTATCACTGATTTAAAAAAAATGATTGAAAGTGAGGATTCTCTCAGATGATTTAAATAAAATTTGTTGATTACTGAAACTGTAAATGTATTAAAACAATTTGAAGCATGTAACAAAGATTTTGAAACAAATTTCAATGAATTCAAACTGTGAGTGATGACTCATTTCGGCAATATCATCTGAGAATTAACATTCTTCTGCAAGGATCTGTTCGTTATATTGAAACTTTAAATCGATTGTGATGGACTTCACAATTTATCATGCATCACGATATATGTCCGTATATAGCAATTTCTTAATTTTCTGACATGAATGCAAGAAATAAATTTTTGAACATGCTTCAAGAGATTGTTGACAAGTGAAACATTTGATTTTTAAAAGTTTCTTTTTAAAAAGGAGAGTCCTGTTACTATACATAATTTGAATTTTAAAAAATCCGGATTGTAAATATATTGTTGTTCCAGGTCTTTTATTATTACTGTGCGGTCCCATTATTTTACTGTTACTATGTTTCCGCTCTCTTATTTTGTATTACTAAGCTTTAGTTCCATTATATCTGATGAAGGCAAATGTAGCAAGGAGCTACTGGATGTTTTTTATACAAACAATAATTACATGATAGCATTGTGGTTTCTTTGTATTTGTTTATGGGGATAAATATTGTTTGGAATATTGTATACACTTCCTTACTTCAATAAGGTGCTCGATGCCCGCAAAGTAGAAATACGACTTATAGCGTTATTTCTTTGGGATATTTCGCATATCAAAGTAGTTACGAGGGTTGCTCTCTGTATTTATTTAATCGAATTAATTAGAAAACCTGTGTTTCCTTAATACTGACAACTGTCACTACAATACTATTTTTCACTGCGTGTATTAGCTGAAAATTAAGATTAATTTATTGCAATTGTAAGAGATTACCAACGCTTTCTCCCTGTATTCTCGCAAGTTTTAATGTATTGTGAAATATCTTTACACTTGTATTTTTCTGAATGGGCCCCTGCAATTTTCATTTAAAAAATATTTAGCCTTTCCCAATTAATAATGTTGTTATAAGTTAAAGATCAAAGTCATAGCAAATTATTTAATTTATTAATTCTCTCATGTTAATTCCATAACATCAGTACCCTACTAAGGTAATTAATGTTAGAATTATACTGTGAAAATTTTGAACCCCAGTCCTCATCAGTGATTGCTCAAGTGAGAATTGTTTTCGAAATACTATTTTCACTTTATAAAGTTATATATATATATATAGAAAGATAGTGCCTGTAAAAACTTTCTTAATGAAATTTCAGAATACTTTTTTCAAATTTTAAGTCAGAACAGTGCAGTTTTTTTGTTTTAAATCGGGAGTTCTTTGCACACACTGTATTATGTGCTGAAAGGTTAGTAACAACTCGTATCTAATTTTGAAACTTAATTTTACTTTTACTTAATTACTTTTTAGATGAAAATTCAAGTACTTCTTATGAACGCGTAAAACATGCATTGTAACGCAGTAAACACTACATTTGCTTCACTCCCCTTATTTTTTATAGTAAATCCTGTTTTTTCTTCTTCATTTGATTAGTCATTTTAAAATCAAATGAATGCAACTACTATTCGTGCAAATGTTTTTATTAATTAAAGTAATCAGAAAAATTTTAATTCCAAAATAAAAATATCCTAAGCAATGAGCTTTATAATATTAGTTAAAAGCACATTAAACTATTGCAATTTCAGTTATACTGTAGTTTATATAATTCTCAAGTAATGTGACACATTTTTTATAAAACTTATTTTTCAATTCCATAATTAGATATTAAGATTAAATATAAAAGGTATTTCTAAATGCAAAATGAGTGCTTTAATGTATTGAATGTTGAATTAATTCATTGCATCTTTTTCTGATATACGCAAATTATTATGAATTTTGAAACATTCAGGCTGTTGGAGGTGTTTTTTTATATTTGTGTAATTGTTATATTAATGAAGCAATTTGTAAATATGAAATTTTAAAATAAGTATAGGAATTCATGTAGGTACGCAATAAAACATTAAGCTTTATTTAATTAAAAAAAATTATGTATTCGTATTTGTTTTATGTAATCATAAAATATATATTATTTTTTCGGTTATGGATTACATATAATATTTTCATTGCTTTTCATTTTTCTTCTCAACTTAAAATTTCTTCGCACTACTAATTCTTTTAAAAGCCCTATATGTTTGCCGATATCACTAATAGTTTTTCCTTTAAAAAAAGGAAGGAAAACCATTCTAGATTATGAACTAAATGTATATATACGGTATATATCACAGTTTTAAATGAAATTTTCGTATGTATGCAAATTTATATCTTATATTTAGGAAACAGATATAAGTTAGAAATTTAGAAAGATATTTGGATCCCATTTTATTGATAGACAAGATTTTGACTTTAAGCTTATCTATACAGGTGCCATACATGAAAAAACGAGATTTTACACATACAAACGCACACACAAATAAACAAAAAACAGTTTTTATAACTAATTTTTATACCTTTTTTTTTCTTCCTGCTTTCATGTTAAATAGCGTCATCTAATGTCAGTAGTACGTATTAGTTACTTATACATCTTTGCCCGTTCATTTCATTCTCTTGTGGTGATAGTTTTATAAGCCAGATAACAACATCCGGACACGAGTATTTATTTTTGTCCAGTGGCTATGTTACTCGGCTACAAACCCTAACGTTGCCAGTTCGGTCCTCGGTCCGCACGCTTAATCCTACCGTTAATCCAAAACACTCATCTACTTAAATCAGAGAACGATCACATCTGCTCTAGTACCTTCATTGATATTATTTCTATTGTGACTACGCCAGATTTGTACCTGCACCAGCCACCATGCACACAGAGAGTCTATGGTTAGGGGGTTCCGAACTCACAATCCAAGGGATACGAAAAACAGGCACATTTTGAAAACTTGTTAGTCATGTTTACAGTAAATTTGTTTCGGATGTAATAAATTTAAACAGTTTTTATTACTTAGTGCTCCTTATAGAATTTTTTGTTTTGTTTTTTATATCTTTCTCCTTTAATTTCAAATTAATACTCCATTTTCCAAGAAATTTCTTCTATTGATTTTTTTTTTAATTCAACCAATGAATCCGGAATTTATTTCAAATCAAAGATAAATAGAGTACAGGTATTTACTTATTAGAGATTAATGCGTTTTTGAAGAAATGTCTATGATTAGAGCAGTAATAAGAGGTACAGTGTTGAACTGGAATTAAAAATACTCTTTACCATGC
>JAOUZG010053377.1:0-10834 GCA_026289955.1 Argiope argentata | reverse complement strand
AAAAAAAAAAAAAAAAAAAAAAAAAAAAAAAGAAAGAAAGAAAAAAAAAAAGAAAAGAAAAAGAAAAAAAGATAGCCATCCGCAGCAATGTAAAAATTAAAAAACAATTGATAAATGATCGAAATGGTGCAGTTTCATGGATCGTGTTTCTGAATGCAGGGACGGGATCACATTTTGCTGAATTTCAATGCGGGCTCGTGCAAAAGGAGATCAAGCATTTCCCCCGGCTGAAACGCTGCATTAGCGCGAGGCTACCACGCTCGCAGGAATACTTTATGCGCCCATACATTCTTGAAAGGAGTCACACAAAATGTGTGGATCGCATTCTCTTTGATTTGATTGTGAAGTGGGTTATTTCTTTCAGAGAGGATGAGGCATGTGCCCCGAATCTGTAAGTGTAGATCATATGTATCATATGTAAGAAGATGCTCGTAAAGCCACTGATGTATAAATGGAATGTTTTTATGGCTGATAACTGTGACCCACGGTGATCTGTTGAGCAGACACTTCACTAGCCGATGTCGGTCCATCCGAACTGCGGGGTTCCCTGAAATGTCGGTAACCAGCTCGAGGCACGGAGAGGCAGGGAAAAGAATTGCCTCAGACAAAAGGGGTGATGCTATTTGGAGGCTGCCGGAGATTCTTGTCGACTCAAGGTGAGGCCTGATGTATTGTCCCGAATCTTTTTCATTTCAAAAGAAGCAACAGGTGTTACTTCCTTCTTCAGTTAACTCTCTCCCTGAAGAAAGAATTGAGACTCACAGGAATCTGCTTTTCCCTTCTTTTCATACCCTGTGTGGAATGTTATACTTTCCCTTTTGTGATCCACAGGACAAAATGTAACATTTTCTCAATGGTAGAAATTGAATTGAAACTAGAAGCACGATTTTAAACCTTTTCAGGATTCGGACTCTCTTGGGAAAAGTCTTTCCTTTTTGGTTCAAAAACGTTTCTTACAAAGAAATTTTGTCAGGAACTGAATTAGTCCTCTCATCTTGAGATTTTTATTACAATTTTTTAAGAGCAGATTCAAACTAAAATGTTACTATTCTCATTTTTTCTCTTAATTAACTTTCTTTTTATTTAAATTATTAATTGGGGTGAGGGGGGATCTTCTGTTATAACGTGGAATCTAAGAAATACTTTTCGGATCATAGAACTTTTGGGAAGCTCTGAGAGAATATTGCGTTTCCAAGGATGCAAGCAGTTTTTAAAAACTGCTACTCTTATGCAATCAGGATTGAAAAGTCAGATTAACATTATATTAACGTTCTTTTTGAAGTTGCATGAGATTTTGATCTACGGTCAGACGATTCAAAATATACCATCGAGCCACCATCGTTTTCTGAAAATTTCCAAGCCACAATGAAGATTTCCAGCTGAAAAAAAAAAGAGTGTGAAAAAGAAATATTTAACATTGATCTTTTAATAAAAGGATGGGAGGTTACTTAAAAAAAATTTCTGTAAAATAATAATCTCCCATTTATCCAAAAACTATGGAGGGGAAAAGAAGCAAATATAAAAATAATTTGTTGCTGGAATTTGCTGATTAAGTTTTGTGGGACAAGATAGTAATATTTCGCTTCCCTTTTGGAAGAATCCGATTGTTGCTCTCTGCTTCATTGACTCTACCGGAAAACCATAAAGACAACAGGATTTAAATAAAGATAGCGAAAGAATTGCTAGAAAGTGATGAAAAAATTTGATTTTTTTTGAAAGTCAGTAATACAATGTTAATTATCATACATAGAATTTTGGAGAAAAACTGGTGAAGGAGAAGTGTGTGATCGTTTAACCAAGGATAATAATTTAACCGGGCAAGAAATGTTAGATGACATCAATATCATACCGTGCATTATTAGGATTTAACATTGCATAGACTTGAAAGAGGATATCATACGAATGTAAGACTTTTTCTGCGTTAATACACGCCAAAACTATCTTTGATTGTGTTGGACATCGAAAAGGTAGTAACAATGAGAAATCTGCAAAACCAATCTAAAAGACTATTAATAATAATAATAAATAAATAAATAAATCGATTTCTCTATTTCATTTCACACAATAATAAGTTAAATAAGCTTGTCAAGTGTAAATTATAGCAAATTCAGTGACTTAACTCATTCCTTCGATTTTATGTACATAATTAATGATTTCTTCTTTTTCTTAAATAAGGGTGTACAGTACTTAGACTTTTAAGTAAGTTAAATCATGAGCCGTACTCATTAGACCGTGACAAATGTACAAAGTTTTCATTTTCATTTTAGGTCGTAGTTTTGTCAAAAAGTTTTTTCTTTCGTATTAGTTTCCAAAATATTATCCTCTTTATTAAAAATTATTTTATTAAATAACCCTTATTTTATTCTAATTTTAAAAAGGATAATTAATATAAAATGGGCAGAGTTTCAAACCCAAATCGTTCATATTACTTCTTCAACAAATCTAAAGCAGGACGCAATTCAAGTTACTGTCGATCATCCGTCGAAATATTCTTATGCAGGAGAGAGGGGGGAGGGGGAGAAATTGTGTATAGTAAGCACGAGAAATTTGCATAAAATCATTATTTTGAAGAAAAAAAATTGTAATGCGTTGTTCTGTTTAGGATCAACTGATCATATCTATTCCATCAAATCTTATCAATGAAAATGAAATTTTGTTTGTTTGCACCGCATTGTTCTTCAGTGCCATTTCGTTTGTTTTATCAGTGCCGGAGGTTGATCTGCCGCATCTTCAACCGATTGCGATGAAACTTGTCAACGTATTGCTTGCACTTACGCGATGTCTATTGGCATAGTACAATGACCTAATGCTAGCTTTTACCCCCGGATATCTTGATGGGTACATAAGGGAACTGGCAAACTGATAATAATGTAAAATGTTATAAAACCGTATCAGTACAGTGCTGTTGAAAATAATTTTAGCTAAAAAAATAGTTTGTCACCAAATTTTAACGAAATGTTCGAATTTTCTAATCTTAAGGATTTGATGAACGCTGCGGCAAAGTAAAGGAAATGTAGAAAAAAATCTTTAAATGCCGAAAAACGGAACACACAAAAATATTGAATCGAAAATAATGAAAATAGGCGAAGAGAATGCGTACAGCAGGCAAAAATCAAGGGAAATGACCAGGAAAGATAGACAATAAGATTAAAAAATGGCAGTAAAATAAACCCAAACACTACCATACAAAGCACTGGCGAAAAGTTACCAACCTCGCAAAGCACCGAATGGTTGTATATCAAAGCTTAGCTCACACAACTAACCTCAAAACAATTTATTTACAGTGTGTACCTGAAATAAAACAAAACAGCAAAGCACTTATTCAAAATCGTTTCGCTGATTAGTCTGTTCAAAACAAAATTAAGAACAAACTGCGCATGCCAATTCAACGCCAAATGAGGCAATGTAAATGCGTGAATTTTCTATGCCAGTTGGGGTAATACGGATTAGACATTTTTATTTTACTTTGTTATGTCTTATTTTGGTACATTTCCGTTAGCCGAATACAAGCGAAAAATATCCAAATATTATAGAATTCCGAAAATTTCTTACAGCGATTTTAAAGCTAAAAAAATAACTTAATAATGTGAATTCCGCCAAATTTCTTAGAAATTTTTTGCTTACTCTTGGCTAAAGGAAAAATTCCTTTATATTAATTCAGAAGTACTTCAGAATGAATCCGAAAGAACCATTAATTAAAAATATTTACTTTAACACATCAAACACTAAGAAAATAAACAGAATCATTTGAAATAACCGGTCAAAAACATGTTAATCCTTACTCCTTTGGCGGTGGGGAAATGAAGATTTTTGACGAGAGAGTTAGTTTTTAATTAATAAAAAAATAACGACTCAATTAACTGGAATAAATAGTAGTCCATGTTTTATTCTAGACTAAAACCTATCTCTGTGCTGAATTTAACCCAATTTCATTCTGCCGTTCTAGCGGGAGTGACTAACATCATCCATCCAAATTTTCACATTTATAATAGTAGTATGGATATATATACGTTTAAAAATGATCAAAAATAGCTACAAAACAGTTTTTTGTAGAGTACATTCAGAAATATTTAGACAATCATTTCGAGGTTGGATTTCTTCTTTTCGGTACAAAGAGATTTGAATAGCTGTTTAAAATCAGACGTAAAAAAAGAAATATATCGCATATGCACACACAATCTCTTGCTATTTGCACATGCGTAGTTTGTTGTTTTCGCGCATGCATGGTTAAATTAAAATCGCAATTATAAAACTTCCCTTTTTATTTTGTTAACATTTTCATGAACTAAAACTTCAACAAATGCGCTACAAAATAGTACAAATATCTCCAATATCCGTTCAATATTTATCGAGTTTTTGTGGTTCCAACCTACAGACTCTTTAGGACACTTCATCTTTTATACTATATATAGATATAAAAATGAATTTTTGTTTGTTCGTACTTTATGCGCTGTCTCACCGTTCAACTGATTGCAAAGAAACTTGTGCAATTATCTAAAAAGAAATTTTTTTCCGAACCTATAATTGCGTCTATTAGTCAAAGGTTAATGCCGAATAACTTGCCGAGGAGAGACGGCAGATCCATTAGAAATACCAAATCCAAGTTGGAGGTTAATATTTCTTTGATTTTACGCACAAATGCCAGGAAAGTCACTCTCTGAGGTAACAACTTTACTCCAGCGTACACGTAAAAGTTTTGTGGAGGAAAATCTTGCGAGTTTGAAATTTTGTTTAGAAATTCAACAAAACTTTATCGGGTTCTCAGTAACTTCTGAAAATATTACAGTACATATAATTTTTGCATTATTTTAATTTTCAAATTTTATTTTTTGAACTATATCTATGATTTTGTGGTATAAATATATTTTCTTTGTTTAATCAATTTTAAAAGGAAATATTTTAATACCATTTTCCAACACTAATCTTCTAAATTCTGAATGAATATTAAACTATTCATGAAAGACACAGAAAACAGTTTCTTTCATTACCATTCTGAAAGAGCACCAAACATTACAATGCTAAAAGAATATACAAATCTGGAATCAAAAAAAAAAAAAATTAACATTGGTTTGATCGTATTTTATGCGCTGTCGTACCACTCACTCCCTTTCGATGTCAAATTATTGATTGCATTTTCGAGAAGGTTATAAGCATAGTACAATTATCCCATTTGGAGTTCATCTCAGACATATCAGAATGAAATTATTATTGCCGATGCAGAATAAGTTATATATAGAGGACATTTTCCAGAGCCAGCAGTAATTTTTCTATTTTTTTGTGTGAATCGACAAAAGATATTTCGTTTACACTAGCGTATATCGTGTTCATTGCTTCGTCAAAAAATACGTCTTCAAAAATATTCCGCCACTCAGTGGAACTCGCAGCGAAGTGCGCAAAAAAAAAAAAAAAAAAAAAAAAAAAAAAAAGCGTGTTCGAGATTTTCAGAAACGGCAGTCGAGAAATGGAGGAGATCGTTCACGATTGGAAAATTGACCTGCTCCAGAATCTCAAGACCCGTATGCGGCAAGAACCGAAAGACAACGTTTTTGTGCTACTGGATCAAGTGCATCCGATTTCGGTACATTCAACATGCGACGAGAATCAAAGGAGAACTCTTACGAAGTACTCGATTTCAACAAAAAAAAGGACATGTTGATTTGAAACTTGCTGCATTTTAACGTGATGTTCCTTACGATTACAGCTTGCATCCCGGTGCAAATGTCGGCAGAATAGATAAGGCCTGAAGGCCTTGCGGTTCAACAAAGAGACACCAGGAGTGTTGACACAGAGGACAAAGTTAAATATCCGATATTGCATCCACCACCTGATCCATTGTTGTCATTGCTTTCAGGCGACACACATTTTTTTTCTTTCAGGCGAATAAACAGTTTTTGCAGAACATTTGGAAATGTATCTCACATTCCTAAGTGACATGTTTCGTTGGCGAAGTTTTTCAAGGTTAGTATACTTGCGAGCTTTCGAAACTCTTGGAGACACAGTATTGTACGTTCCGGAAGCCGTACAGACATTCTTGCGAATCTATTTCACGGATGACGGCGAGGTGGATTGATGCTGCCATGCAGTGCCGGGCACCGAATGCCACATTCCATTCCATATACGGACATTTTTCCGCCAGTGCAATTCATTGATAAAACTACTGAAAACTTCAATCGCAACTTACCGGCAGATAAGTGAAGTATTTTTTTTTAAATTTTCATAATTTGTAAATGCAATTTGCCTTTTTCATACCTTTTTTTCCCTTTATTCTTACATGTGAACAACTCAACAAAAGAGCATCAGCATTGAATGATTACTCATTCCGCATAATGATACCTCGGAAGGGGACGAACCATATTTTGCATTGCCGTAACCTGTTCCATCAATACGTAGTAAACACATTTGCCGAAATTGAATTGGAACGTTTGGAATTCATTCGCTTAAATAAATAAATAAATAAAATCGTTGCGTTCTCGAGAGTGCATTCGTGTATGCGATGCAATTGTAGAAGATGGAAATGTTTGTGAAATCGGCAAGATGGCGATACTTACAGCAACGCTCATTAGCAACCCACGGATGTGCGTGAATATGCACAAGATGCCATAACATACGTGCGTTTGTATGGCTGCCCCTTTATTATTTCTTTCATTTACATCACATTACATTTATGTTGTTTCATTATTCTCATGCAGAATAATATTCCCCTTCCTCTATTCTAATGTAGAATAAGACTCGCTGTAAAGAAACTGAGGACGAACGCCATCGGGGCTGCTATTCTTAATGGGATGTCGAATAGAGAAGATGCGCCCATTACATCATTCTCATTATTCCTACCGACATGATTTTTGATTTCATGCGACTGATGTTTCCAATTCGACTTGCATTTGACCATCAGCCTGACGCGAAGTCAATCACTTGAAGCGTGAGGAGAATCCACGATTTTCACATGGCGATTTGGATGTTTCTGTCTTTGCTGAAAACGAGATTTTTTTTTATTTCTCAAATGTCTTTAAATAAAAAAGAAAAATTAATAATATTTATGCATCATTCATTTTAATGAACGATTGATTGCGGACAAGAAAATAAATACATGATCCTTCGTATCATTCCTAATCAAGCAAGATAACTATTTGAAATTACAAACGATATTAGCAACTTTATTTCTTTTGCTGTAGCAAAGCTCCAGCTACCAACTTGTTAGCTTATAAATGAATTTAGTTTTTTGGAGTAATATCACATTGTTGGGTTACATGTTACTGCTAAATATTTCTTATTATTAGTTGCTGTATGGCGAAAAGAAATTATAGAACAGAGGTAATACCCTTTTTCCCTTTTGAGCTTAAATACGAGGACATTTTGTTAAGCGTTTTTAACAACAATTAGTAAATAATAATAATAATAAAAACGCATGTATGACAAGAACGAAGAGTATTACCTTTTCTTAGTTCCGAAGTTGTAAATGCAGAGTTAATATATGCAGTTACTTTATATATTTTATAAGATAATTAATGAACATGAAATTTTAGAGATTTTAGTTAACATTACTCACATAGTTTTAAATAGCTAAAAATCTTCGCAAATTGCGAATTTCTTCCTTTCATTTTATTTTTATTGTTGAATGCATGAGGATTGCGTAAGCTCCTAATTGTCTTACTAATATTGAAAACGTTCTTCGTGCACACACCTTAAGCAAATAGCAATGGATGACTGTGCTTGAATCTCTCTGAAAACAAATTTCTTTTTGAATTTTTAAGTAACTCATCTTCTCTGACTACCAATCCCACGCTTGTCAATCGCGAAATCAATAAAACGTTGGCACTCTTTTCGCCAAAACGCAGGAGCGATACTCTCGCCAAGCAGCGTCCTTCCTCCCTCGCGAAACACTGGTAGCGCCCATTTATTGCATGACGTCATGCATCTCCGACACTCACACCAAACTTAGCAGTCGAACGAGCTTACACACCACTAACTCCTCTCTCTTGTCTCGTTTCACTAGTGGAACGTTTCGCGTGCGTGGTTTCGATTTTGTCATTCACGTGGTTTTGCATAAGGACCCTTGTGTACTGTGTGAAATATCTATACATACTAATCCTTTCGCGGTGTTTTTGTGTGCGTTTGCATTACTTTGTGTACGAGGATGGGCCCCGGTCAGTTTCTGCTATCTGTAATGGTCCTTTGGGCCCTGGTTGGATCTGGTGGGGCGGCGGTGCGGAAGAAAGTCCGGCCGCCCCTCGTCGAGGAAGAAACGAGGCGCAAGGTGACCAAGCAAACACGTAAGTTTCATTATCTGTTCTTTTGCTCGCGTGGTCGGAATGCGCGGAGGATCTTTCTGGGAATCGCTTGGTTTGTCGGAGAAAGGTTTCTGTTTTTCCGTTTTCTTTATTTCTGTGCGATCTGTACACCGATTTTTTAAAAAAAGAAAGCAGATGCTTCACGAATATAAATCAAAATGCTCTTATAAAGTATTCACTGTTTTGCATGAATGAATTTTTAAACCAAGGAATTGAAGGAGGACTTTCAAGATCTTGCTGGAAAATTGCACGAGTAGATCCATTGAAATAAACGTGTTTTCATTTTCTGCTTGCGTGTTATCTACAAATCAGAATGCTGTAGGTTAATGGAGTACAACTGGTTCACAGTAAAAAGTTTGTATTAAGTAAAAGTCTCATGGAATAAGTGGTTTCTACCCAAAAATCAAAAGGAATACGGATTTTTTTCGAATTTTTAAATATATTTTTTCCTTTTACTGAGTCCTATGCAAATCTTTGACTATTTTAATTTAGTTGGAATCTTTTTAGTATCTATTAAATAAATTTTTTATTTGAATTCATTTGATTTGCGATTCAAATATCAATCAATATAAAAAAATTTTAATCCAGTCAGTTTTATTAAGTGATTATTCTGAATTGTCACCAGGTAAGTATAAAAGTTCTCTTTCATTCATCCTGCGTATTTGAAAATGTGTCGAAAGTTTTTGCAATTCGATATTATTTGTGCTTTAATTTGTCTAATATAATATTCGTTTTTTATATTTGTATTTTACTATTGTAGTACACTGATACTTTTAGAATAAATTTTTTATCCTATATTTAATTTAAATATTTTTTTAAAAATGTATGATTTCAGTGAATTATTCTTTTATTTCTCTTGTTTACTGTTGCCTACACATATTGTTCGGCTGTTATAATTATGTAGAAAAAATTGACTGCATATTTCAGTTCATTGTTAGATTATTATGTATCATAACGATGCTTTACGCGTCGTTTGATAGGTTTGAAATATCGATGCTTGGTGTTTCTTTCTTATAGTTTTAATCTTGGCTTCTTCTTTAGGGAGCCAGTAATTCTGATGCCATTTCATTCTTTCATCAGAATGAGTAAAGTGCACATTTGTCTGTTCTGTCGTGATGTTGATGAGACACTGCCACTTCATTACTGAATGCTTCATTTCTCCGAAGGATAAACTATCTCAGGCCAAGAGGCCTTCAAGTCGTAATTGCAGAACTTTTTTCAGAGTAACCTTAAAATAGTTTGATTCCATTTAACACCAGAAGCGATTGCCGGGAAAGCTCGGCCTCCGACCGCCGCATTTGTTTTCAGCTGGGTGCTCTGACATAAACAGGGCCGGGTGACCAGAGCTTTCTTCACGCAGCTAATTATCTGTAGCATTTTGAAGAAAAAAAACTTCCAAATATTAGCAAAATTTTCGTTTGAACCTTAAAATGCATCGCTGCATTGAACTGGAACCCTCTGGGGGAATATTAGGACACAGTTTTGAGAACCGGTGGAAGACTTGAAACGGGATTCGAACTATTTTCTGTCTATTTCATCCGAAATCTTTTAATGGTAAAAAAAATAATAAAGTTTCATTCTTTCTTTCAGAGTTTTTTCGCTAAACCGCATGTTTTCTATTTATCATGAATAAGTACTTATTATTTTTTACCTAAATTTTATATGCTGACATTTGATGTGTATGTATTTTAATTGTTAAGCTAAAAGAGATTAAGTTGATTTTTCTTTTTATTATATCTTTTTTTTAGTTTCATATTCATTTTTCTGCTCCATCTCTCGGACTCTCTGTTGGCTTATGTTTACTTGGCTACATTCTTAATTGGGGATATTCCTGATACAATACTTCAGCATTATTTGTTTCAGTTTTCGATGGCAGGGACTTTTTTCAAAACTCCTTTTTACAATTTTTCTATTTTACTTATATGCATTTTAGGTAATATGGATTCTAAAATTATGAATTAAATCATAATGGAAATTGCGTAAAATGATGGGAAATTCTTTCAAGATGGTTTTAAAATTACTTTATAGGACACTGTTATGCAGGCGTTCCATTGTATTAGAATTTGCTAATGAATTGTCAAAAAATAAATGAATGCATTTAAAGTCAGAGCAATATTTTTAAAAATCCTAACAAATGGCTTCCTTGAATTCACTTGATTTTACAGTTACATGTCCACGAATAACTAATGTTTGTTGTCTTCACGGTTAAATCTTGTCTATTCTTCTGCAAAATACGAAATCGATTTCGAAATTAGCGGGACGCATTTGGTGTTTACCATCTGAGCAAGTTTTAGATGAGCATTGATTATTCCATGCATTTATTAATGTTCCTTAAAATAATAACGTTATTAAAAATTCGATTCATTATTCCTTTCTTTATGTGAATTCTTTGTATCTTTGGAGTCGGTGAAACGCTTAATTGTTGAAATAAAGAAGATGAGAGTGGAGTGGCTGTTCTGTAGTAGTGTAGCCTGATTTCTTCAGTTTTTTTTCGCTTTTTTATTATTCAATTCCAATTACTAATTCACACTCTTCCTATATATATA
>JAOUZG010053374.1:839794-853722 GCA_026289955.1 Argiope argentata | reverse complement strand
ATTCGTCGTTGTAAAATGTTGTCTATTGCAAAAACATATAATAGAAATTATTTAATTTAGGGTTTTATATAGTTTTTAACCAATATATTAATAAAAGGAGGTGTTAAAATACGTTAAGATAAGAATTTGTGGTTTATTCATTATTCTTTTAGTAGTTCTTTGCTTATTTCTCACATTAAGCAATATAAAAGTACACTAAAGAACCAGAAAAACTGATATAGCAGGTCATATGCAAATAATGGAGGTGTCCAACCAATCAGGCTGGCGTGATGTGGTTGACAATGCGTATATAAGATAACAGGTGCCTGAGGTGACTATTGCATTCCACTCTGTCCTCATCCATAGAGGAGAGGAATTGACGAGGAATCTGAGCTTCATCAGGAGCTAGTGCAAGGATTATCTACACCCGACTTGTCCTTTTCAGGATTTGTTGCGGGAGGAGGACGATGGCAATAGAGCCTCTTTCAAAAGGATTTGCACTGACCCAGCAGCTTCTGTGATGGATACTGATGAAGACCCTAACTACTCATGCGATAGATGTGCCAAAAAGAGAGAGATAGAGGATAAACTTCTTGTAACCCGTGTAAACTGAAATCTCTCCCATATGCAATCATGGATTACCAAAGGGTTGAACTGAAGCATTCGAAAAGTTACCAAGTAGCTTGCAATGAGCTAAAAGAAGCACAAGACAACCTGGCGCATTGGAGGGGTGAGTTGAATTCAATATTATCTTTTGGCTGCTTAAGAATTAGGCAAGATGAAGAATTTAAGGTTTCCCCAAAGCGAAAAACTTCTAAAGCTGTAACTGCTAATTCAACTAGTAAAGAAATAGCACTAAATAATAGATTCGAACCACTTAATAATGTCCAAGATGAATCTCTCGAAGCTAACCCTACTGAAACTATTTCAAAAGTTCCCCCAATAATGCTTAAGTATGCTAAGGATTTTAATAAATATTTGAAATACTTAACTCTAAATTCGGAGTAAAAAACAATATTTTAGGAAACGGATTTATAAAGGTGTTCCCCAAGACCATCGAAAACCATAAAGCAATCCAAAAATTCTGTGATCAAATTGAGCTTGAATATTACATTATCCATCCTAAGACGCAAAGAAAAGTGAAAATATTTCTTAAAGGCCTTCCATTAGACTACATGGCAGATTCACTTGAGAGGGAACCGAGGATTCTCTGTAAATAAAATTGTAAGACTCTCACAATTTACAATTAGAATACCACTTCCCATTATTTTAGTCGAATTAAACAAAAATAGTATTATTGACGAAATTTAATATTTGACCGACATCGAATATTTAAGAGTAAATGTGGAACGTTACAGGGTTTATAATACTATCACCCAATACTTCAACCGTAATTTATTTGGAAATGTCTCTAGCAAATGTGCATTAAAACCGAAATGCTTCAGATGCAATAGTTATCGAACGAGAAACTGCCCCCACAATGAGAAAATAGATAATCCGAAGTGTATAAACTGCGAGCAGTTAGACATAGCGCTGCGTATAGATGTAGTCCAAAATTTCCCAAACCCTCTAAACCACAGCAAAATAGACTAAATTATTTTAAATCAAGTTTCATAAAACCTAACTTCTTTTACACTAGTTCCCTGAAGTCCCAAAAAACTGAATCATCTCAAGTCCATATAATCAATGATAATTCCACCGCCCCTGAAATCAACGAAATAATCGAAGCTTTCAATGAAATTAAAAACCTATGCTTGCTCTTTCCCCAACTAATTGAGACAACCAAAGAAATGAAAAAGACTAGCGATCCATGACGAAATTTTCTATCCTCTTCAATGCAATATCCAAGCCATTTAGAACTTTGAAATCGTTTTCAAAAATCTAGCTTAAATAGTCACTCTTCTCTCCAGCCGACAAACAATAGGAATGTAACTTCAATCATCCCCATGCACCTACCCTTCTGAACCCACCAAACTCAATAGAAATCTAAGCCAGTTCACTGCTTGCAACTACTTGCCATGTCCAAGGATAAGCATCTGCCGGGGCTATGCGCCTCGTTAAATCTACACTTAGGTGGCTATTATATGGATTATTGTTGTTACCGCAAATACCAGGTGTCCGGTAAAATTTTAAATCTCCGATAGCGGTCATGTAGAATTTATTTCAATTATGTTCTATTTTGCAAGTTTTTAATATACATTGGTAGACAAAATTAAGCGATGGAAGGCATTTTCCATAATATCTCGAGAAATACTGGATAAAAATAAATGAAATTTGGTATGAATATAAATTATAGTATGACAATAATGTTTAGAAAGCAAAAATTAATGCGCGGTTCATTGGTAAGAGTTATTGCCAACAGTCCAATGTGAACTGAACTTCATGATGAAAGATGGCAATGAAAGTGTGACTTTTATGGTATGTGGTCGCCTCTAGTATGGTGTGTGATCCCCTTTGACAGATTAACAGCATGCACAACGAGTATGCATGCTGTTAATAAGAGAGTTAAGGAGTGAGGGAGAAGACCCTCTCACACTTCCACCAGAGAAGTTTTTAAATCTGGAATGGTTCTGGGTGGAGTTGGCGTATCACAAAAGTCCTTCTAAGAGCATCCAAAGCATGTTCAATGGCATTAAGGTCAGGAGATTTGGCTGGCCAATCCATTCGATAAATATCTTCACTTTCCAGATACTCCTCAAGCAGGACAGCCCTATGTGGTTGGGCATTGTCGTCCATAAAAACGAATTCAGGGCCAACAGCCTCCCTGAAAAGACGCACATATGGTTGTAGGATCTCCTGTCTGTATCTCTAGGCACTCACGGAACCAGTGTTAAACACATGGAGTGTAGTGCGAGTATCTTGCATGATTCCTGTCCAAACCATCAGTCCTCCACCAGCATAATGGTCCCTTTCCATGATGTTACAGGGATGGTATTGGGTCCCAGGCTCCCTACATATGAATATTCGCCGAAAATCAGGTTGTGGACTGAATCTAGACTCATCTGTGAAGAGAACATTATCCGATTGGAGCTATGTTCAGTGTTGCACATATTCTCTTTTGTGGGAAGGAGTGAGTGGGGTGCAAATGGCGGGCCTCCTGGCATACAATCCTCTGTACTAAGCCTCCTGGCAACTGTCTTCCTTGAAACTAATTTTCCTGTAGCAGCAGCGAGGACAGTTGTGTGAACCCTGGACAGTTGTGTCGCTGTAGACGTCCTGGCTGTAAGTAGCAAATATTGGTCTTCATTGGGCGTTGTTGCTCTCGGACGACGTTGTCCTGGTCTTCTGGACACTGTCCCACTGTTTTTAAACTGACTCCACAAATTCGAACAACGCTTGGAGTAACATCCAATTCCCTAGCAACTTGAGCTTGGAACTGCCCCGCCTCAAGTTTACTCAAAATTCTCCACCTCAAACCTTCGTCTAAACAATGATATTCATTCATTTCAGCGAAAAATCAACAAAAAACATGATTATTAAAGAAACACAATACAAATTGGTGCTGTGTTGCAGAGTGGAATGAGTTGAGCAGCTGGCTGCAGACTTTTATACCTCCTACTGGCTTAGCAACGCCTACAAAAATACGTAAACTCATCTCAGCGACGCCAGCGCCTAGTGACATTATATGGTAACCAAATGTCCAGGTTTTATGCGATATTCTTCGAGAAATGTGTGAAAATGCTTTCCATATCTTAATTTTGTCCACCAGTGTATAATTCCTTATCTTTGGCGCTGGGGAATCTTGATATATACCTTTATCGAATTCAATATCAGGTTGGCATTACTTATATAGAATAAAAATCTATCTTTTTAAAGATTTGTAACTTACGTGGCACTGAATTCGCTCATATTACTTATTGTAAAATGACAACAACCAGATAAAAATTAAAAACATTCTTACAATACATTCTATATAATACAAAATTACAATATATTCTATACAATTCAATGCGTACAATATATTCTATACAATACAAAACCATTCATTTCTAATGTCTTCAGTGAATATTTTTACAGTTTCTTTGAAATGCAAGGAGATGGATTTGGAGTGTCACTGAAAGTTCTATTCAATCAGAAGAAATATCAACCTGATAGAAATAGAAGCAAAACGAAAGATTTAAGCTTGTCCGAAAATAAGCCGAACTGTCGTCAGCTATGTAATTTCTATGACATATCAATGGAACTCGATATTCATGTCTTCCTAAACTATTAGATTTTTTTAAACATTATTTTAAACTTTAGATAATTACCTTCTCGATTACGTCTTTCTTTTTTTCAATAATTAAAAAAAATTAGTTTGAAACACAATCTGTCGCAATGTTTTTAATAATATGGTGAAGTTTAAGCCCATCCATAAAAACATTCAATCACTTGCTTTTGCCAGTATTAAAATTACGATAAAAGATATTTTTCTTTGGACATTAAGGTCAAGACAAACCATGAATTATCCATTGAAAGAGATGGATATCGGAAGTAGCAGTATCTGGTTATACTAGTTAAGCACTTAGAATGTTTCCTCGACCATTTTCGTATTAAGAAGCTGCGCATTTTCCTGCTGGAAAATTACTTTTCCTAGTCTTTTCGTGTAATCTGGTCATTTTTGAATCAATGCCTAGCTAATTTGCTCAGCAATTTGTAATATACTTCACCTAACTGGTCACACTAAATCGGTGCATGAGCTTGGGACAGAAAGGCGTTGACTCAGTATTGATGATTTACCTAGCCTGCTCCATGGTGTTTTGTGATTCGAGATGCCGTATGTTATACGTTTTTCACCGCCATTCATGATAAGATGCCAAGGCATATGCTTCTGTGTCTTTGAAACAAAGTTTACAATTCCGATATTCGCTGTTTCAAATTCTGAAAACCTTAATTTCCTTGCTTATGAACTATTCCAATGGCTTTTAAACAATTGAAAATTCTTGGCTGACCAATATTTAATGATTCTGCTAGTTCTTATGTTCTGGATCGAGTAACGCTTCCTCTCTAATAATTTTGACTGGCCTCGGAGTTCTTTAACTTTCATGTCAAAATTACATATTTTGTTTTACAGCGTCCCACTTTTTCAAATCGATGCAGCATAATCATCAGCTTCCCACAGTCTTCTTTGGATTTCAGAGGTTCTTTCTTTTCCAAGTAGAAAAAAAAAGCAGTCTCCCTCAAATTGAGCTTTGTTGGCACATAATTCGACATGCACAACATTAAAAAAATATCATCTTTTACATTTCGGCAAAATAACTCATACCGTAAACAAGAACCATGTAATTGTGCTTTGAAACGAAATTATCAACAAAATGGCCTAATGCGAAATGTTTTATGAAATCCTTTAATTCAAAAGCTCTTTATCAGCTTTTCAGCGATATATTTTATGATAATTATATGGATATGTGATTTGTTTACTTGAAATCCTTTAAATTAAGGGATATTATTAATAGATAATAAAGTGGCTACTCATATTTTATCTGCAAATCCAAAAGCTTTTTAAAACATATACAAAAAATTTAATAGAATTCTAAAAATTAATTGAAGTGTTAACATCCGTTAAATAAAAAATGTATTCAATTGATAAAGATATTGGGAAATTTTGATATTCAGTAGTGATTAAAAAACGATTACTCAATAGCGCCTGGGGCCGGTATGAGTAATTTTCTAATAAATAAAGAAAGCGAATTCGCCCAATCCAAAGAATATTTTTCTTGACTTTACAAAACGTTATCGAACTCCATCAACCAATGCTCTAAATACCTCAACCGATATTCCTACATTACATTTAGTAGCCAAATAAATATGCATCAAATATTAAACAAGGGTCTTCCGTTCAAAGGTTTTAGGAGAAATTTTTAAAATGAAAGAATTATATATTGTTACGTTTTTAGTTTAGCGGGTTCGGATTGAATGGACTTTATTTGAGGACAGCACAAACAAATTTATTTACAGCTATTTACAGGTATATACAGGATGACTGGAAAAGGTAAAACTTCAGAAAACACAATTCAGCAATAATCAGTCACTTACAGTGTAAATGCAAGTCTTACGCACAATAAACACAGTTTGCAAAACAGCTATAGTATAGCACAACAACAGTAAAGCACAGCGAGCTCAATAACACAGCGTTAACAGCAAACGCAAACACAGCTCACAAGCGTAACTCCGCGAGTAAAGCGAAACGCTTCTCTTTGAGAGATTTACTGCCAGGAAGAGGCCACCCGCCTCTTATATAGTCGGGCGAAAGCGTGGCCGTGCTACGGCGGAAGCTCCGAGAGGCATCGGCGATGAGGGAGAAAAGCCTCGGCGCAGCCAGACTTCTCTCGGGGTTACCAGAATATTCCTCCCGCCAAGTCAACTCGACTGGCGCGGAGTATCTTGTGAAGCGCCGCCAATATCTCACACTTGGCGCGCGTTTCGCCCGCTTGTAACAATATTTATATTAATATTATTGAAATAGCAATTGATCAATGATAACTAAGTTTTAATCCCATATACACAAACAATCAATTTGATGTTTACATGGAACGGAATCAAGATGGATAGTGATGTTGGTTTAGCTGTGTAAAATTTAAAACATAATATTTCTTTTAAAAATTATAATTTTAAGTTAGATATTTTCAGTTCCATTGTCCTGATCGAGCTGGCAGTAATTAGATTTTCTGCTAGATGCGCTTGGAAAGATAATTCTAAAATCAATAATTTAACCAATAGCTGATTATCTATTGAAGCTCTGTAGACTGCTAGGGCAAGGTGCAGATTTATTAATAAAATAAGAAATAACATTAGTTTAGTTTGCTGGGTGGAAAGCCTCGCTTGGGTGAAGGTATTTATAGGTTAACCGGTTAATTAGTTTGGGAATCATTGTGCCAAAAATAGAGATCATTATAAGAAAAGAAATTAATATCTTGACTTTCTGTTTTTGAAACAACTTCAAAATTATAGAAATTTTTATGAAGACTTGGAAATCTATTAATTAAATGATAATTAAGAACTGGGAAGACGAATTACGAATTAGATGTACTTCTTCCTTATAATCCTCTGTCAATCTTCCCCTCTTACCTCTGGTTACATTCCATCGGAAAGGGAAATAAAATAAAGAAAGCTTACGCATTTGTTTGTATTTTGAGTCGTTTTCGTTGATGAGTCAAAACTTCCCTGATTTATTTGAATTTTAAATCGTTCGCGTTATTGAGTCAAAAATTCCTTTATTTTCGTACAACGTTCGCGGCATATCAATTGAAATTTGCAATATTTATCCCAATATACTGTTCAGTAAGATCAACAAAAGATAAGTTTTTTTTTTCAGGAGACTTAATAAAATAACATCTCATATCACGTGTGTCCTCAATTATTTTGCAAATGATATAACAAATTAATTAATAAAAGCAGAATTTTTGAAAATAGATCTACCAATGGTCAGTAATTTATCATTCTACATATTTTTGAGCTCACTTATAATTAAATGGGTTACGATTTTCTTAACTGAGATTTATTTTCGAAATAATCAAACATATTTATTACTGATTAAGAAACATTAATTGAAAGGAATAAACAAAAAAACACAGCCTATTTTTCTTTATATGATTTCTTAAATTAAATTAAGATACGACATGAGCAGCTTGAATAAATCCATCTAATCTCGTAAAGCTGTGGTGTATCAAAAAGTGAAACGCATTATCCAGATGTCCAACTAGCGAGACAGTCTTCTTTGAAAGCTAATGTGAATCAGCAAATGAGGGTCAGAAGATTGTTAAGTTTTGGATGAGTTCCAAGTGCACTTTTGGAAAGTCAAGTTGTAACGCTCGTAATACTTTTTCTAGTTTACCTTTTGAGCCTCATATTTTTCAAAGGGGTTAACCGCGACCTACTTAATACAAGACCTCACAACTACCTACGCTATCAACCCGTGACGACACGAGTTTGGAGGATTTTTCTAGAAGAATTCTGAAGGCAAGTAGTGTAAAAGGGTGCGGATAGTCGTGATGTGATGTAAGTGCGTTATCGGTTTTGTTTGAAAGTTTTATGATTTTTATTCATATTAATTTTAATTTATGGCAATAAAGAGGCCTAGTGCTTGCTGCCTTCCCAATTGTAAAAGTAATTACACAAAAAATAGCCCTAGTGTTTCTGTATTTTCATTCCCAAATGATGGTAACCTTAGAAGAGCATGGATCTCTGCAATAAAGCTTGCCAATTTCGTTCCAACTAAATATATTAAGGTAAGTTGATTTTTTTTGGTACAATTTTAGTTAATTAATTGTTTTTAACAGCGAAACATTTAAAATTATGTAGAATTTCCATTTATCTTCTGCCATTTTTGTTTGCTCTACATTTAGTTGCTTATACTTCCAATTACGTTGGTATTGTTTGCTTGAGCTAAATAATAATTTTCTTTGTATTATTGTTACCTCTCATAGTCTTTTTTCACTTTGTTGTTAATATTTAAAATGTTTTGTTTCTATATCTTTTTTGCTATACTTCATATATGTATAATATGATTTAGGCCTAATTTTGTTGTTTTGTATATGTAGGTTTGTGCTAAACATTTTCAAGAAAATCAGTTTTTAACTGTTAGAGAAGCATTTAATGAAAATACAGGAGAATTATTCAAGTACCACTGGAGTATAAAAGGTAAATTTATTAGAAATTTTTAATAAATATTACTAAACTCTTACGAAGCACTTAAGTAATTTAATGTTATTATTGCACTTATAAAAAGTTTAAAATCATTTAATTAATAATAAAACAATTTTTAATTATATATATCTATATCATGACTATATACTGTAAAAGATTATATTTATATTTTGTTCTGGAATATTATGTAAAGTTAGAAATAGCTGTAAAACCAATATTAACAATAGGCTTAAAAGATGTGGTTTTTATTTGTTCTATAAATCTTCAGATTATATATAAAAAAGTTAATATATATGGTTATTTTTAAACATCATTACTTATACATAATCTTCAATTATAAATGAATGCAACTTGCACAAAATATCTGAAACTTTAAAAATAAATAATAAGTTACTGTTTTAAAATTTTTTTCACACCTTATAAAATCGATTGATTAATTCATGTGGAATATTGGATTACTTGAGAAATAGTATAAATAAGTATTTTAAATATTCCAACATAATATTGAACTATTTGTTTTGGATGAATGAATGTTTTTTTATTTAGTTTCATTATAGAATACTCAATATGATTTTATTTAATACTGTCCAACATATGTTAACTTTCATTTTAAGTATCTAAAAACATCTATTCTGTTCGTGATTTTATCTCAAGAATGTAATTTTTTTCCAGGCTTGTACCCGGTGCTGTGCCTACAATTTCCCCTAATTTACCTACTTACTTTTCCTCGGAATCAAAAGCAGGAAGAGAAACGCCAATGGATGGGGCAATACTCAAAGATATGGAAAATTTAAAGGCAGCTTTATATAGCAAAAAAGTAGGAAACAGAAAAAATCAACAATTTTTCTGATTAACTTTTAAAATGTAAAGATTTTAAATCAAATACAGGGAGTGTAGTACAAAAAGTAAATGAAATAATTTTTATTTGCGTAGACACTTCTGAAGCTCATAAGGTAAGTCATTCTTTATTAATTTCTTCCAAATTAGAAGCTCAAGCATATGTTGCAGATCATATGGTTAGAAATCTAAACAATTTTTCTTTTCCTCCAATTGTAAGCAAATCGGGTACAATTAAAGAAATTCTAGATCATTTAGAAAATTTTATGTATGATTTAAAAAGGAAAGTTGAAGTAAAAGACACAGTCCAGTTAATTTGTGACTTATTAAAGGCCTTTTCTGAAAATTCTGACGTTAACTCACAAGCAATTAATTTTGTGATGGAGCAAGTTTCTTTTCTAGGAAATAATAAGTAAACATGTGGGGGTCTAAATAAATCTTCGGAAAAAAATTAGACTCTTCAGATAGCAGGGTTTTAGTGGCGTGATGTCTAGGGTTTTTTTTAAATATTTACGCGTTAGTTTCTAAACCAAAATTAAAATAATACAAACGAAGGATGAAGATACTTCTTTAGAAAAATAAAAGAATTAATTTAGAGTTAAAGGGAAATATTTACAGGGAAACATTAAAAAGAATTAAAACAGGGAGATATTTAGTAATCAGAAAGTTAAATTATTTCCTCTAGGAGGACGTTAGAGATAGGGAAACATTATGACTGAAAATATATATTACCGCGTACCCGCTGAGCTTTGCGGGAATCGCTGACGCGTGAAGACAGACGTCTTCTCTTGACGAAAGTTCGTGGGGCCTCTGCCTCAAAGTTAATTGGGACAGACTTTCAAGAGACCGATAGGTGGCGTCGTTCTGGAATGCTAAACTAATTAAAAATTATAGTCCTCTGGGAAATAATCTAACCTTTACAACTCTTGCTTTGGATTTCATATATCATCGGATGTTGACAAAACAAAATGAAGGCAGATGTTGGTTAATTAAAATGGTTCTGTGGGATATCCTACATACATGCAGGTATTCATTTGACATTATGCTATTTTCATCTTTACTTTATACTATAGCACTATGTGCATATAAATTCAGTAGACAAAGTGGATATTTGGTTCTGCCTCATCCAAATACTATAAATCTTCTGTGTTCAAAATATAGTATAAGCCCACAATTAGGACAACTAGACTAGAATTTTTTGTTGTACATAAAACAAAAACTTAAATATTTGCAGGGGAAATACAAAATTGTGACTTATTGCTAGATGAAGAGCAAATTAAAGAATATTTTGAAAATAAAGGTTGTTGTGTAACTGGTATGACGTATGATTCTGAAACTTTTGTTTCTAATGCCCAAGTTTTTAGGATCAAAAGTATTACATCCCAGTATAAAGATTTTGTATATGTTCTGCTAGTGCATTTTATATCGAGGAAAATTTTACATGAATTTATTTAAAAAGTCATTTTTGGATTGGAAGGCATTGGAATTACCGTTATTGGTATTATTACGGACAATAATTCAGTTAATAGGAAAGCTGTTGAATTTTTTATTGATCCACCAGAATTATTGTTATCCTCATCCAGTTAATAAATTAAGGCCATTCTTCTATGTTGTAGACCCTGTTCATTTGTTCAAGTGTATGAGAAACAACTGGTTAAATAAAAAAAATGATGGCAAATATTTCTTCTACCCTAATTTTGATTTGGTTCATGAAGTAAAAGATATAGCCAACTTTTAAACAGCTCTAATTTCAATCATAAGAGATTTGTATAGCTAAGAATCTGATAGCTTAGTTAAATATGGTTTTAAAATAAGTCTTAAAGCACTTGCTCCATAAAATATGGAAAGGCAAAATGCTCAGTTGGTTTTAAGTATTTTTAATGAAATGTTTGCAGAAGCTCTTGTTGAATTAGGAGAAAGGAAATATTTTATCTATTCGGAAGAAACATCTGAATTTTTAAAAATCATTATTACTTGGCGGTAAATTGTTAATGCTAAAACACCGAATAAAGGCAAACATTTAAACAATAGGTATCAGGAACCCTTCATTTTTGATAAAAAGGACATGAAGAAGAAATTTTTAGGTTAAATTTTTTAAATGGCTAGATAAATGGGAAGAAATGAAATTTTCTACTGGGACATTTACAAAAGAAACAAGGACTGCTTTAGTTTTAACTACAAAAGCTATTATAGAAATTTCATCCTATTTTAAAGGGAATTTTAAAATGAGGTTCATTCTCCCTGGAAAACTTCAAACAGATGACTTGGAAAGTAGGTTTAGCTATTATCGCCGAATAGCCGATTGCCAGTACAACATTTTAACCCAGCAACTCTTTGAATGTGAAAAAAAATTAAGAATTCAGTATTTGTTGAAACTGTCTCTTCCCAGCAAATCTTCTTGCACCTTTAAAATTGCAAATTTTGAAACAGATGATTGCTTTCCAGATTATGATCCAAGCTCTTCAACAGATTTCACCGACCTTAAAGCAGAACCAATAGGCATTTCAAATTTACAAGAAAGTCTTTCTACAAAAATACATTTTAAATGTGGTGCTCTATAATTTTGCCGTTTTTTTAAAAAAAATATGTGCTGAATACGAGTCTGAATTTCTAAAACTTCGCTAACAAAGAAAAATAGTTGTGTGCAGTACATATTCTATTTTAGAAGAAAAGGAATTCTGAGATAGTGGAGCATGTGACGAAGGTCATCTGTTTAATTCTATTGTTTGGAAAATTGTTTGGTGCTCTACAAATATATTTTTGAATAATTATGTTAAGAAAAAAATGATAATTTAGCTAAAGCTTCAGTTCAGAAAAAAAAACTTAGCTGTAAAGAAAGCAGGAAAAAGAAAGGAAAAAAATCTAAAAACTACTAACTTGAAAAAGAGGAGGGATGATAAACATATTTAATTTTCAAGCATAACAAGTAAAATCAGTTTAAATTGTTAATCGACTTTTATCATTATTGTATTTTTAATATTGTAATTAACTTTATTAGCAATTTTGTGTTTTAATTTTATTTAATACTATCACTTTCATTTGTCTGCGGGAAATTTATAATAAAGTTTTGAAAACAAATGTATTTGGTTATTGTCTGTATCTCTGAAAATAAAATATTATGATTCTAAGAGTGTGCGATTTTTTTTCCATTTGTGCTTTCTTTTACTTCTTCTGGTAAATTCAGATATAATTAAGTCTGGTTTATTAAATTGTTATGAATTTCTAATATATAAAATGAAAGCAGTTTTTAATGTGACAAAACAAATCTGTTAAAGTAATTATTTTTGATCAAAAGAATTATTTGGTGGAAAATTTAAGTTTTATATTAAATACATTAATATTATATTTGGAATTATTTAAGTAATTTGAGAAGTAGACAATTATTTTACCTTATATAAAATGAATGTATTACCTGCCGCTACAATAGAAAATTCAACAAAATCTTTAAAATTCTAAATGATTAATTTAATTTTAAGCTTTAAAAATATTTTTAGGAAAAAAATTAAATGATTTCTAACAATTTTTAATTAAATAAAAAAATCCATTAAAACTAGAAGAAGACAATTATATCCGAATTTATATATCTAATAAATATAAATTGGGATTCCAATCTTAGAAAAATTGAAAGTTATTAAATGGTCAATAAGCTATAAAGGATCTAAAGATTTTCTACCATGCCGTTGCTTTTGTTGACACTGGGCAGAAAAAAATGTCTTAACATTAGAATGAGTAAGCTATTTCATGAAATAAAAATAATTCATTTAAGTAATTATTAATGAATTTAAAATATATATAAACATCAAGGAAGAGAGAGGATTTTGTTCACGGCAGTCGATCATCATCTCCGTGTGGCGTCAAAAACAAGTTGTGAGGTCTTGTATTACGTATGTCGAGGATTAACCAATTCACTCGCTGAATTTGAGAAAGACTTAGAGAATCGAAAATCCTTGAATGAAAGAATATAGAGACAAAAAATGATTTTGATGAGAAGTGTTCAGAGAAACCGATACAAAAATTAATAAATACAAATTAAAACAATTTTTATGCAATCAATTGAATAGATTAATTTGCTATTTCGATGTTTTGTTTAAAGTTATTTTGGAACTAAGGAAAATGCATTACACTGAAGTGACAAAAGTCATGGGATTGCAATATGCAAATATACAGATGGCAGTAGTATTGCAGCAAAAAAGTATAAATGCGCAGTTTTCCAGAGCTTTCATTTGTGTTCAAGTTATTCATGTGGACAGGTTTTTCGTGATTTATGGCGGCACAACGAGAATTAACAGACTTTGAACGTGGAATGTTAGTTGGAGCTAGACGCATGGGTCATTCCATTGCGGATATCGTTAGTGAATTCAACATTCCGAGATCCACAGTATCAAGAGTGTGCCGAGAGTATGAAATTTCAGGCATCCCATCCCATCATGCACAGCGCAATGGGTGACCACCTGCACTTAACGACCGAGACCGCCGACGTCTGTGTA
>JAOUZG010053374.1:813241-839394 GCA_026289955.1 Argiope argentata | reverse complement strand
ATATATATATTTTCGAAATAGGAATATTACTAAAGCGAGCTGGAATATTTAATATCGGAAGAAAACATTAAACATATATAGATATAATTTACATATTTGATATTCCAATAAAATAGTAAATACAGATTATGGGACTTGTAGACTATTTATTCTTAGATATTTAGAATGATATTAGGAGGCAATTTTCTCGACGATGAAATTTTCTATGACTGTATGATTCTTAATGATCATGTTCGATTTCCTTATGACGTATAGGTGTTTGGCGTTATTTTTTAAGCGATAATGGTCGCAAGAAAAGAGGACTAAAAATTAGAAATAATAAAGTTAAAAGACAAAGCATTTTTATAAATGTACTTAAAAGAAATAATGACTTTTAATATTTATGTGTAATTGACTCGCATTGTAATTTAATTTGTAGAGCTGAAAAGGCAGGAAGATTTTCAAAGAATTAAATGTTATCCAAATATTAATCTAGATTCGTTTTCAAATTTACAAAAACTTTTGAAAAAGCAGTTTTTTTTTCAAATCAATTGATAAAACAAAAAAAAGCAGATATCCATCGTTGACCAAAAAATTAAACATAAATAATAGAAAATTCTTTTGTTTAATATTTGACAAAAATGATTTGGAATAACTTATGGATTGTAAGACGTCCGTTAATTCATTTCTTAAAAAATTATAACTGCTGCCTTTTATTTAAAAAACTCCTATAAATTCAGTGTAAAGAGGATAAAGATACCAATATTTTTTAATATAAATATAATTTCTCTTCAGCGATTGAATTAAATATTTTTCAATATTTTTTGAAAAAGAATTTCTTGTAAAATTCAAGTATTGGTTTAAAATTGTTGCCTTAATACCTTATTTTTTTGTTTCCTTTCGAAATGAAATCTCTGACATTATACATTTTTTGAAGCGAATAAATTGAAGTAATATTCAGAGAAAGGCGAATTTGACTTTTGAATTGGTGAACAATGATATATAGCAAAATTAAGAATTCTTAAAATAAAGTTATTTTAAAATGTCTCTGGATTCTGTTTACATATTGCTAGCCTTTTTTTTTCGTGCTAGAAAATGTTTCCATTATTTTTGTCTGATAAAAAATTTCTAAAGTTACGTATAGGTATATACTTTTGAATAGAAAATTGTTCTAAATAACTTAAAATATTATATTTTATATTGAATGAGCCAATGTGCTGTCACGACAAGCTGCTGAGAAAATTCAAAAAGTTAAACGTTTGTAAAGTCCTTCATTTCTCTTAGTTATATTTAATAAAATATTTTTGAGATTCTTAATTATTCTCTTAAAAATTCCCCAACTCTTCTGCGGCTAAATGCATGGCCAATAGATTGAGCCCGTTAAACCAACTCCTACATGTTTACCGGAACTTCTGAGAGCATTGCTTCATGAGTGGTGTAATGTTCTCCGGGATTAGATCGATAATTTGATACTCAGCCTGCCTAGGCATTGTACGGACTGTATTCATGGTCTGGGAGACATACTATGTATTAATCATCATATCAACCATGTAATATTGATGTTTGTAAATAGGTTTTTTTTTTTGAAATTTGCTCCTGGGAGTAAAAAATCACAATTTTTATTAATGATTTCAAACATATATCTTTATTGCTCTTTACCTTTGGTTTAATAAATAGGTTTTACAAATATGCCACATTTATTTTGGTTCTGACTTTTTCTTTTCTTGAACTTGAATTATCCTATGTTTATGGATACTGTTTTATTATGGTTGTTAGCAATTTTTTTTTGCTGTGTGAAATGTTAATAATTGTTTGTATTGTTTACTTTAAACTTAAGTATCAGCAATTAGCCATTAAATACAAAACAATCAACCATTTATATGATTGGAAAGGTAAACAAGCCTACTATTAACAACTATGCATACTGTAGCGATTGAAGGTCGCGGTACGAACCTGCGACGTTTGGGCCTGTAGCCGAGTGATATACCGATCAAGCAAAAGGGACCTTTCAGCTCGAAGGATATTATCTGGCTTATAAGGCTAACGCTACAATACAACGATACGTACACTGAATGGCTATTGGAAGCTTTCCTTAAAGTAAAATACAAATGTGGTCTAGTTTTTTTAGATTATGTACAAAATATGAGATACTTTAACAGATAAGATTGTCAATCTAAAGTCAAGGACTTCTTTATAGACAGAATACTCGAAAAACAATATTTAATGATTTCTGGAGAAACAAATGCTATTTATATTTCATTTCTAAAAGGACTCTGCAAGGCTGGCTTAAATCTTTCTCGCTTACTCAATGCACACTCGTATGAATAATCTCTATTGGAGACTCATTTAAGCGAAACTGTCGAAAGTTGTCTTAGTGATTTCATCCTTCCTAATGGGCAGTGTAAAACAAGGGATAATTTTTTTTCTCTAATGGAGACTCATTTAAGGCGAAACTGTCGAAAGTCATCTTGAGGTTCGTTTTCTCATTATTATTGAGCATAGTTCATTATACGATTTACAATTGCTATTCATTTGAAAAGGTCTGTGGATACTCAGAGTACTTGGTCATTTGATACAGAGGATTCCATTGGAGTTCTAATCCAGTAAAAAGATTTTTGATTAACTTGTTCGAATTTAATATGATTGTGATAATTATTAATGTAAAGATTGGATTTTCATCAAAAGTTTAAGGAAGCAACTTTTATGATTAACAATATTTCATTTCTATTTTACAGTATTTGGAATATACAAAGTGAAAGTCTCCAACAATTTCGTCCTCGGTATTTTGAACAATTTCCATGTTTTAGATTACCAAGAGACCGAAAATACATTTTCGGAGTTATTCTTGTCTTTCTATAAAAATAAATGTAAAAAATAGACGAATGAAATGTGAAATGAAATATTTTTTCAAAATTATCAATTTTTATTGAATTGAATTTGTAATTAAGCAATGAAGAATTAGTCTGATAATTTGTAATTGAAGGCGATGATTCAAAATTTGATCTATTTAAATGGTTGATATCTGCTAGACGAGTTTTTTAAAACTTGATCTGAATCAAATTTTGAGCCAAATACATCATTTGGTTATTTTCCTTTTGGTCTGTCAGGTATGAGCATGAATTGACTCAAAAATGCACGGAACTAGGAAAAGGAATTTTCATTAATACATTTTACTCACATATCATGATGGGTGTCTAATTTTATACCAAAATGAGTGTCCTTATGTATGTGAAGATTATAGATAATAAAACTAGAAAACTATCGAAATCAAGTTTGGAATATAATATTGATACCAAAATTCTAAATGTGTATTGGATTTTGAATTTAGTTGATCAAAGAGAAGAAGCTCAAAATGGTGGCTGATTCTCATCTCTATAGAAGAAACCTAATACAAAATGGACCATATTGTGAAATATCCGAGGCGCACTTCCACTGGGGAATTTTTATCTGCATACTGCATTGTTTGCTGAAATTTAATTTTGTATATGTTATAATTTTTGTTTTACAGTTAGTTTGCCATAAGTTAACCCCAAACTACTTTTTTGTGACTGGAAAATGGTCTAGGTATGTAATGCAATTGATTTGAAATATCTATAAGGTAGAAGTTAGATATCTGAAAGGTAGAAACACAAGGGAAAAAATCCATATAACAAAACAGAATTTATGGTATTCAGCTACATAGATAAAATATGAATAATAATAAATAATAGAAAATAATAACGCGGGTAGGAAAATTTTGTAACAACAAGGATTAGGTATAAAATCTACCATGTATCTTGCCCACTCCTACACGAGCCCCAGTCAAACTGGAGTGAATGTGGCTAGCATAACAGTCCAAGGGAGCGAAATCCTGCTTACATATCCAGCGATTTCTCATCCCCCATATTTGAGATGACTCCCCGCCCCGCTTCTCGTGGCGGTGCACTCACATATATAAATTAATTGCTAAATGTTGCAAAGCGCAAAACTCGAGAAGGGCTCTACTTATTCCACCAGTTGTTTTAAATATTTTTGTTAAGACAAAAGAAAGGTTCTTATCAAAACGACAAAAAAAAACCTAGGAAAATAGTAAACATGGCACTTTGTTACTTTCTCTCCAAATGAATAAGACTTCGGTTTTCCCCCCCACTCTAATGAGATTAGCCTTAACATGTTTTCGACCGATTATTTTCATCTATCCTGTTTATGTTATTAATGTTTGATGCATTTAAAACTAAACATTGTTAATTACTCGATTTTTCAAATTTATTTTGTAGTACTTTTGAATTAAAATAAAGCAGATTGAAGGAAATTAAAAATCTCTAATCTGTATTGCGTTACCTAAACTGGCGTAGAAAATTCGTGCATTTGCGTTACCCCGATTGGGTTAAAAATTCACACATATGCAGTGTGTTGTAATTGTTAACAAATGTGTTTTCATTTTTGGTAGCTCTGTATATATATATATATGTATGTGTGTGTGTGTGTGTGTGTGTGTGCCTAATTTCTTTTCTTTCTTTCTTTTATTTTTTACTGTAGAAAAAAAATTGGAAGGGAATTGTGTAATTTTTGCAAAAATTGTTTAAAATATTTAAATTGTGAAAAGAATGGTTATCTTTGAAACAATGCTATTTCAAAAATATAAGGTCTTATTTTCCTATCGCATTCAATTTTTTTTCAGCAACAACAGTATTATACTAACAATATATTTTTTCTACAGTATTATAGGGATTAAACTAATAATCTAAAAGTACGTTAGAATAAAAATTGACAGAACGTTTTTGGGAAAAAAAATATCTCAAATCGAGAAATTCTAGAAAAAAATACGAAGTGTGTAGAAAGAGAGAGTCAGCTGGGAAAGTAAAACTAATGTTATTTTTCTCAAAAATTGTTACTGCGAAATAGTGGCATTTTCTGGTTTTAACAGAATTCTTTATTTGCGTTTAATCTTAGCTCTTTGCAATTCTGTAAGCAATGGTTGCATTGTTTTTGTTTTGTTTTGTTCTGTTGTTTAACTTCTTTCATGTTTGCGAAGATGGAGTAGTTTTTCGGATCGATAAAACTAATCGAAATTTTATACAGCGATGCCAATAGCGTATTGTAAAAGTTAATTGTAAAGTTTAAATTAAAGTTATTGTAAAGTTTCAAATAACCTTCCCACTGGTTAATTGTTATAAACACATTAAAGGCGGGGATCTTGACGCAAGTATGCTAGGTAACGCGGCGACCACCTCACCTCGCTTATCGTCCTAGAGCGGGCGATATTTTATGTAATCATAAAAAAATTTAGACTTAAAAAAGTTTATTTAAACTCTTAAAACTATAAGGAATATTTAAAAAAAGAACTTAACACTAATTATAATTTAGCGCAATATAGCTGCGAACCGTACTAATACGACTCCCACCGTTAAACTACAGCAGAGATGCATCGAATTACTACGACTCCCGCCTTTAAGCTATTGTCGAGATGCATCGTATAACTACGACTCTCGCCTTTAAGCTACAGCGGAGATAAATCGTATCACTATGACTCCCGCCTTTAAGCTACAGTCGAGATAAATCGTATTACTGCGACTCCCGCCTTTAATGTGTTAAGTGATAATAGAAACAGCTAATTGCAACATAGCGTCATCATAATTTTAATACTTGTGACTTCCCAACTTGGCTCTAATGCATATTAGCATCTTAAATATTTATAAAAGGAAGCGAAAAGACAAAATTTGAAAAAAAAATGCAATTTGAGAAAAAGACAAAATTCTAGATTGGCAAATTTTCGATCATTTTCACACAGATTTTTGTTACAACTTGGTCAAGTTATACAACCAAAATGTAATACAAAATTTAATTAAAAAATGATCCTGAAATAGACTTATATGTTCATTTAAGCAAATGTAGTTTTTTTCTTAAGTTTGGATAAATATGCTTTTCAAATTCCTTAACTTGACTCACAAAAATATTTATTCAACTATTTGAAAACAAAATCTCTGACTAAAACTTTCTAACTACTTACATAGTAAGAAACGTGCAAAAAACTGTCATTTAATGCCTCCTCTGTGCGATGAAACAATTGAAAACCTTATCGCTTGGTTCGAGAACTTAGCAGAGAATCTAACAGCTCAGAATTGATCTCACTTTAAGTTGCTTTTGATAAATAAAGCACAGATCGATAAAACCGATTCAGGAAAAGGCTTTTTGAATGAGTTAGTAGTTTGATTGATTATTTTTTGTCTTTTTTACTTTCTCTTATACGAAAAATAGAGGAAATACTGCAGAAATAGGAAAAAAAGTTTAAACTCAAGATTTTGAAGAATTTCTGCGCTTCAGACGTCACTGAGTTCAAAAATACCTTTTTTACATTATGTCTTTCTATCTGTTTCTATCAAAAACACTTTAAGCTTGATAGCTGAAAGTCGGTTCATAAAATTACAATCGGATTTGCAGATTTCTGTCATATTTCGAATGAAATACATTCTAATTTGTTTCTAGAATATCAGGGAAGTAAAGTTATTTATTTAACTCAAAAATTTGCTTTAAAATTCCGCTGTCAAAATGTTAAACTTGCAGAATTCTAAGCAACTGGGCGATATCTGAGAGTCCGTCTCTCTGGCTTTTCGAATACAAGTGAACTCGATAACTACAAAATACGAAGAGCTAGGTCTATAGGATTTGGTACCCAACTTTAGCATCTAAAATTTAGACATTTAATAAATTTTGGACCAAAACTGTCAAACAATTGACCATCTCTCAGTCTGTACCCTCTCATGCAATGACTTTAATCAGTAAAGTTCGGTATGTTATGTTTGGATTACAGTTTTGTCAAATTTTAGTGCAGGTATGACCAAATTTATTATAGTATTTTTGACCCCAAGTGTAGTTCTGTATATTATTTTTTATTACAGTTTTTGTGAAAAACCTGTCTTAGGCTCAGATTCGATTTTCGGATACTATTAAGCGCATCCGAGGAATTAATCCCAAAAGCAATCATGAAGAATCATACGATAGATTTAATAAAAATGCTAAATTAATACCAAATGTATTTCATCACTACTGTACATCAATGCCATGTAAGGAGTTTTCTGGGATAGCACCTTCAATAGATAAGATGCGGAAATGTTTTGGAGGGACCACAAGCGTTATTTAGAAAAAAAGAAAAAAGTTTTTCCAACTCAACACACTGTTGTTGAAGTAAGAACGCATTGTGATTTAAATTTATGCATCAGAGATGCGGATCATTTACCATTAGAAAAAATAATACACACTAAAGCATCTTAAGTAACTTCTAAGACCTTCGCTTGATGTAATCAATGCCCTAAGCCGATGCAGCTTTATAAAACTTTCTTTTCTCTTCCAATATTTGAATTCGATATTTATCCAGAGATTGGGTAAATAAGACTAAAATAGATTAACGTCAAATATAAAACAGAAATACAGAATTTAGCTGAAATACAATAAATAAAAAGACAATGATACAAAATTATCATTATAATGGAACGAAGAATATTATAGGAAACTTATAATAATGATACAAAGTATATTATATGATCATTATAATGATACAAAATGCCATTATAATTATATATTGTTTTATTTTAAATATAGAAAGTGTCGTTATAATTATACACGATATAATTTTAATAACATAAAGTATAATTATAGTTATACAAAGTATCCTATAGTATACTTTGTTTCATCATCATGCTATAAAGTATCTTTTTATCAAAATATTTTGTATAAGCCAAATTCTGCATTTTTCTTTTGTATTTGATGCTAATCTAATTGAATCCCTTTTACTCAACCTCGGGATAAATAGCGAACTCAAATATCTGAAGAAAGAAGAGATGCTGCATTGGTTCATCGAGTAAAGGTTGCTGTGCACTTCAGATGTTTAAATGCGTCTTCTTTTTTCGGAGGAAGGCTGATCCTCATCTATGGTGCGTGCATTTAAATACCCCGTACGTCCGAACAGAGGCGCGAAGGGTTTTTTTCCCCCCTTTCTTTCTAAATAGCAATGTAAACCATTCGGGTTGGTCTACTCAAAACTTTCTCGCACTCTACCTAGTGAAGTGCAGTTTTCACCTTTGTATTGAATTTAACATTTTTACTGGATCTGTCCTGCTATTCTTGAGTTTTTTCGCGATTAATCAGTGGCTTGCGAGTAATAGTATATAAAAATCAAATTCGTGTTTTAGACGAGTTTTTCTCAACCAAAGGAAACGAAACTTCGACAAAAAATGTCACTTGTAGTCGAAAAGGGTCATACCAAATTTAATATATTCTTTGCATTTTTGAGTAATCGCGTTTACTTGTTTCTGAAATAACAGATCGACAGACAGCACCTTGCTGTATTTGGCTGAATATTTTATAGATTTTAAATTTGTGACCGAATCTCATCTATCTAGCTCTCTTCATTTTGTAGTTAACCTCTATTCGAACGACTGGACAGATTTTACAAAGTATCTTATAATATAATTGGTTTCATTATCATGATACAAATTATCATAGGAAGCCTTCAAAATGAACGGATTTGAATGATAAAAATCAACCTTTTTTTCGAGTTTTATGAAAAACAGGGAATGAGATTTTCAATTTAATACGTAGATTAATTCAGTTAATTTAATTTTGGTACAAATGATAGAAAATCATTAATATTAATTTTAAACTGGCCATTCTTTTTAGTGATAATATATAAGCAAATTGTAGAGAAGGAAACTGACTAAAAAGAATTTAGGAAAATATACTTTATAATATAAAGGTAATGTTATCTATTAATTAGATGAGTTAATATTAATTGAACAAATAATAAAACTACATCATAGTTTGAGAGAAATAATAGAAATATCAAGGTTTTTTGTTTCCTCAAAAATTTGTTGCGAGATTTTAACAAATTTCTTTTCAGTTTAAAATATTGACACGTTACTATCTCGAAATAATAAACTCAATTAATTTGATAGCGAAAACTATATCATGTGGTCAAAGTTTTGAGCATTAAGTTTATTTTTTATTAGGAAGAAATAACAGCCCTAACGAGCGATGGTAGGATGCCTTACAATGAGTATTTGCAAATTTATTTGCTGGTAAGCATATTTTGTTCTGCTTTTGAAAAGGTAAAGTAAAACTCAAATTTTATCAGGTTCTAAAAAGAACACTTCTATTATATTCATTTATCGAATTTAAAATTGTTTAACTACATTTATTTTTTAATTTAATCTCTGAAGTTCCATATATTTATTTACCAAAGCTTCGTTAATTTTTTAAAATACCATTTATTACGCGAAAACGATTTTTCCCTTTAATTATTGTAATGGCAAAGATTCTTAATCTACATACAAATTGTATTTAATTTAAAAAGTTATTTCACTTTAAGAAAGAAAACATGAAAATTTACTATATTCGAACACAGGAAATATATTTAAACTACTTATTTTTAAATTTACAAAAAAAATGCATAATTGCTTTATCAATTTAATGCCCAGTAAAAAATTCTTTTATATGAAGATCATATGAAGTAAGATAAATACTTGATTAATAAAATAGGAAACTCAATTTTAATTTGGAATCGAAACTCAATTTTAATTCGGAATCGATTTTTTACTCTCTCATATATGAAAAAAGTATTGTAGTCATCCAAAGATCGTAATGAGATTTACGTATCTCCACATTTCAGATCTTTCTGGGTCCAAAAAATATTTTTAGTATTATGTTTGTGTATTTGTCTGTCACTCTGTGAATCAAAAAAAGCTTTAAACTAGATTGCTAAAATTTGGTATATAAAATTAAACCCATATTTACAGATTCTAATCAAAATTTAAATTAAATCTATTCACAGGAGGGCTTTATGGCTGTTTGAGTACAAGTAAACTCGATAAATGCAAATTGAATAGAGCTAGATTGATAAAATTTGGTATGCAGGTTTACATTTAAAGTATTGACTCCTTTCAAATTATAAATCAAATTTCTATGATGGATGATAGGTCTTTTCTTCCATATGAGCATCAAGGCAATAATTAAGAAATCGAATGGCTTAATTCAATGAATCAATCTAATTTACAGATAAAGCCAAGTTAAGTTCACCAATCCCCCAAGACGGGTCATTTATGAAATATGTTTTTAAGCACAGGAATTTACAGTCCTGAAGTTAAGCCTCCATTGCCGAGGCTAAACAATCAAAGGGGAAGGTAATAAATTTTGAAATGAGCTGCAAGTACAATCTTAGAGTACAAGCTCTCCTTAATAATATCAAATTATTCTACTACTTTCAAAAGGTTTCAGAACTTACATTTCTTTAGAAGAAAGAACGCGTATTGAAATTATTTATTATTAATAGAAACTATTTAAACATTCACATACTTGCTCAATTATACCTTTTTGTTATCATTTATTCAAAAAGGTAAAAGCAATCGAAAATTTCATTTTAACAGTGTCTCCGCTAGTGTCTTCCTTTTTGCTCACTGCACTTCTTCGAAACTTGGAAATCTTTCTCTCGACCCAAATTCTTCATTCGAAGAAGTCACATAATTAAAGATTAGGTGAATACGATATTTGCAAGATGATTAGATCATGATGTTTGGATGGAGAAGTTGATACTAAGACATATCAACATTCGTCTTTGCTCGCTGCAGTTCTGCAGAACTTAGAAATCATTGTTCCGAAAGGAAATCCTTCATTACAAGGAAAAAACCCATGGGCATGTTCAGGTGAATAAGATAGTTGTAAGAAAATTTGGAATGGGCTGCTTTAACTGGCAATTTAACATCTGGAAGACCTCACTCACGGAGTAGCTTTCTAAAGATCTGATCGTTTTCAACTCACCAAGTCATGTAGATATAACACTTTTAAGTTATGATATCTTGACAATATATTTCTGACACGCATTTTTTGCAATTTCTTTGACAATGATAATTTATTCAAGCCTTTTGGATACTGACAGCTAACCTGACATCTCATTATTAAAACGAAGCACTTTCGATGTGACTAACTGTAGTGCGATTCGTTGTTGCTTCACTATAAGCTAATTTAATCAGAAAAGATTATCCCGGAAATACAAAAAATGACACTAATACACTTTTCAAATTGTTTATCGTGTAGGGAAATTTTGAATGCTTGTAATTATAAGAGACTCCCATGCGCTGCATGAATCCGAACTGGATGAAACTAGTTCTGCTTAGTTTCTTCCTTTAATGGGAAATGGACTAAATTATTGATATTTCAAAAATATTTTAAAGGCTCCAGAATTATTTGAGTGAAGTAATATATTTGCACCATCATATTTATATAATCACAGATGTGCCGTGGAAAATTATTTTGAACCAAAGCTTAAATAATTTTCTCCATTTTAAATTTTGAAAAAAAAAAAAGCTGAAGCTTCTTTTGTCTCATTTAGATAACTGAGAAATACATTTTTTATTGGTTAAGATAAGATTTGATTACGATTTTTTTCAAATGTTCACATTTATTACTACGCTTAATTTGTTAAAATGAATTAGGAATTATTATTTTATAGAATTCATATAAAAATATGTTTTGAAATTTTATTTTTATAAATGACTCCTTATTTGGGCTAGGTTTCGCAATAATTTGTTATTTCGCTGATTTGACGTCCAAATTTTTCTTTTGCCTCTGCAGTCCTATTTGAATTGAAATTTTTAGTAAAAGAGCCATTTCATCTAGGAGGCGTGAGGGGCTGTATATACAACAGCCTACAACTTGTTTTATTCAAAACTATTCGAAAGTAAAAAAAATATATTATGATATGGCAAGAAACATTTAGGTAATGATACGAATTACGCTAAATCAGGATAAATTGTGGTTATTATCTTAAAAATCAAAAGCTTAAAGCTTGATTAAGATTAAGCAAAAGTTTGGGTAAGATGAAGTTTGATTTCTTACTATGAAAAGTACAGCTTCCGAATTTGGCGCAGTTATAATAAAGAAAGAGATTGATTGGTCCTCGTATGGGTATGTTAAGTCAATAAAAACGTTTAATCTGTCTATAATAGTATTTTTTAAGGGGTAATAGTTTCTATTCATCAGCATAATTTCTCATTTACTATGCACAGAATGAGCGAAAGTAAGAAAAAAAAATTTTCGAATGAAGTAATCATAATGAAAATATGATACATGTTAATCGAAATACGTATACACCGATCAAAATTAAAGAGAAGGATGAGTTCATAAGTAATGAAATACCAATCATAGTAGCAGCAGTCTTAATATAAAGATGGTCAAGAAAAGAATGAACAATGTTAGTATTTACTGAAAAAAATCAAAGGAATTGTTCTTTCCATAAATAAACATCAATTATTTTTAGGATAAACAGAAAGGTATTAACGAAACCTAGAATGACTTTAATTTAATTTTACGTGTCAGACATATTTGCCGTTTACTTTATCATTAATAGAATTGATCGGTCTAAATTATCCTTATTAAATTTTAATATTATAATCCCGTATGCAGTGTCATCTAATGGAAATTGTATACCCAAAGATTAAAAACAAATAGAAATAAACTTGAACCTTAGAGAAGTTTGAATTGTGCTTTGACAAATGAAGAATTATAGAGAAAAATATCGAAGGAAAAAATTAAAAGGAAGAAAAATTTATAAATCTTTTACATTTCTAGAATTGTACTGAAAAGTAAATTAAATTTTTAAAAATCTACTTTAAATTGTGTTCGTTAAAAAAAACTTATGTTATAAACATTACTGAAATTTCGAATGAACTTTCTCACATTCACTACCAGCTGTGCTGCTCATACGGAATTAAAGTTTAATTAAATAAATTGATAAATCTATAATAAAGTAATATAAAAAATAGTAGGAATAAGAAATTTGAAATAAGTTTTTTGTCATCCAAAGTACTGGAGTTCGAACATTCTAAAACACCAGGAAATGAGCATAATATTGATTATAAAATTCCTTTTTTACAAGCATGGCAATAAAAAATTGTGCCAAATAGAAGAATTTTTAAATGTTACTTTCATAGATTAGAACTACATTGCTTTTGAACGCTTTTATTGCATTTAACGTTTTTCGTACTTTTTAAGATAAAAATTTTAAATCAGTGCTCAAACTATTCCTAAATTTAAATTTAAATTAGAAACATTGACTTAGTATTTTATGTTTATCAATAACAAAAATAATTTTAATAAAATCTCAACCCCACGTGAGAGGCTTTATCTCACAATGATTTTTAGAATAAAGATAAATTTCAAAATGCCGTAAAATTTTAAATAATAAATTATTAAAAAGTATTAAAAAAGAAATTTTAAACATTTTATGACTATACTTTTAAATGGAAAATAATTTTTAATCAAAAATAGGAAAATATAAAACTTGAGACTTTATAAAAATTGATAAAAAATTCACTCAATAAATGCCATTTGAAAGAAAATTCTTAAAAACACTCATTATATGCTTATGAATATTACTAAAATTCTAATTTACTTAGAGTATTTTCATATTTGAAAGTATAGTAATTTTATTTTCTGTAATAAACAATGTAATTCTTGTATATAATTAACAATAAATTGTTAACAATATAACTTTTTTTAAACCGAAATAAAACCGCACTATAGTTATGCTTCTCTTTATCAATATTAGCATTTTAAAAATGAATAGAAAAGTGAAGTTAGACATTCCGTATTTATCTATTTTATCCTTATATGTATTCTTTTAAAAACATTTACCATTTTTGGAATTTTTCAATAGCTTTTTTTATAATTATAGAGATATCTCTCACATTTTCATGTATGATTCACTATATACATAGATTAAATAAAATCGACATTTGAGTTATAAAAGTTTAATAAAAAATTTTCTTTTTATCTATTTTATTATTATATTGATATTTTTTCTTTTTAATATACTTATATTTTTTGAATTTTCTTACATATCTGAAGTTTGTTTTCCTCATTCGATTCTGTTTAATGGGTATTTTATTTTAAAATCAAAATGGTTTCGAATACACATCGAACCCTAGTCAAACACAGACTACTTGGGATAAATAATGAAATAACAGTGACAGAAATGTAATGTCCTTATCGAAAAAGGTCGAGGGAAATTATGGAGCATGTTAGTCTGGGGATATAAAACGCTGGGTGGGGAAAAGAAAGAAAGAAAAAAGTATGTGAAGAGATGTTAATCTCTTTCAGTGGACATTGCCTTTGCGGCATTAGAGCTGGGCGGGGGGTATATTTCCCCTTACGATACCATCGATTATCACTAATCCAGACTGCTGGAAAGGCACACTGGATGCATCGCTTCCTTTTCTCCCCCAACCACCCCATTTTTCTCGCGTTCTTACTTGGCCGGGGGGATGATGCTTAGAGAAATTGGAAATCGCTTTAGATGCCTTCTGGCCTTCTCAAGGTATTAAAAAATATGAACAGAAGAAATCCTTCCCCCCCTACCCAACTTTCTTCTCTTTTAACATTTTTTTTCCATCGGCGCTTTTTCACCCACATTACATGTTTTGCAACTGAAGAAGCTAGGTTATTCACTTCCGGGAGAGAAAAAGAAAAAAAGAAAAAATATGTAGGAGATTTATATCTACTTTACGTCCCGCAGGAGATTTTCGGTGTGATGTGAGGATTAATTTCATGTACAAAGTTTTTCTCCACAACACTCCTGTAGGATTGAGGGGGAATAGCTTGGAGGAGGGGGAAAATCCCGCTTTTTGAAAGCAGATAGAGAGGTAAAGAACTGGCTTATTATTTTCATCACTCTGTAGTCTACCTTTCTCAACACTGGGTGATATCGATATAAAAACGTAAATCGGCTTGACAGATATGAATATCTATTATTCATATTCCTATAGACTTGAAGTGTCAGCTATAATCTTTTGGATAAGGCCTTTGTCTTATTTATCTTTGCACATCGACTTAAATTATTTACCTGACAAACAGTAAGGGCTTCTAGAATTTACTAATAATATGGTTTATAGTTGTAGACACATTCATTGAAATTATAGAAATTCCTTGAATATTAAAGGACTGTTGAAACTAGGACTGAGAAATTCTTTGAAGAGATACTTCTAGGACTTTAGGTTGGCAGCGTGATTTAATAAACATTGTGAGCTGTTAGCATGAATGCATTTACTTTGCCAACAAGATTTTTCTCATCAGTACTGAAGAGTACAACAGTACACTTTTTTTCAAAATTCAGAAGGAGAGCGCACTATTGCTTTGTGATTAATTTAACCTTCATCAAACTATGGTGAATTTGATATGGGAAATGTAATTCAATTTAGTAGACTATATAGGCATGAAGTAAATTTTTTATCATGTTGAAATAGATATGAATTGCCAAGAATAATATCTTTGAAAAAGCCATTCATATTATAATTTGGCTTTATGGAAATATAGTTTGTGCCTGCGGAATTTTTATGATGACTTTGTAATAGCGTGGATAATAGATTCTTAAAAGAAGAAAAAATGTCTGGGACATGTTTCTTGAAATAGGAAAAAAAAAAGATTTTTATCTTTTCCCAAAATAATTAGTCGCCTATCACGCATATTTTGGTAGAATGAATGTAGAGCATCACATTATCATGAATTGTTCCCATAATTCCGAGTCATTGTAACAAAGCACAAGAGTTTTGAGTGTACATGTAAACTCGTGCTTTTGAATCATGTGAAAGCAATGATTTAATTTGTAGACGTACTTGACAATTTCAAATGGGCTTGAAAGGAGCTAACTATGCATATTCAATATGATTTAAATCTTTAGCGTTTCTTTTGTGTATAAACTCGAGTTTTAAGTCAAATAAAAATCATTAATTTTCGTTGAATTTCTCTTTCAGCAATAAAAGTAATTTTTAGGTCTCTTTCAGCATTCATAAGTGAAATATTTTCTTTTTTTTATTAAATAATTTAAGCATTTTCAATCCTTGAAACTAAACAATTAGTTTATTCCAAAATAATAGACTGTTAAATAAGACAATTACGACCACGCGGCTTTATATCAAGCAATTTGGTGGAATGATGAAAATGAAGTAATATCTAAATGATTTAATGAAATCAAGTAGAACGCATATTCCGGGGGAACCAGTTGGTCACCTGAGATGACAAATCATGTATATAACGTACAATATCTAATATGTTTGACTCTTCGCTTTTCCCACATTTTGCTTAGAGCTCGAAGGATTATGTGCTTTCCACCGAATAATGCGGATCGCCTTCACTTGTAATCGACTCATTGGTCTCCATGACAGAAGCCGGGAAGCTTGATTCCAAGCTCCGGCTTCGTTCGCGGCATCTGACAGTGAAAAAAAAGAAATCCATTTCAGAATAATTCTCGTAGAACTTTGAAACGCAAATATGTGAACTGCTCTTAATTAATAGCACTGAATGTTACTAAAAGGAATTCGAAATTTTATACAGAAAAGAAAATCGCCAGATTTCGGTGGGTTAGAACGCTTTCAAACGATAAATGAAATTAAAATCAGCTTTCTACGTTCTTTTCAATATTGTCAAAAAAATAGAAGAACAGTATTAAGGTAAATGAATACGTTCGGCATGAATGTTTGGAAAAACTTTGCTGAAAAACTGAAGAGTTACGTAAAATATCTATGAAACCAAACGATACCAATTAAGTGATAAAAAGTTTTATTTTTTGACTAAAATTTTCTAGTTTAGAGATTTATCAAATGATTTGCTTAATAATTTGTAAATAGGGTAAGAAATATATTATTTAGTTTCTGAATTAAAAATTAAGTTGTATTTCTCTTCATTCTTTAAATATCGGGGTCCGACTGATAAATAAGACGGGCTTTTCAATTTTTTCCCCATTGTGAATCAACCATAACGTATTTCTAAACGAAGAGATTCCTTATTCACCAGCTCATGAACTATAGAACAAACTTAGACATTATTCGACCAAATTTGAGAAAAATAGGCATTGCATTTTTATTGATGAGCATTTTCGTAAAAAACTAAATCAAAGATTAGAATTTAAAATATAGTATTTAATGATGTAAAAATCATAAACATAAGTAAATGTAAATGTAAAAATCAGTGTAACTTCCTAAAACTAGAAACGGAATTCTAAAATTTTTTACATAAATTAGTTCAAACATTATGAATATTAAATTTTAAAAAATCATAATTTCGCAAAAAATAAATTTTTCAGCTTGGTCACCTACCTTAAATCTCAAAGATTAGAATACATAAAATTCAACTAAAACTCGGATATGTTCGCCTATCATAATGACATAACTTAAAGCCAAATTATTAAATTTGTTATCTAGATAACATTTCAGAAATTATTATCTGAAACCTTGGTATCTGACCGTCAGTGACCTAACTTTATTCATGCATGGGAGAGAATTGCAATTCTTATTGAAACTGAAAGTGGAAGAGACCTGTGCATTGATCTGAGAGATCCGTTGAAATTTAGAATGGGTTCAAATGCAAAAGTAATACTGAAAGTCGAGTCAAATGAATAATACTCCAAGCATTTGAATTACTTTTGATTTTGAAAGAAATTCAAAATATTCCAAATGTATACACATTTTAGTTATTTAGATGTGAACTCATTGAAGATTACTAGTTTTTTGTCGACCAAATCAGCAATAAAAATTAAGTTTAAAGCAAATACCAAAAAGAGAAGGAAAAAATATATGATGAATACAGCATGAAGATTTTTTCAAAGGTCACCCTCAAGCAGGGATTCAAAACAGGGATTTTTCTGTGAGTTGTCTAACTTTCGTCCAAAAAAATTGACCCCAAGTGACCCAAAAATCACATGATATTGAGGTTTTGGAGATAACTTAGTACCAAAAAAATTAAAAACAATTGCACAAAATCAATTTTTAAAATTTTTTAAATAGTATTACAGTAAATTATTTAAACCAAACAACAAAGACTATAAAACATAAAACTAAAATCCTCAAAATATATACTCAAGTGTTGGAGTTAAAATTAGTATCACAAAGTTAAAATCACACAATAACATGTAAATTATTTTTTTAATTTAAATTATTATATTTTAGACCATAAGATATAAAACCAAACTCCCTAGAATATGAAATCAAAACGCAAACTAATTGAAAAAATTGCGTGAAGCGAGTTAACCTATTAGTGCAATCGTCAAACAAAATTTAATTTTCCGGCGTTTGAAGCTATATACGTTGGGTCAAAATGCATCGTCATTATAAGGAATAACTGAAGAGCCATCTATGAAATTAATGTTCAAAGTGAATAATCTAGAAAGTTTATTTTTTGGTTTTGAAAAATTAGAAAATAGATAAACCCTTTCTTATCAAAACTTGTTGCAAAAGTTTTGGGGAAATTAGTTAGTAGCTATATTTTTAATGATATTGTTTGTTACTTCAATATAAAGAGTTTGTTATTATAATTTATTTATTCCTGTTAAATTGGGAAAATATAAAATTTTTGAAAATTTTAGAGTTTATATTAAAATGTTAATATATAAGTTTAATTATTTTAAAGTTAAATTAATCCCTTTTATTATAAATACCTATTAAAGTTTACAATTAAAAATTTAAATATTTAAATCCAAATAGTTGGTTTTAAGTTGATTTTCATTTTTTTAAAGTTAAAACTAGATCTTTTGGGTAACAATAACAACATTAGTATTGTTCAAGATTAACAAAAGGAAGTCATCTATATATCCAACCGTTTGTTATATTATGTTTAATTAATTTTTTCTCATAATAATGTTGAAAAATATTGGCCAAAGCACTTGAAAAAGATGTACCCATTGGAATTCCCTTCACTTGTTTATAGACACCAATTCCAATAAAAACTTAATTTTCTTTAATATTAAAAATACATAATTCTAGCCAGTTATTTTTTGTAATAATTTCTCGATTTGAATATTTGTCATATATTAAATACAATAATAATTATTTCATAACGTTTCATGAGGTAAATAAATGCACTTGTTTTCAAATTCATAAGTATTAAGCGTATTAATAATGTTATATTCTAGAATGTCCAAAATATCCTTGTTACTATTGATTATAAAATTATCCTCATCTTTCATATATCTTTTCCTTATCTTTCTAGTTTTTGTTTTAAGCTTAATTTTTATTGCTAATTTGGTTAATTATATATTTTTTTAGTTGTAACAGCATTAGCTCTCTCTAAATACAATGTATATTTTAGTATTTTGGATCAAGAAATATGTTTAGGTGTATTTCATATTGTTTCCATTTGGTTTGATAGTTTTTTGTCGATTAATTTTTAAATACCTGTAATAATTTTAATGCAAGCTTCTACTAAGATGATCATAAGAATTGTTTTTATAAGAATTAATAATTTTTCTTAAACTTTTTTGGAACAAATCTGTATCAAAATGGATTTTCTTAGTAGCGCCGGAGAAAGGGATCCCTTTTCAAATTTCCTGGTTCAACATTTTAGAAGTTACTCTTGGACTAAAATTTATGACTTACATGAATATTTTGATTTATAGGCAATGGAATTAATTTGTATATTCTTTCTATTATAAAAGGATTCAAAGTTTTAATTTCAAGAGATATCATCAATGACTCTTCGAATTTCGTTAACCTTTAAATAAGTATCAACATACAAGGAAGAGTAGAAATAAGACAATCATTTTAAGAGCATTGTAGAGGGAAAAAATCATTCCCGCAAGACTGTCAAATTCTTAAAAGGGGCACTGTAGAATGCTGAGAAAATACAACACACACAAAAAAATATCACAAGAAAAGAAATGTTTGATAAAATGAATCTCAGTGAGTAATCTCTGCACTTTGCTGTAATAAAAAAACATTAATTAAATTCACAGCTGCGCGTTTATCATTATTATTAACTTCCATTGAATTTTTATAATAATTATAATGTTGCTAAGAGATATCATCATCATTATAGAATTATAATGTGATTAGGACTGGATCATATATTTATTAAAGTCTGTTCACATAACTATCCCTCTCGGTCATTTTCCTAATTTTTTTGTGCCATTCATTTCTTAATTCTCTAAAATACATACTGATTAGTTGCGAGACTGTACTGACATCCAATTTTTATCACTAGAGATAGTTTAATTACTTTTTGTTAAAAATACTTCTGAATGATGTTGATTCTCAAGTATCTCACAAATCTTACATTGTTTATGAGTGTTTTCTTATTGGAATATTACTTTTTTGCATATTTGTTATTGTACTTTATTGCATTTCATATGGAATATTTTTATTGTCTTATTGTGTCTTTTTTAGCCTTTGATTCTTGGCTAAAAATATAATTTTTTGAACATAAATTTTTTACTCAAATTAAATAATTTATGTTGCGTTTGAATTTTTTTGGTATAAAAGCAACTTCGTATTGTCTTTTATTTGAATGCCAGTTTTGGAATTTCTACCTCCCAAATTCAAATATCTAATTGTAGAAAATTCGCTCTTGCCTTGTCATTCAGGGAACTTCTAAATCAGAAGAATCGAAGTATTCCAACATGAATTGGATCACAACATCGAAATTATTAATCCAGTGTTTTCATTTTCATCTTTTTTAATTGTTGGACGAGGACACAGGCACAGATAATTATGTACAAATATTTGCATAAATCATTTCTTTCTCATACAATCATCTTTGGATCCGTTCTTACCTCGAACCCAATCGTAGCTTAACTGAATCAAAATCGAAACTTGAACTTACATATATTACTGGGGGATCATGGGATTTTTCCCTGACGTCACCAGTGAGCTTGCACGGAAGGGTTACTTCATTTTATGGTGAAGCCATGAATTCCGACAGCCAGATTAATGAATTTTGAAGAACGAATATTTTGCATTATGTTTAAAAAAATCTATTTCTGAAAATTTTTTGTTGTTTCTTTTTCGTTTATTAGTTATAGAAACTTTAAAAAGTCTATTCACAGAATATAATTTTATTTATATTTATATCTAGCCCCGCTTTCTGGCACAGAGGTAGCGCGTCTTCCTCGTGTTCTGGAAGTCCCGATTAGGGCGTAGTTGTTCTTCTGTGTGCTATCTGTGAGATGTGTGACTGTGCCCCCTTGTAAAAAGGGGATGTGCAAGCAAATGTGGTGAGTGTGTAGCTAAGTCGTACTCTTGCTCCTAGTTGGCGCTACTTAAAAAATAAGAGACGCTCCTTTCGGCTTAAATCTGCTGTTGTATCAGCGGGGGCTTGTCCATAGGCAAGCGCCATAAGTAACAACTACATATCTAGTGTAATCGTTTGTAGGTCCAACGTTTTAAAACTTATTTCATTTATTCAGTACAAAATATAAATAGTATATGCCTTTTTATTTGTAAATTTCCTCATTCGTCGTAAGTGGTTTAATTTTTAATTAGTATTTTTTTAATTAAGCAAAGAAACGAGGATAAATTTTAGAAATGTTTTTTTTCTTTTATATTTACTTGCTGGGGTGTTTTTTCTTTTCCTTTTTAAATTTAGAAAAAGTAGATCTTGTGGTGACAATTTTCAATAAAAAGGTAACTAATCTTGATTACCAGTGTTTGTGTCTTGTTTTTGTCCAGAATATATATTATTCTTGCAGAATTTCTTAAACTCGCTTATAAGTGTTCGCAAACTGCATGTAGTTTATTTCTTACATGCAACATTCTTTTAGGAACCAACTGCATTTCTTCTGTTGCTTTTTTTTTCATTAAACAAACTGCTATTATTTAAGATAAGCGCATGTTTTATTCCAAGGTTTTCTGAAGTGTCTGCCAATCTTTTTTTGTTAGTTAAATAACTACTAATGGAAAAATATGATTTATTCTAAGATTAATCACTTTGATCAGTCGTTCTTTTTATTAAAAATAACTAATCAAAGAACGATAATTATCCATTCTAAGATTTATTGAATTCTATAAATTTTATTGATAGCAGAATTTTTTTAAAAAGGCTATTTTCGTAGCTTTATTCATTTCCGTAATTCATATACATAATCAGCTATATACTTAATATTTGATTTAATTCATATACGCAATTTATTACTTCTAATAGATCCTTATTTGGTTCATACTTCTAGGATATCGGGATTTTTTATCAATGTTGACAGATGTATACATATAGATCTCCTTTTATAAAAAGAAGGTTATGTTCTTTTCTTTTCTTTTTTCGCTTCGAGCTCTTACCTTGAGAAATTCACCATAAGTATATCCCTCCAGCCCGTGCAAACGGCATTACGACAGCACTTGTCAGATGTTTTTATTTTCTGCCTCTCTCGGAAAAAGTCTCAGCTGATCTGATTCGGGTGTCGTTTCTGCGGGCCTCGTCCAAAGAAAGCAAACTACTGACACAGATTAGCGACTTCTTTCAGAAAGGATCTTATCACCTTTTCGAGAGATTCTGTTAAACAATGGAACATAGAAAGCCAAAGAGAATCTGCATTTATGCAGTATAAACATATTTACTACTTATGATTATATCTAGTATGAAAGTATGATGAGTAATTTATTACTTAGAATTTTTTAAAGCTGTTGGTTTGATTGGGAAACTGATAATGATACGACGTTGAAGCTTCAACTTCCAGCAATGATAACTATTATTTACATAAGGGTATTATCATAACACTTAATTACATAACAAGTATTGTGATAATGAATGTTTAAACAAATAAGTTGCATTGTGATGATAATACTTTACATAAGTAGGGGGCATTATGTTAATCATCGTTTACATTGTAAATTGCACTAAGAAAATGAATATTTTTGTAAGTGACAGCGTGATAATATTTATTTATATATATGAAATACCTTATGATAATGGCTATTTGCATATGAGGGACTACGATAATGATTATTTACTTAGGATTATTTACTTAAATAGGAAGCCTCACGTTAAAAATTATTTATATAAGTGTCGTTATATTAATATATATTTGCATTAATACACGGGTGATAAAGGCCATTTGTGTAAATTAGAAGCATTATCACAATATTTATTTACATAAATAAAAGGCATTATGATAATAGTTATTTTCGTAAATAAAACACACATTTGAAATCAATAATCTGAGTGAAACAACTGCGATTTATTTCAAAGAAATGATCAATGTTATTATCTAGGAATAGTCTTTAAAAGTTTCGATTAGAGAAATTGTAGAAAGATTTGCTGTGGTTTAGCAAATATACGGGGAAATTTGGTTTGAAATATTTTCTAAAACTTATATATATATATATATATATATATATATATATATATATATATATATGAAAGAAATGAAGTTAATTAATGCTCATGTAACATGTAATACATGTCTTAAGCGGCTCGCCTATGTTAATTTGGAATTTCTTTATAATTTTGAGAAGTGAAAGTAAGTGAGAGTCTGTGAAATGCCCGATAACATACATTATTGCATGTTCCCTGTGGTTGCGAAGTCACGTGAATTGATTCCAATATTTATTTAAATAATATGACAGCCTTTATTAAACATTCTTTTCATAGTAGTTTACCGTACAATTTTACAGGAGCTCAATTCAGTGTACATTCATGTGGATTCAGTGGTCTAATTAGTAAAAATCTAATCCATTGTAATTTATTCTATTGACAAGTGTTAAAGCCATTACAATTCTTATTACTTATTCAGAGAATTTGTGGACATATTCTGGATAAAACTTTTGCTATGCTGTCATTTATGTTTTTTGGAAATTTTCTTTAGAAATTTGGATTACTTTCCACTGAAAAATTCTGTATGAAAATATTTATCCTTTAAATATATGAAGTCCGTCAAAAAGTTAGTGGCATCCCCTTCGTAAAATTTTTCGGTGGAACGCTATTTTAATGAAACTGTGTGCAAACAATTCAGTCCTTTATCTGCATCGTGCGACTTTGCGACTTGCATGCATCAATTTTAGTTTGTCTGCTAACATGTCTTGATTTCTGCTAGTGGAAATGCGCACAGTGATTCGTTTTTCATGGGCGAAAAGATGTCATTACTTTTCAATTGATCGGTACATATATAAAGTATATGGTGAAAATTTGATAGCAATTCAAGCTATCGTTAATTATTGTAACAAGTTTGATAATAAAAGTACAGATATTGACAAATCTGAGAGGGAAGACCATCAACTGCGAAAAATTCTGTGATCGCTACTAGCTGAATGAAAGTCTTCTGGTATAAGACCCATGGTAACAGATGGAAGAATTGTATATTTCTCATGGAAGTATGTCCTGTCAACTTAAATTTCGTTAAGTTTATGCTTGATGGATGAGTGTTTTTTCTAACGAAGTAGAAACGTAAGGGAAAATGTTTTAAAAGTCCTTTTGCATTTTTATAACGTTATAAAAAATGAAATTTGGACAAAATTGCTATCGAAGACGGGATTTGGATTCACCAGAAAAGGAACGAAACTTCTTCGAATTAAAAAATTCCATTGTCCCGATTTAAACAACCGAAATATTCCATCTCTGCGAAAGATTATACTAAACTTGTTGTAAGGTTGAATGCAAATGGAGTTCCTGTCGAAGAATAACAGACTTCTGCTCATTTTATTGTGATTTACTTAAACGATTAAGAAAATCACTTCAAACTCGACGTCCAGATAAACTATCAAAAGCTCTCGCACTCCTTCGTAGCAACTCGAGACTTATGCAGCATAAAAAGATGCGAACTTCTGAAAAAGTTTAGGATCATCATCATCTTTATAGGAGAGACCTTTCACCTTGTAATTTTTTAATGTTTTTGTCCTTTTGAAAGATGATCTTTCAAAGCGAGGATGCACTTGGATCACGAGGTGATAGATGCAATCCAAGAATGCCCTTTGAACGTAGAACGGCATGTTTTTTCAGAAAGCATCGAAAAGCGTATTCAATGATTTGGCAGAAATTAAAATAACGGAGGTAATTATGTCAAAAAGTACTAAAAAGCTTGGATATCTGCTAGGAACTTTGGGATACAAATAAAGTTGTAGTAAAATTTCGATTCTTTTTTACTTTCTTTAGCAACGCAATCGATTTTTCGATCATCCTTCTCAACGTATTTCCTAGCGCTATTTTCCCTATCGCACGCTAAGTCTTATAAAACTACTCTTCGAAAACAAAGTCTCACGTGAAAAGAATCAGATTCACACTGAGCAGGGAGGCTCACTTTTATGAATGTTAGCCGCTAAGAGTTAATTATTTTTCATGCGATTTAAATAATGATGTTCCAATTTTTAGTTAAATTAATTAGTATTGATAGTTAGACTTTACTAATAGGGAGAATTAAATAATCTTAAAAAAATGCATGCCAACTGTATATATTCAAAAACATAACTTATATTTCTAAATAGCTGTGACTTATTAGCAACACACAAAATAAATATATGTTGATGTTTTTAGAAGAAAACAGATTAATTTACGTAGTCAGAAGGCAAAGGAAAAAATTATTATTATAATCAAGTTCCATCGAAATAATATTTATCTTCAACAAATATTTTAAAAGAGAAAAATGTTTTTTTCCCAAACTTATTAGACTTCTTTTATTGAAAAATATAATTGATTTGAATACTTCAAGTATTGGATTAAATTTTCTTAATTGTTTGAATAACACAAATTTTGGCATTTTTGGTTATTAAGTATCTAAGCAGAAAATATGAAACTACTTTACAACTAATCAGACGAATAAAACTACTGCAGCTATAAGATTACAATAATTTTAGTGTCATCTTAGAATACTTCAAGTAAGACAACAAAGTCGGATAATTTTCTCATTGAGAATGATAAATAAAACATAATTAATAGCCGAATAATAATAATAAACAATTTACCTCGAAACTGCATTCATCGAGTATTCAAAGTTCACATAGAATTTTAAACCAAAATAAATTATTTTATATTTTATAAATCAGAATTTAAGTGACGGAAAAAAAAGAATATTCCTTATTTGAATCCTTCGAGAAATCGGAATTATTTTTTTCTCAGGTAAGTCGAACCGCTATAACTTCGCTCTGCTTCAAAAGGATTTCAATAAAGTACTTTCAGCCATTCAGTGTCTGACAAAAGTTCTACTTTTGTGAATTTATATCGGTTTTATAAAGGTTTTTCTTCGATAGTTCGTTTCCAATTTCGCGATTTAACGAAACCTTCTTTGATGTAGTTACATTAGAGAAGCGGCTGCGCGAAGGAATAAAATACCTTGTTTAAATTTCAATATATTAAATCCAAGATTTTGTTTAGTCATTTAAAAGAAGATAACTGTAAAAAAATTCCTTGAGTTGAATGTTAGAAGATTTCTACCCCTTTTACTGATTTCAAAAATGTGAACA
>JAOUZG010053374.1:797795-812841 GCA_026289955.1 Argiope argentata | reverse complement strand
TATATATATATAAATTTTTTGTTTTTATTGAGTGGAGTTAAAGTTGAAATTGGTGAGAGGGTGATATTTAATACTTTGACAAAGAAACAGCCCAAGAGAGTAGAAAATTATATTTGTCATCCATACTGAAGGCAAATGAGATGATATAGAAAACGTTTTTGGGGAAATGAATCGCTGTAGAACACAGAAAATCCTGCAATCGTTTAAAATTCAGGAATTTTTGGAATGGATATTTTTTAAATATCTTTGAATCCAAAAAGAGGCTTTAAGAATTTGAATATGATAATTCAAAAATAGAGGAAATAAATTTAGAAAAAAGACAGTTTTGATGAAATACGTCGTGCGCACTCTAAAAGTACAATTAAAGAAAGTTTGCCTCGAGTTTTGGAATCAGAATTTCAAATGGATCAGCTTATGAACCAAATTTTTTCAATGACCGATTATTTTCGGCTTAAATGTCCGAGTTGTTTTTCATCATAATAATTCAAGAGTAACAGAGAAAAGTTTAGTATATACTCTTTTTATCTTTAGGGAATAACTAAGACTACACTCTAAACTTCCCCTTTAAACCAACGAGAGACATCTGAACGATAACGGTATGATTAAAGGCACATCAAACACACAATCTACATCAATTAAGTCAGAACTTGCAATTAGCTTTCTCTCGATCTCAAAGCCGAAACAATGTTTTACCGTTACTCAACTATGTTGCTTGAGTTGATTTTTAACATTTTAAATTTCATGAATTTCAAATTTATAATCGTAGTCTTTGTTGAAGTACAAAAATTAACACTCTTTTAAATCAACAGGTCTCAGTTAAATAAGCTTCCAGATAATACGATTTACTTATAACTGTAACCATATGATTGGTGCCTTACTGTTAGCACTAACCTAATCATGTGAGAAAATGGAAAGACTAAGTTCCTTTTTATAACAAAAGACGAAATTCTGAAATTAATCAGATGAACCTGGAATAATATCTTTGCTATCTTTTCATAATGTTTTTGAATAGAAGATGAAAAATATTGAAGTTTCAGCAACTGTTTTAGCAGGGTCCGAAGAGAAATACTGAATGGATAATTGTTAGAGATGTAAGATAAATATAATTTTTAAATTATAATATCTGTAACATTTTCGAAAATTGAATCTGTCAAAAAATTACACCTTGCATTCATTTACAATAAAAAAAGCTATTAACACCCGCTGCATTACAGCCTAATAACACGGAGAATAAATTATTAATATCAAGGCATTCTGATAACACGGTTTCACTAAGCACTGCGTAACAAACTGAAGCATCTTTCTTATGAAGTAAAATTTTCAGCGCACTGATTTGATTGCTTAGAGTGCATTCCTTTTGCCTAGTATAGCATTGATACGAATCAGCCTTATTATATGAGGTTTAACTTAATAAATCCCACAATTAAGCACTTCAGATATAGAGATGGCAAAAGGAACCAGCAAGCTCTCCTTTGTGGGTGATGTAGCAATGACGTCGAGTTGAGTTGCCTTAATACAGTGTTACTCCTTTCCGAGTGATTGATGTATAGCTCCTCTGTAATACAGTCAATTTTCTTTCATCTCAGTACCTGACTATGTTAAGATCAACCATCATTTCACGGATGATTTGGCAATACAGTGTATTGATTTGGCAATACACGGATGATTTGGCAATTGAGCTCGCTGTTTTATTAATTAGTGAGTGGTCTGGTTTGACGGAGCTAACAGATGAATAAATTCGACGATTTTGATCCATGGTCAGATGACGAACACAACGAGCTCCTACCGGAATTGGAATATATTCTATGAAATCAGTTGTCGAATTCTTGATCTTCCGTTCTCAGAAATCGAGACTGCAACAGGACAATGAGATTCGCGGTGTAAGAAGATTAAATAAATTGTTGCAAAATGGAATATAAAATGCATTTCTAGCCCCAAAGCAATAACTTTTTACATTATAATATTTGTTAATGAGGACAAATTTACTTCTAATTTAATGACTAGTTAGTAACATTAAGGGTTTCCGTTCAGCTCTTTTATTCTCATTTAAAAGTTCATACATATTGTTACAAGCGAGCGAACGTCGCTGGTAGCGCAGAGGGGAGAGTGATTGGCTACGGCGTCAAAGAGCTTGGCGCCAGCTGGGTTGGTTTGGCGAAAGGAATAGTCTGGCAGCCGCTGGATTTCTCTCGGGGGTTTCCGAAGCCTCTCGGCGCTTTCGCCCGGCTATATAAGAAACGGGCTACCGCATTCGGCAGTTCCTCTCTCTCGGAAGAGAAACGTCTCGCTAGACTAGCGGATTAGTGAGCTGTGTTTGCGTTTGCTGTTAACGTTGTGCTATTGAGCTCGCTGTTACTTACTTTTTACTGTGCTGTACGATAGCTGTTTTGCAGTCTGTGTTTATTGTGCGTAAGGCTTGCATTTACGCTGCAAGTGACTGTTGACTGCTGGATTGTGTTTATCTGAAGTTTTATTTTCTAAAGTAATCCTGTAAATAGCTGTAAATAAATTTGTTTCTGCTGTCCTCAAATAAAGTCCATTCAATCCGATCCCGCTACGCTAAAAATGTAACAACTGGTGTCAGAAGTGGGATTGAATGGTGAAGACTAGAGCGATGGAGGAAGCAGATAAAATAAAATTTGAACAGCTTTTTGCTTTCATTAAAAAAAGGACAAGAAAATATAAAAAGGGCAAGAGAAGATGGAGAAGATAGAACAAGGCCAAGCTAATATTGTTGAAGCAATTAACACCAAAGTGGATGCTTTGGCGAAAAAAGTTCAAGAAAACGATACAAAGATTCACAATATTCAGCAGAGTTGTGAGCAGAATGTTGAAAATCTCCGTAGAGTTGAAGAGAAATTTGACGAAAGATTAAACACCTTTGAACAAGAAATTGAGAGGAAAGTCGAGGAAAAATTGAAGAGAATGGAAGGTGCACAGATAAAATCTGAAAACCAATCTCCGAATGTTTGAGAGCCTGAAATAGCTCAACCTGTGCCTGTTATTCCTAAATCAAGCATTAAAGTGTCCACTTACGACGGAAAAACATCATGGCAAGTCTATAAGACTCAATTCTCCATCGTCGCAGAAGCCAATGGTTGGGATCCAGTCACGAAGGCTCGTTAACTGGCTGCATCACTACGGGCTGAAGCTGCTGATATTTTGAGAACTATTCCCAAAGATCAACATCTAGAATTTGAAGCTCTTTCAAACGCTCTGGAGTTGCGCTTCGGAGAAAAATGCCTCAAGGACTATAGCCGTCTTCAATTAAAGACTCGACAACAAAGATCGAATGAAAGTCTACAAGAGCTTGCAGCAGATGTAGAGAGGCTCTCCCATCTCGCCTTCTCAGACTGTCCTGCCGAGGTACGGGAAACACTAGCCCTGCAGTATTTCATTGATGGTGTGAGGGATAAAGAGATACAAATATCCCTGCGAATGGCCGAATTGAAGGATTTGAAAGCAGCTTTGGTTTATTCCAGGAAATTTGAAGCCGCTCAACAAGCTGCAAGGAGGGATCGCCATTCAGTTAGAGGTGCTATGGTCCAAGATGTATCAGATCCTTTTTTGCGAAATCTATTCGAAATGATGAAAACAATTTTCCAGTTTATCCGGAAAAGAGTTGAAAGACCCAACAAACATGACCAGAGAACTGTGAAATGTTGCAAATATGGCGACGAGGGCCATGTTCAAAGGAATTGTTCAGTCCGCTTATATAAACGGGCTAAAGACTCTTCACAAAGCAACCAGGAAAACTAGAATTTGGCAGTCTTGCGAGGCGGAGGTTACCAGATGAATAAAAGCCCCATTTTGGAGTTTTACATATATCTTCCACAGGCGGTGGTGATTATGGTTTATTTGTTGAAGCCTTCGTCAACGGAATCCCCTGCCGAATGATCGTTGACACTTGAGCCAACGTGACCATCATGCGTAGAGATGTTGCAGAACAACTCGGAAGGAAAATTCTCTGGATACCGTACTGCATCTCCCTCCAAACGGTCACTGGTGACAGAATCCCAGTTATAGGGAAAATGAGTACTGAAATTAAATTTGGGAATGCTACTGATGACCATGTCGTCTACGTAGCGGAAATTACAGATGATTTCATACTTGGTATGGACTTTCTGAAGAAGTATGATTTTGTAATCGACTTGAAAAATAACTCCCTGCACTCCACATCAGAAGTCGTGACTCTTTTTCATTTGGGTTCTGGAGAAGAAAAAAGATGCCATATCAAGGAAACCCTGCTCCGAGGGTTGTCGCTACTGCTCCTCTGCAGAAAAGAAAATTGGGATTGATATCACAACTGTGCGCCAAATCACAAGAGCTATCCCACCTCAATCTGATCCCTGGAGTGCTGAGGAGGCTCGCAAGGAACAAAGAAATGATCCTGACATTAAACAGATTATAGAGTTTATGCAATCAAGAAGTTCAAGGCCTGAATTGCAGGACATTTCAAGCCTCAGAACTGGAACTAAGCGTTATTGGGCTCTCTGGGATTCATTCGAAATTAGAAATGGTATCTTGTATAGAAAATGGGAGTCCGAAGATAGGAAGTCATTTAATGGCAACTTGTACTTCCCCGATCAAGGATAAATCAAGTACTGAATTGTGATTGTCCATTTTAAATCAAGGAGATGTTTTCAGGAATGTCGAAAGTTGTTTGAACCGAATACAGAAGAATTTTTGGTTTATTTTATAAGAGCTTGTACTCAACACTGTCAACGTCAAATGAAAGAAGGGATTAAAAAAAATTCTTTCATTTCATTAAAACTATAAACTTTCGCATTGTTTTAATAAAGTTTAAAGCAAATACCAGGTAACATTAGGTGCCTTTTGTTGATAATTTAAAAATAAAGAAAAAAATGTGCGTAAGTATCGTTGGATTTGATTAAGTTGATTGTTTTACCGGGATAAGCAACCAGATTGCTTTTCTACAGCTGTGGGCAAGAAACGTTACAATTTGCAGTATTTCTTCTTATTATTATATCTGCTCTTTTTTTAAAGCTGACTCCTTTGGATTATTGCTTGTTTCCAAAATTAGAAAGAATGGCTGGTAGTAAAGAAATTTTACATGAATGATGAGGTGACTGCCAAACAACTGTTTGCTTTGAAAGGTCAGTAAGTTAGAACTACTATTAGATTAAGTAAAAATAAAGGTATATAACATATGAATGAAGCAAATATTTCATTCGAGTACGTATATTAATCTCAAAAGAGACTCTATTGAAAAATAAATATTATTTATTCAGCACAATTATCCCGTTTTTATATACTTTCTGGCACTTAGGAAACATTTTCATAGTCTAGACCCAGCAGAAGTGACTGAAAGGTGTATAAGACCTTGTACGGATTTTATTCTGAGTATCAGGTTGATTTTCCATCTCTGTAACAATGGCGTTATATATATAATAAAGATTTCTATTAAAAATAAATTAATTATTTTAGTATTACTGTGGAGTTTGATAAATTTTTATTAATAATAAATATTGGGATGATTTTATCCTTCGAAAATCTGTCATTTCATTACAGATGGATTTGGTTGCTCAATCTTCTCGTTATTCATCTGATCTTCAGCTGTTTTCAAGTTGCGCTGGCACGGTCAGTTCTTGACAAGCTATTTATAGATTCTGGGAATTGGTTGAGTGAACCAGTGTTAAAAATTACATAGTCTATCTCAACTAACCTCCGTAGAATACTAGTTAAATGTAGTTGCATTTATGCCCTGTTTCAGAGCCATGCTTGGGCTATTTTAGGTTAACACTTAACACCACACCACACCTCCGTTTCTAGGGCTCATATGGCTCTTTCCGGTGAGGTATAGATGTAAATGGACGATATTAAAAACCAAAAACAAATTGCACATTAATCTATTAGAAAGAAAAAAAACAAACGACAAAATACACAGACATAAAACCTAAAAATAAATGATAAACTTAGAATGAAGATCTGGTGAAAACAAAAATAGATGAATGTACAGTACGAATGAAAATATGAAGGAATAAAAAAATATTAGTAGCATGAAGGATTAAAAGGATTTATTCTGAAAAAATGCGTGATATTAAATGATACTCTAAAAAAACTGATGAGCTTAATCGAATTGTAACAGTTCTCCATGATCAATTAAAAATACAATCATGTTTATTATTTTTTTTGGAAGAGGAATTTTTTAGAACTCTTTTTTACCAAAGACTTTCTAGCCAAGAAGAGGATTTTCGGAGCTGCCACGAAAAAGTAAAAAGGGCAAGATGACACAAAGTGGGTGGTATCGCCGATTTCTCCGCTAGAGCAATAGTCATCTGATAAATGGAACCGGTGAAGAAAAGAAAGGAATGGACCATGCCCAGTAAAAAACCAAATGTATTCACGAGTCCAGGAGAGTGGTTGAAGTTTTACTGTTTTTATGATTTTAGAACGAAATGACTAGTGTTTCCACTATTCCAAAGAATTTGCCATTTTCTTATAAAACGTTTTTGAAGATGATGTTTAAGATGACACCGGGGTTTAAGAGCTTCCATCAATACACCATCGGTAAAGGACACCCACAACTGTCCTTTTCTCCCTACTCAGGCGTCATTCCTGATAAAAGTTAGAATTATATATAATTTTTTTAATGACTGAATATTAGAATAACTCTCTTCCTCTTCGGCTTCGAAGTGTGAACAGTGATCAGAACAGTATGAATGGCGCATGGTGGCAGGTCCTCGGGTGGAGTCGCGATTTCTTCTTTTGATTTTTACTTATGTATTTATATCTAATATTTTTGCTTTATCCATATAGATGCCTTTCCTGAAAAAAAAAACGCGATTTTGGAAACATATTTTTTTTTCTTCATAACTGACTATTAATGTCTTTTTCTATGCCCTCATGCTGACAGTGTCATGTAGCGCCATCTCAGACCCGATTTCACCATGGTAAAACTGAGAGAAGAAATAAGTAATGATAGAAAATATAAGCAGTAAAATAAATGCTGTATTACAACAGATTATTTCGAATAGCATGTTAAACTAAGTGCATTTGTGATCTTTTTATTGAAATGATGAATTATCATGTAAGTAAGATTGAAAAATATTCATATTTAATCAGTATGTGGTTCTTATTTAAATATTTTTTTCAAAAAATTGATCCAGTAAAACTCGATCTTCCATATTTTAATACCTATGAATCTTAACTTTTATCTTTTGAGAGACTTTTAATTCCAGAACATATTTTTTATCATTCAAAGAAGTTAATTCTCACAGTTATTTTAAAAATCATGATTCTTAATCGAATCAAATAAATAAATGCGTGAAGCTTTATGTGATAATCTTCAAGAATGACCGACAACTGAAAATGGCACGTTGCTATGCAGTAATGTCATATTTTAGAGTTAGCACGGATTTATCTAGGAACCTACTTTAATTCTCTTGGCTTCCCTACTTTGTCTTTCTGAGTAAATGAAGAATCTTTGCAAAGAGCATCTACTTAACTTTCATATCTGGACTAAACACATATTGCTGTGCAGAAACACATTTGTACTCCAGAGAAAAAATTCTGACTTTCCTATAAATTGATCCATTTATTTTTTATCTATTTGGAACTGGCCGCTCTCACTGGTACTTTTTCTAGGTTAATACATTCAAAGCTAAGCTGTCTCCTCTGTTCCTGTGCCACTCAGAAATAGATCAATAATTTAAATATCGTAAAAATTTCATATAATTTTAATGAAAAAATATTTAAGAATCTACAAATTGTGAAGATCAGCCATAAACCGTCAAAAAAATGGAAATCACGATTTTCTTTCCAAAATAGGAATTAGGCCCGATTGTCTGCTAAAATTGATAGAATTTAATACACTCAATAGTAGTAGTTATTTCATTCCCTTTAATTTAAATATTTTTTACCTAACTGGTTCCCTAATGAGCAATGATCAAATAATCGAAGTAAAATAATGTTTAAGTGTGCATTGCTAAAACTTTTAGAAACATTAACTTATAAACCTCTAATAGACACATTATTATTCGGTTCTTAAAGTACCAATATCGTTGTTAAACTGGTTGAAACCCTCTTATTGGGAAGCGACATATTTACCTCAAATAATAAAAGTTTTAAAGATAGCAGAATATTTGAGATTTTTTTTCCTTATTCCAAGCAATGGTGATTGTTAAAAGCCGAATAAATATTGTTATGTTTTTAGCGCAGCGGGTTCGGATTAAATGGACTTTATTTGAGGACAGCAGAAACAAATTTATTTACAGCTATTTACAGGATGACTTGAGAAGGTAAAACTTCAGATAAACACAATCCAGCAGTCAACAGTCACTTGCAGCGTAAATGCAAGCCTTACGCACAATAAACACAGACTGCAAAACAGCTATCGTACAGCACAGTAAACAGTAAGTCACAGCGAGCTCAATAACACAACGCTAACAGCAAACGCAAACACAGCTCACTAATCCGCTAGTCAAGGGAGACGCTTCTCTTCCGAGAGAGAGGAACTGCCGAATGCGGTAGCCCGTCCGTTATATAGCCAGGTGAAAGCGCAGAGAGGCTTTGAAAACCACCGAGTGAAATCCAGCGGCTGCCAGATTATTCCTTTCCCCAAACCAACCCAGCTGGCTCCAAGCTCTTTGATGTCGTAGCCAATCGCTCTCCCCTCCAGTGACGTTCGCTCGCTTGTAACATTGCCCTCTCCTCAAGGACTGCACGTCCCGGGCAGTACAGACCCCGAGCAGAAGACACTCAAAAGTTACAATACATAGACACAAAGTATCCGACATAAACATAGAAAAGTAATTAACATAAAGAACATTATTTACAAATATACAGATCATATCTACATAAATGAGGAAACCATGGTTTCAACTAAGTATTTAACAAGTTACCATAATAAGGGGCTGGCCGATCATAATGTACTACCCTTGGTTTTGAGTTCGGTGACTTCCTTATTCGAACCACGACGTCCATCCAGCAATTTTCGAAGAGCATGATTTATTGATTTGCCTTCTGTGAAACCAAACTGGTATGAATTTAAAACTTGCTGCGTATGAAGAGTAAAATTTACTCTTTGGAGAAGTAATTTTTCTACTTTTCCTAAAGTCGGAAGGAGAGAAATGGGCCAATAAGATTTTAATCTATTTTTCTCTTTCACTTTTTTGGGAAAAAGGAGTGTTAATGCCGTTTTAAAAGAAGTTGGAAATTTTTTAAACTCAAGGCATTTATTCATGAACGAGGTTAACAATTTTGGGAAGTTACTGTGAATAATCGAGATAATTATGGAATCAATACCATCATAAGCAGGGCCTTGTTTTTAGGAAGCTTCTTAATAATATTTTTAATTTCTGTCTTAGTAAAGGCTTATTCAGATTTACAAGGAATGGATGCACTTTTGTTTCTTCTGCCACCTTGGGATAAAGCTGTTGAAGGACTTTACTTGCAAAATTTCTGGCATTTTGTGCAAACGAGTTTCTCATTTAAAAAATTACTGAGGGAGGTTGGGCAATTTTTGAATTAAACGGAGCTCCAAAAGGGGAACTTGCTTTCGAGCAAAATTCTTCAAGCGCTTCGCTTTGCATGTAGTATTTCCTGTTTGTAGATTGCTCTTTTCTTTGAATCAAATTTCTGGTAATGTTCTCTCATATCTCCTGTGCGCTTCTTCACACCTCGCCTCAGTCGTTTAATTCCTTTTTCTTTATTTCTAGATTTTTATTCCGCCTTGAATTATTTGGTATTGCAAGAATTTTTCTAATGTTATATGAATGTAGACAAGAATCTAATATTTCCAATTGAAGTTTCTCTGTAGCAAGGTCGACATTTTCAGTTGTTGAGGATTTTTCCATTATTTTGAAAAGTTTACCTCAGAAATAATTGCAAATTTTTTTGTGACCTTCAAATTTTGTTTTAAATCTAAGATAAGAGGGCTTAGAAGTTTCTGATTTGATAATAATTTTAATAAATTTGTGATCGCTGAGAGACTCATTTTCCATAACCTCCCAGTCGCATAAGTTAGCCAGGATAGGGTTTGAATCCAGAGTTAAATCAGCCCAGCCTTCAGGATTGTGACGTTGAAAATTGGGTTCTGCGCCTGGAGAATTTAAAAGTTGGATGTTTTTTTCAGCTAAGAAATTTTCCACTTGATATCGTCTATAATTATTTGCACTGTAACCCCATCGGATACTATGCGCATTCATATCAGCACATATGATTAGATTTTCATTCTGTAGTTTGAGAGGGCGTCTTCAAGTTCTTTGATAGCTCCTTCAATATTCTCGGCTGGAGAAGAATATGCAGAAACTAGAGTTAAAGGTTTATCTCTGTTAGGAATTTTAACTGCTACTGTGTTCTCACTTGAAGCAAGGAATATTGGAGAACTGCAAGAAGGTAAAAAGATAATACCCGCCTTTCCATTTCCGGAGAACGAGTTTGTTCCCTGGCGTGGACGACCTTCTATTCTCCCTTTTCTTACACACAGGTCTTGGACTAGGAAGATGTTCGGAGTGATAGTTTGAGCTATTTGTACGAGAGATGCTGTTGCTACTTTAGATTTGGCGAGATGAATCTGAATAATTTTTAGCAAATTGGACACATTTTGAAAGAGTGGCAAAAGAGAGAGAGGGAGAGATCAATGAAAAAATGCGAATTAAGTAAATCATGAGTCATTACTAAAATAAATATTAGCTTAGTTATTCAATATTTCTTTTATATAAATGTATTTCTGTTATACAGAAAGGGCAGGATTGAGTAACATCAGACTGTCGGATGTCAAAATCAGTGCCATCTTTATAGTTACATTCACCACAATTTATGCAGACTGGATGCTTGGCCATACCGGTTCGAGTGTCATGATTTTCTGTACAAATTACGTAGTATTTCTTATTTGCTTTACATTTTCTTTAGATGTGCCCAAAACTTTTGCAGGAAGAGCAACGACGGACATTGTAAAATTCTTTAAACCTTTGCTCTCGGAAAAGTAATTCGATGCATAATTATTCAATATACAAGGGCTTGTTTATTGCTCCTTCTGTGTACATGTGTGTGTTAAAAACTGAATTTCTCCGTCTTTTTACCATTCTGTAGGTATTTTCAGTAATCAAAATTGAAAAATAAATAAATAAAACGCCAAAATAATGCACCGTCTTGAATGGTGCCAAGAGGCCCCATCAAGTGCAAAGGGTTAATTCTATAGAGGCTCCAATTCATTATCAGTTTTCCGGTTGCTTCGACAGTGAAAAAATGTAGACGTTGGTAGCTTAACAACCCAATGTTGGTATCCCTCTTCACGCACTTTCAGTTTAAATGGGAATTCTATTAAATTTTTATCACATTCAGTGGCCAATGCATTTATAACATCTTGCTTGGTTATATATTTCGGTATATTATCGATAAGGCATTTTGAAAGTCTCTTCTTTGGTACTTTGTGCACTATGTTTTCTATTAATTCTTCGCTGCTTTGGATTTTGTTAAAGAGTTTTTCGATACCATCTGCATTCTGACAGTCTATTGCTATTCCTTAATTACGAATTTTCCGAAACGATTTTATTTTGATTTTTTCTTGGGCTTGAGATTGGTGCTTAAAAGTTTTTCTACTGATTCAGCATTGGGACTTTTTTTGCTTCTTTTTGTTTTTCATTAGAAGACAGGTAAAGCAAAATAGTGAATTTAAACTTATTTTCCCCTTTTGAGAGCTTCTGCATATATCTTTGGATTAACTGTACCTTGCTGATGTTGACAAGTATCTGAAGTTGTGGGAAGATTGGGAGATTTAATAGAAATTACAGAAGGAAGAGCTTGAAGCAGCTTTTTGGCGATCAATCTTTCATCATCGGTGAGTCGGTATTTAAACTTGTTTGCTCTCTATAATTTTGTGCAATTGAGATAGAATTTCATCACTAGATAGGTGATTGACATCCATAGCAAGAAAGTCTTTTTGATTCATTGAATAATAATTAGAAGATTTGGGAAATTTCTTTCAAATTATTCTTTAGGGACAATACAGGATGTGATCAGAAATAAGAGCAAAGTAATTAATCATTAAACAAAGGAACGCATTGCTAATTTAAGAGTAGCTAAAAATTGTGCGTTAACTAAAACAAAACATATAAGGAAGAAAAACTACCACTAAAGAGAAAATAATATTAGTATTTAACTTTGTAGGTTCAGAGTAAAATAACTGAGAATGATAACGATAGATTTTCTTGATCAAGTATTGTATAGTAAACTGAATTCTAACCAAACAACTGAGAAATGAAAACTATCTGGCCACATATACCAATTAAAGAAAAAGAAAGAGAAATCTTTCCATTCAGGATTTGAACAGCCTGGAGAACATTAGAAGGATACAACTATAAGTATTGTAAGTACAATTTTATGTTATACATTATTGAATATTAATAAGAATGTTTTCGAGTAAAATAAATTTAACAGATTTTCACTTTGACTATTAAATACAAAAGAGATTTTGGACGAAACATGAAAATGTTTTTCCACTAGTAGAGGGTAGAAGTGTTGACTCTTACAAAACTATTCACTAATATATAGGGAGCAGAAATGTAGCATTTAGTTGGTGTTACACAAGATCTTTCTATTCAAAAGTTCCTGTAGTAATGTTCCTGATATTGTTATTATTTCAAAGAAGAGAAAAAAATCAAAATCGATCCTACCATGGCTGATTGGAGTTCACGTGGCAATGCAATAAAGCTCAGTCCTTTGAAAGTTCAACTTTTTTCCTTTACGATAGCAGGTATGAACAGTTGTTGACTCAGGATGTTTTGTTCACCAACGGGTAACTTTACATTCATTGCACTGGGAAAGAATGGGGTCGAAGGTGGTCGGCTTGTTTACTTCGCTTCGAAGGGCTGGTGAGACAGAGAGGTGTCGAAGTATGTGTTGTTGGTAGTTGATGGAAATGGCGTCTACTGTTGAAGGAGCAAAATTTTGCCGTCCTCTCTTTCCTATAGGTGGCGCTCCAAGGGGCTATTTTGGGTTCGTAGTTATTAGCTGCGATCTAATTATGACAATGACGTCTGAGTCGACTCACGCTCTCTTCAAACTTACACGTCACGCCAAAAAGAGGTCCCACTTTCACAGCGATTCTTCGATGGAATCGGGTTTCGAACCTCGAGAAAGGTCCTCCCTCGGAAGTCTAGTGATTACCACCAGACCACAGCAACTCTTATGTTTTGGGAATGTGTAGTGGTTCAATTTCAGCTTTTGGACTCACCACATACCCAGACATAGTGGAAATGTGTCAAGTATCAAACATCTTTATGGAGGTGCGGAACTGAATTTGGTAAAGACCCTCTTCTTCGCATGACTAAGGATCCAAACAGCGAAGTCGGCCCTTAGCTATCCCTTTTGTTATTTTCTAAAGGAATTTTTAGATAAATAAGGAAACTACACCGCAACTCCCATGTAGATTTTAAACAAGAAGAAAATTAGCAATAACTCATATTGGATACTAAGAAAATTTCACCCTTTTTAAAATGAACAATTATTTTAAATAACATTGAATCGCTTATTTAATGATCTTTACAGAACAGTTACAAATTTTGTTCCTTTTTTACGTGCTTTTATGATTTCATTTAAATATCAGAATTACTACTATTTAAAATTTTATTGCATTCCCCACCCTAAACATGGAAGCAAAACATAGAGCTTAATAGAAGATTTATTCCAATTTTAAAATCCAATTTATCTTCAGTCGCTGAAATTTCTATTTGAGGAACCGCTTTTTGCATCAGCGGAACTGCTTTAAACTGTGAACAGATCATAACTTCAAACTGTTTTTGTGTGTGTTTGTGATGTTTCGAGTTAATTGAGCTTTTGCCCTTTACACCTGGAACCCGGGATAACAACCATTGATACTATATATTCCATAATTTTACTCCTTTTAAGTTCAAGAGGACCCCCTTATTAAAAATTTATTCAACTGAGCAAAGTAATTTCTCAATTTCTTGTAGTTATTCTGGAATGAAAATATTTATGTCTGGAGTTCGAAATGTTACGAGTGCAGGGTTATTTACATCATCAATTATTCATTCGGATAGATCCGTTGTTTAGTTGCTTTAGATACGAAGAATTCCTCTAGCCATTATAAAATATGAACAGTGTTAAAAACTAAGGGATAATCATTTACACTTCATAAATATTGTTATCTGAGCTTTTAGATGAATAATTGCTTAAAAATTTCGCAGGAAAATATTCCCTCGACAGAAGCATGCTGGAATGAATTTGCAAGAGATATTTATATTCGATTTATATGAGTTATGAGCATTCGATGCAAATACATTAGTATCGATTCAAAAATGTGGTAGGTAAAATAAAAACTGTTTTTAAAAAAGCAACATTATTTCGACTCAAAAAGAGGGTATCTTTTTATTTTAATTATTTTCTACTTTATTTTTTTCTTTAACCACTGATCTGTTTTATATTCTTTACTATCTAATAAGATGACACCTTATATTTTAGGAATATTTTCTTATTTTGTTTCAAATGGAAATTCATTGAATACATGACTTATCTATGTATTCGAAGTAATTTTCATATTGAATTATAATCATTACGAATGGTTTCTTTTTAGACTATTAAAATTCAGTAAAGTAACTATTAAAACTATTAAAATTTATTCAGTAACTATTAAAATTCAGTAAATCGATGCACGAACGGCATACGGCAAAACTGTTAAGCAGTTAAGTTTTTTAATTTATAATTCATCTTAAGAAGTTTGTGAAATCCTGAAATGAATTTCTCAGAATACTAGATGGTGACACTGTACAAAACTAAACTTTAATTAAAAATATCAATTAACTGAAAGTTTAGTTCAAAATAGTGTTTTGTTAACTAGATGCCACAAATGCTCAGTATTTTACAGCTTAAGGAGAGGAGTGAAAAAATTCCCCCATTTCAAAAATACAGTAAATATAGTTAAACAAATATTTTAATAAACTAATAAATCATTTAAGCCTGATTTCTGATTCTTCCCTAATAAAGAAATCATATGTAATCCCTAAATAGAGCGATTTTTGTATGATAAATCTTCGTGACAAGGCTATTTTCAGATAATTTTTTT